>VDFB02271358.1:544871392-545205417 GCA_007258455.2 Sequoia sempervirens | reverse complement strand
AAAAATCCCGATATCCCATCGAAGTCTTCAAATCAGCCAACTAGCAATCAGCCTCACAAAGAAACAGATCCAACTGTTGCTAGGATACACCAGAAAGTGCATCCAGCTATGCCCTACAGCATTGTAGACAACATGAAAAGAATGAACGTATCAATGACTATGTGGGATTCTTTATCCATTCCCGGACAAGCTGAGATGTTAAAGAAAGCATTGAGTGGTGAAGATACGCAAGAACATGCAGCTGGTGATCATGAGAAGGGAGTCATGACAAATGCTGATCAAGTAACAATGATGGACAGCAAACCAAATTGTCACAATTCAAGGTAAGGATGTGAGACCCCCTCCATTCTATGTTTCCTTAGTCATTGGAAAGAACTTGGTACATAATTGAATGGTTGATAGCGGGGCAACTTGTTATGTAATGCCAAAAAGGGTGGCTAATCAGTTAGAATTAAAATATGAGCCTATTGAAAAAGGAGTAGTCTAGTTAGATGGTACATCTGTCAACTCAATAGGCCTTATAAAAAATGCTAGTCTGACCTTACATGCCTGCCCTACTTTCTCTATTCCACACGACATATATGTAATGGATTTGCCTCCCTATTTTGGCCTTTGCTTATCAAGAGAATTTACAGCCAAAATAGGAGGTTATCTCTCATCCGATTGGTCTCACATGATTTTCTGTACAAGGTATGGAACAAAAGTAAACATAAAGTCAGAATCACTTGCAAAGGATATCATTGAACCTTATACACCCAGTACAATGAATGCAAATTGTGTCATTTTTGACAAAGAAGACCATGGTGCTCCTGTTTCACATACATCCACTACTGGAATTCCTGATATTCTTTTAGATGAATGGGCTGAAAGTAGTACCCCACACTGGAAGTGACTTAGTATTAGACACCGGTATGGTTAATTATATGTTTCAAGAGGCTGATTCAGTTATGCCAAATTTGGTTAAAGGGGAGGATGTTGATTATGAACAACACAATGAGGTCTGGAATATGTTTTTTGACGGGTCTAGAAGTAAGCATGGTGCTGGTGGAGGTGCGATGTTAGTGTTGCCTAATGGAGTTGAGTACTATACAGCCTTTAGATTTAGTTTTTCTTGCACCAATAATATAGCCGAGTATGAAGGCTTGATTAATGGGTTGGAATGGGCAAGAAAAAGAGGTGTTGAGAATCTAAAGGTTCATGGTGATAGTGAACTCGTGGTGAATCAGGTGAGGGGGCTAGTTTTTGTTAAGAATGATACTCTAAAGGCATATAAACATAGAGTATGGGATGTTTTTTTCTGCTTTCAATATTGTTGCAATTCCTAGAAAGTTGAATCAGCATGCTAATAGACTGGCTGTCGTAGGGGCACAGTTTGATATTCCTAACAATATTAAAAGGGGGTATGATCAGCAGCATATTAAAATTGTTGTTAGGCCATCAATTCCTGACAATAATATCAATTGGCAAGTCTTTGAGAGTGATGAACAGATTTTGCAGTTTCTGCTAGAAGAAGACGTTTTTTGCAGCATCAAATCAAGATAGGTTAAAAGGGAACTATGAAGATCAGGTGGTGCAGCTCAAGTCTAACAAGTTGCCCAAAGGGCTTGTTACATTGGAATCTATCTTCAATGCAGATGATCAAGCCAAGAAGAATAAAACCAGCCCGCTGATTCAGCAAGAACACTATGCAGACTTGGAGATTGAACCGGGTAAGACTTTAAAGTTTGGAAAAGTAGTTACAGATCCTGAAAAGCCATTTTATATTGAATTATTTCAAGAATTTAGTGATATATTTTCCTGGAAATATGAAGATTTAAAAGGTTTTAACCCAACACTTACA
Organism: Sequoia sempervirens; assembly: GCA_007258455.2. Classification (NCBI taxonomy): domain Eukaryota; kingdom Viridiplantae; phylum Streptophyta; class Pinopsida; order Cupressales; family Cupressaceae; genus Sequoia; species Sequoia sempervirens. Next base: position 545,203,577 of record VDFB02271358.1, on the reverse strand, counting down.
CATCATACTATAGAATTATAACCTAACTCCAAACCTATCAGAAAAAAACAATGACCAATTAACCCCAAACTAGAGCCTCTTATGCACAAATAAGTTATGAAGCTGATAGAGAGTAGTATTATATATCCTTTTAAACACACTAGTTGGGTGTCTAACCTTGTCCCGGTTAGGAAGAGGAATGGGGAGTTGAGATTGTGTGTAGATTTCAGAGATCTAATTAGGGTGTCCTTGAAGGACCGTCACCCATTTCCCTCCATGGAGCAGATCTTGCAGTATGTTTCTGGTTCAGAGAGGTATTCGTTGTTGGATGGTTATTCAGGATATAACCAAATTCTTGTCAAAAAGGAAGACTAGTACAAAATAGCTTTCACAACTAAGTGGGGAACCATGGCTTACTGAAAGATTCCTTTCGGTCTTTCTAACGCAGGTGCAACCTTCCAAAAGGCAATGGAAATGGCATTCAACAACCTTATGTATCACTTTGTCCTAGTGTATTTGGATGACATCACCGTTTATTCAAAGAAAGCAGTAAATCACCTAAGTCATCTGAGACAGATTTTCGAACGCTGCAGAGAGTTTGGAGTATCTCTCAATCCTAAAAAGTGTGTGTTTGTTGTGCATGAAGGAAAACTATTGGGGTATATCGTTTCTAAGCAAGGTGTCATAGTGGATCTTGAGAGAGTAGCAGCTATTTTAGAGCTACCGTTACCATATCACAAAAAGGGGTTGGAGTCTTTCATTGGAAGAATTAATTTTGTGAGGCATTTCCTGCCTAATATTGCAGATTTATTGAAACCTTTGACAGCCATGTTAAAGAAAAACAATGTTTTTAGCTGGACTAAGGAAGCAAAGAATAGCTTTCAAGCTATCAAGGAAGCTTTAACAGCAGCTCCCGCTTTAATGAAGCCTAATTTCAGCAAAGACTTTATCTTGTATGCCTATGGGGGTAGTGAAGTGATATCTGCTATGCTGGTCCAACAAAGTTTAGAAGGATTGGAACAGCCAATCGCTTTTTTCAGCAAAGGATTGGCAAAGTATGAATAGAGGTATAGTTTTGTTGAAAAGCACGTCCTTGCTATTGTTAAAAGTCTTAAAAAATTCAGACATTTGCTATCACACAATAAAATTCATTTAAGGGTAGCTCATCTGAGTGTCAAAGAATTTCTGCTCAACAAGGATTTGAATGAGAAAAGGGCAGGTTGGATAACTAGAGTAATGGAATATGACATAAACATTGAAATTACTAAGCTAGTGAGGGGTAAAGGGCTTTGCGAACAGTTGAGTTGTGAAGTAATTTCAAATGCAAAACAATCTGAAATAGCTTTAGTATTTCGTTTGGCTGATAAAGATGACGAAACAACAAGCTAGTTAAAGGATATGGTCCATTTCCTCAAAACAAGTCAATGCCCACTCAATTTGGATAAGGCAAAACGTAGGTACTATAGGCTGCAGTCTATCCCATATGTGTTGATCAATGATATTTTATATCGCAAAGATCATAGTGGTGTACTTCTCAGGTGTGTTGATTTAGATCAGATTGGAGAGATATTACATGAATTTCATGATGGGCATTCAGGAGGCCACTTCTCTCCAAGGACTACTGCATTCAAGATTATGCGGGTTGGCTACTATTGGCCCAATGTTTTCAAAGACAACCATGCATATGTTAGAAAGTGTGTAAAGTGTGCTCTGTTTGCAGGAAAAGAAAGGCTTGCAGCTTTACCTCTGCAGCCTATTAAGACTGAACAACCATTCATAAGGTGGGGAGTTGATTTTATAGGTCCTATTAATCCTCCATCTAGTGGTGGACACAAGTGGATAATCACGACAACTAATTATTTCACTCACTGGTCAGAAGCAGCAGCATTAAAGGAGGCCAATGAGACTGCTGTTCTGATTTTTTATGATGATATTATTCACAGATTTGGAATCCCTGATTCTATTATCTCTGATAATGCACTTGCTTTCATTGGTCTAAGGGTAACTGAGTGGGCGCTCAAGCATGGAATTTATCTCAGTAATAGTTCTAACTATTACCCACAAGGTAACGGATTAGCAGAATCCACACACAAGAATTTGATCAGAATATTGAAGTGGAATCTGCAGGAGAATCAGCGTGAGTGGCATTCTAAACTAAAGGCTGCCCTATGGGTTGACCAAATCACACCAAAGAAAATCATTGACAATTCACCTTACATGATAGTCTATGGTAAAGAGGCCAAGTTGTCTATTTCAACCGAGCTGTCAGCTCTTGACCTGGCTAGTCAGCTAGTTTTGTTTGAAGAAGGAGATCCTATACAAGTGCGTTATGCTCAGTTGATGGAATTGGAGGAAAAAAGATCAAAAGCAATGCAAGCAATGGAATATCAGCAAATGCAAGTGAAAAGGAGCTTTGACAAAAGAGCGAGAGCAAGGGTTTTCAATGTGGGTGATGTTGTTCTTAAGTGGGACGAACTCAAAAGTAGGCCGGGTAAGCACACGAAATTTGATTCTTTTTGGGGAGGCCCATTTGTTATCTCAGAATGTAAGGAATATAATGCTTATCAATTATCAACTATGGAAGGAGATATACTACCAATACCAGTCAATGGTATTCACCTCAAACGTTGTTTTGAGGTATGATCATTAGCCGTGTCTTGTATATATTAGGTTAAGTTTCACGCTTATAATAAATGCATTTGCATACTCGTTTGGTTTTTCCTAAGTGTTGTTCAAGCACATCTGTAGGTAGTTTTCCTATTTTCCTTAGGTCCTAGGATGCATAATTTTTAGATTCCATGCCCAATGCATAGACCTAGGCTACCGGTCTTCATTTTTAGCAGGCAAACATCCAACAAAGGTCGCCAGAAATGTTACCTAAATTTCACCCTCAGGATCAATCAAGCAGAATATCATATGACAAAGATTCGAGGAGGCCAGTGGGACATTCACATAAGGGGCAAAGACTCTACATCTGTTGCTAGGTCATAGGGAACTCAGTGGGAGAAGCCACCCTAGGAAGATTCGGCATGAAAATCATCTAAGGAGAAAGTCAGCAAGACTCTCCTATTGTCTGGCCGACTGATTGTTTGATTTATTCCATCCTGAGCAGGTCGCTGAGACTGAGTTTCTGTCATGCCGAACAAGCCTGTAGAGCCTATCGCTATAACGGAGAGGGTTCGGTATGACCTCTTGCCGCGTGGATTTCTTTGGCCGATAGGCCATTCAATCATCATTTGCCGAGACTCTCAGTGACCACGGGCTTCGGGGGGACCTACAACGCTCGGTGAGAAGTCCCAGTGAAGGTTTAATGTCTCGCCAAAAGGAAGGGATTGGTGCCCTCAGTGTAACGTCTTGCCGTCGGGATGATGTTTGGCCGACATTGCGATGTCTCGGCGAATGAAAGTCTCAAAAGGGAAATTTCCTTTGGCGTATGTCTTGCCGAAGGATAAAGGAACCATCGAGGATAAAAGAAAGGCCTCGAGGCCAAGACTTGACGCTTTTGCAGTAGTGTCTCGGGGACCGGCAAGGGTTACGCCGACAATATTTCATCGAGAGGTTCGGCGTGGGTCTCACTGACAACGAAGGTGTCTTCGGTGTAGCGAAAGGAGTTTGGGAAGACCTCTTCCCGACCGGCGGGAGTCTCAGTGAAGGAAAAGAGGAGCTCAGACAAAATGAGGGTGGGGTCAGCAGGATGTCTTGCCGACTGAGCAAGATTTTTCCGGACTCAAAGCGAACCTTTGGCGGAGTAGGGGGACTTCGTTATAGAGTCTCGGTGAATGGAGTGTGTCTTGGCGACAAAAGCAGACCCGATATGACAGAAGAGGAATCGGTATGACTCTTTGGTCTTGCTGGGAGCTCTCAGCGACAGCTCCATGTCTTGCTGACGCCTGCGAGAAGATTTAACCGCATCGGGGAGACACGATTAGTGTCTCACCGATATGTGGTTCAACAAGGGAAGTTTTGACCACTCGAAGGAGCTGCGTGGATTTCACTCAGCCAATCAGAGAGAACATAGGTAAATCATGGCAGTCTAAAGAACATCAACAAGATGAAGGGCGACGTGTATCTGTTGCAGGCTCAGAGCATTCAAGGTGCAGCTGAGGTAGCTCAACCAGACACGATGGATCGAATGAATGCGATAGCTGAAGAATATCTGAAGAAGGCTTCTATGAGGGTAACTCTTCACCGACACCAACAATAGGGACACGCAGGGGTTCTGCATTTAATTGGTAAAAAAGATCTGAGGATAGATTGTTTTCTGAGCTCGGATATTTTTTGTAAGCCCTAAGGAGCCGACATACATCTGTATATAAGGAATTTTTTTCCTTCTTGTAAATAGTTGGAAATATACACAGAGAAGAGTTAGTGATTTTCTTTTCAATCCTTTCTCAATCATTGTATGTTTTTCTGTAACTCAACTGGAATCCTGCATCAACACATAATCTACCTTGGAAGCTTGTGTTCATGTTTGTATTGATCCTCATTTCTGTATCTTTCTTTTGAACATGCAAGTCTTTAACTGTATTTTATAATTCTGTATTCATATCTTAGAGTTGTGAAATAAATCTTTCCTTCATAAGATGTGTATGTAGATCAAACCTGTTAGGACCAAAGCGTTAAATCTGAAAGAGGTTTTTCTGAGAATAGCAATTAGGCTTTCATGTGTATGTTCTTCCTGTGTTCATTTTGTGATTTCTTATCAACTTGGTGTATCACCCATTAATTAGTTTCAATCCTTAATTTATTTTATCTCTTTTCTTCCCCCCTTTTCCCCCTAAAATCTTTAGGCTTGAAGAGCAAAAAATAGATTTTTATTCAATAGGAACCGGCCTAGAATCTGGAGGTCTCATTTTCAGTATTGCATATCCCACATGTAGAATTTGAGTCCCATGTTATGCCAGATTACTGAGCTTAAAAGTTTCATTAGGGTGCAAATTTGGTGCATAACAATAATGTTTAGTCTGATCAGTGCATCCTAGATATGAATTACTGTCAATTTTGTGCATTTCTTCACCCGCAGTGGTTATTGTTTGTCTGTAAAGGAGATCCAACAGCAATGTAAATATATTATGAGGATATTTTCATGAGAATCTGGGTGATAATCATGTTCTTGTGTATATAAATCAGTTTCATCTGTAGTCAGATTTTTATGGGCTATATATAATGGGACATAAAATGTGTCGTATGTTATCCATTTTTCAACATAACTAGATGTTTACCCAATTGAATGGCCTGATGTATGCTGACTCCCATACTTGTTTTTGTACTACAGTGAGAAAGAGGTTGGAGAACATTTAAAAGGTCTGGAGTGGATGCAATTTTAGAGCATCTTGCCCACTTCTATGAAATTGTAGTTTTTTCTGATCAATTGAGCATGGTATTGTTCATATCAATCTGCTTTCTCATCGTTTGAAAGTGGGTTTTTTCTTTTTCTTTCCTCTTAATATAGCAAACTCAAGTTGTTATGTTTCCAACATTTTTATTTTAGAATCAATATTCTAATTTGAAACTTACAGTTCTCTTTCATTGTCTTTCTATACTAGTAGTATGTTGATCCAATCATGGAAAGGCTTGATCAGAAAGGTTGTGTCAGATACAGGTTATCAAGGGATGCTACCCAGTATGTTAACGGAAAATATTACAGGGTATGTACCTGTAACATTGATGAGAACATAATGTGCAGTGGATCCTAAATAGCAATTTCTCTCAGAGGGCGCCAACTCCAAAGTTTGATCAGATGCTTATCTTTCTCAGTTTTTTCTAGATAATTCTAATTTTAATACATACATCCCATGATCTACTGCAGGATATAAAAGTGTAATGAATTTTTGGCTGTCTTTATTGTTTGTTTAACATTTTCTAGTTTTCCTCCCTTTGTTGAGGGCTTTTGCCTCTATTCCACTGGTGTAGTAAATTCTGTAATTCTATTCATGTAGACTCGCTTATTAAATAGCTAATGTTTTTTTATATTTCTATAGTTGCAGTATAGGAATATATGGAAATTGTTTACTATGAACAATGAGCAACATACAAAGAAGATAAGAGTAGAATGATTTATTGCATAGTTAGTGTTTAGTACAATGGCTTGCTAGTATAGGGAGGACCTGTCACAAATCAACATCTTTATTGTAACATTATATATGCTATATGTAGAACCTATAGTTGCAAGTTAAGATGGTTATTTTTTTAATATATATATATATATTTTTAATTAACTAGTGATGGTTTTGTTGTGGCCCTCCCCCTTAAATACCTCTTCACGAAACTTAACAGGTATCATTTTACCAAAAGTCAGCTGCAACATTGTGAGGGCAGTAAAAAACTCCAAGTTTCGATGGTCATGAATGACCATACAGTTTTCCACCTTCCTCTCGAGGTCACAACAATATACCCAAATCTCTTGTGGCTCCCAACAAATCATTATTTTCCTTGCATGCCAAACATAGCTCCCTCTAGTGAAGCTTCTTTTGTAGCCACTTACACTTTCTCCACACATTGTTTTGCCTTGGTCATCACCAACTCACCATTAAACATTGACATCAAGAAGAGGAAAAACGACCACATTCAGAGGCTATTCAGGGACAACTTTAATCATTTTATTGAAAAAATCCTTAAGATAAACACCTTTGGTCTCGATGAACCTGCTTCCTCCAGACTAATCTCACCCAAAACTGCTTTAATAGAACCTAAAGTTGTGGCATCATCACAATTAAAGGTAGCATTGAGCCTTGTATCAAATACCCTACCATGGGGGAAAGGGTCATGTGAAGTAGTTTATTGGATGACGTCAAGCTATTTCACTAGTCACAAGAATGAGCAGCAACAACCAACCAATCTTAAGGCCTCCATGCCACTGGCTACCTGCAAGGCACAAAAGGAGATACATGGCACAACATCTGCCAAATCCCCAACTTATGCCCAGGCCCACCTATCAAGTATTAAACAAGAAGACAAGAATTAAAACATATGTCAAATTGAAATAAGGAGACACTTGTTTAAAGAGATCTTAGGGGATAGACAAAAGGTTTTTCCAACATATGGGGAATTCATAGTACACGAGCAAGGCGCAATATGATAGATAGGCTGGTATAGGAGTATAGATAGGGTGGTGCAGTAATGAGTAAGATTGGTGGGGAGAATATTTAAGGTGTAGGATTTTAAGAAGGTTTCCTAAAAACTAAATTTGCCAGACTTGACTTGGAATATGAAAAGAGCTATACATTGCTATGAGTGGTTCTTGGTCAATACTGCAATTGGCCAGAAGATTGGCCATCTTATTGACTTATTTGAAACAATGAGAAAACATGATATCGTTGTAGGCTTTATTGACTTGAATGGCTTCGTCCAAATGGCTAGTTTTTAATTTGGGCTTCTACCTTTGTGAAGCCTGTTCTTAACCAATAATGAATCTCCTTCAACCACTGTTTGTTTAAGCCTGTTGGCATAACAATTAGCACCTCTGGAGTGCAAGTTGGTATGAACAGCTATGCACACTGCGTAATGAGTGCTCTTCAAATTAGGAGGGGAAGCTCCCTCTTTAGTGCTGATTTGCGTAAAAAAGTAAAGTAATCTAACTCCTATCTTTTTGTCTTAGCTAGAAGAGGCACAAGGTTAAGAAAAACCATGAACGTTGTAGCTAAGGATTTTCTAGTTTCTAAGATCACTAACTACAACTAAACTAAAGCTTTAATCTATCCAATCTCCTCAAGTAAACTAAGCATGAGGAAATGGAGCAAGAATGTTCTATATGATAAACTTTAGGTACAGATTCACAACGTGGAGGCAAGGTGGCACAACTATTTGCTTGGTTGGGAAGAAGTTTATTGGAAACAAACAAATATACGATAAACTGAGTACAAATTCACAACATGAAGGTAAGGTGGCACAACAATTTGCTTGATTGAATAGGTTTATTAACACACACATCAAACGATAAGCTTTAGGTACAGATTCACAACGTGAAGGAAAGGTGTTACATCTATTTGCTCATCTGAATAGGCTTATTAGAAACAAAACATAGAATAGCTAACTAGGACAGAAAATTACATTGGTGAAACATGCATACAATAAACGATCAAACTAGCCACTATATTTAACTAAGATAAGAAAATACCATAATAATAACATGAAGGCAAGGTGCACAGCAATTCATCATCATAGTAAGAACTCGTGAACAGATACAAAACAACAATATTACAGGCAAGGTGGGCACAACATATATTACTATCCCATGCAAAAGTTAATTACAAATGAGCAAAGTGCTCTTATTTATAGACATCAAAGGTGTAGGCAACCCTAAAATCACCTTGAGTCAACACTCAGTCTTGCAAGCATGCAAGATTTTATTGCTAAACCCTAATAAAGGAAACTATACAGTTAACTGGAAAGCTACCATCGGTTAACCAAAACTAGACTCAACTGAACTAGACATGTGCAACATGCAAGTCCTTATTGAAATAAAAATAACTGATAACTAACATCAGTTAACTACTCCTAACTGAAATTCTAAACTCCTACGAAGATAATCCCAAGGAAGAGATGTGCGTGCATGAAATCAACAATAAGAACTCAAGACTGAAAGTCGAGTTAATTGTTGCTCCTGACTCTATCCTCAAAAATAACTGCAGGTTCCAACTAACGAATCACTCCAGATCATCATGGTCTAACATCTTGTCTAGGAACTGGTCGATTTCCTTATCCTCTAGTACTTTGACACTATCCACGATGATAACATGCCTGTTCAACTCCCTGTCACCATCTCTGATTGCTCCCATGCATATTGTGACCTCTTCAGTTTCCTTTTTCCTTTGCTTCATTCGGGGTTTTAACTGTGATGTAGAATGTAGTGAAGAAATCACCTTTGGTGGCTCCGTAGCTGAAACTACCTTTCACCTTCTCTTGTTGTAACCCAATTGAGCAAAGTAATCAAAATAGCAACTTCATCCTTGAACTCACTACGACCAACCTTCTTTGACATGTTGATCTTCTGTACTTTCAACCATCTTTGAGCAACTTTTCGCTGGGATGTTTCTTTATCTTCATACCATATCCTATCACAAGCCTCAATGACTATAGTGAAATTGTTTGAATGAGGAGGAGTAGCAAAGCACTTTTCCACGTCCCTCGGCTTAAGGTTGCAGATGACTCTCCCATCAGCTGATCTGATTTGTCGTGTAGACAAGTCGTAGTGCTTAATGCAAGCAAGAACAAACTCAAGATCAAAAGCTATGATAGGAATAGACGCCGCTGCCAGCAACCCAGAATGCTCAAGATTCTTCAAAACATTGCTGCTAACGCCTTCCAACGTGCTCAGATTGACCATTGGATAGACACGACCCAAGTCTATGTCCGAGGTTTTCAAAAAGTTGTGCATTAAGACTGATTTGGTCTTATAATCTATGGGGTTGAACTGCATTTTGAAAATGAGGACTTTTGGCTGTGACGCTGGGTATGTTCAGACAACTTTCAAAAAAGGATGAAAATGCTCTGGATGAGACTAAAAATAGCTTGCTATGGGAAAAAATTTCAGATTTTTTTCTGAAACATGGGTTTTGTAGAGAATTGTATTCTAAGCAAACCTAGATCAACAAAAATTCAAAAAAGTGAGTTTTAGCAAGGCATGTAGAGGTTTTTCAATCGAGAAAAGTAAGGGTTTTAGAGCTCACTCGGGACAATTTTTCCCGAGAAAATCTAGAACATGGGCTTTGTAGGCAATGGAATTCTAAGGCAACCCAGATAACTCGATTTTGAAAAAGATGTGCTTCTGACCCACATGCAAAGGAATTCTCGGAAAAAAGCACAGAGCTTTAGAAATAAAGCTACGGGGCAATTTTCTCAAAAAAATCTAAGACATGGGTTTTGTTGTTGTCGCTGAAGTATGTGAACATAGATGATCAGATTCTGAATATTTTGTCATTTTCTTTGACATGCAAAGAATAGCTAAGACGAGAATATAAGAAATTAGACATAAGATGGAAGTTTGTTTTATTCTGCTTTTGTAGAAAATCGCCTATGCTTGACTGAGATTCGATGAAACTTGCATGCACTAAAAAATTGAACTCTGGAAAATTAATCTTCTGAACAATCTAGACCCGACATTGAAAAATTGAACTCAAAGCACCTTCGAATCTTCAATTGCTCAAGAAAATCGCCTTTGCTCTAAACTTGGTATGAGAATAAATAAATTCAAGCATAAAATTATCCATCTTCATGTAATTAGGTGCCACCTTTAAAAATATTCAATTAAATCCTGATTGGACCTCAAAAGAATTCGACTTCATCTGATTGGGACTTGAAAAAAGGTAACTGAATGTCAAATAACCCTAAAAAAGGGCACCACCTTTAATTAATTCAGTTAAACTCAGCATGCAAATCAGTTAACTAAACATGCAAGCTAAAATTGTCCTTTTTTGTAATTAAAATAATTCCCCTTTAAGTCGAATTATTTAAATATTAAACAATATTTAAAACCCACCATTCATGGGCACCTAGTCATCTTCAGTTCAAAAAATCAAAGTTTGACTCAAGGCATTACTTTCCAGACTTAACCATTGTAATGAAATTTTGGATTTTCAACCCTCTTCGAAGCTCTTGTTCAATCACTGATTCTGATTGACTGACACGCCCAAAAAACTGGCTGACAACTTTGTTGAAGAGCAGGATCAAATCTAACAAAACCACTCCTTGAGACTGCAATCCATAAAATTGAGGTCCGAGGCTTGAAAAATCCAAGCGCCCTTAGCAAAAGTTGTGCTTTTGACCCCAGACTTAGACAAATTTTCATCATTTTCAACACTTACGAAGGTAAACTTGACCTCCTCCCATCTCATGTTTGGAAAAACTTCAGGACTGGATAACGAGCTCACTGCGTAGCTGGCTCCATTCCGCACAACAGCTTCAAGAGAACACTTCACCAAATTCCATCATTTGACAAGTCAAAATCAAGCCAGGGGCGCTTTTTGTTCCAAAGAGCCATTTTTTCAACTGGCTAAAATACGACTAAATCTCTAGCTACAAGTTGCTGACTCATCTTCTAATTTGACGAAAATATGCAACGGAAAGCTGGATGTAACACGGACAGGATGAATACCTGAGATCACTAGAAAGAAGACATCCAAGGCTCCAAAACCTTGGGCGCCCCTGCCCAAGATTTAACCTCGTGTTTGACCTCTGATTCCGGTAGTTCAACAACTCAGATTGACCCACTGACGGATGTGTTGCGAAGCCTGAAAAAATGTGAGACAAACATCCTAGGTGTCGTTTGGTCAGAATCCATCTGATCCCTCAAAAAGATGGGCGCCCTTTGCAAAAGCTGCGCTTTTCCTTCCAGTGTTGTCATTTTTTCATCCTCCTCATTTCTCACTGAATCTCTCGTATCAGGTGCTAGACATATCTTTCAAGCTGGCTGGATAGCTCATCACGAAGTTGACAATATTCCTGACAAGTCTCCTTAGAAGTGACAAATCTCAAAACTGAAATCTAGGGCAACCCTAGCCTCTAGGGGCTCTGGTGCTCCAAAGTTAGAAATTTTTTGATGATTTTCATCCCGGTGAAAAATCTCCTCCAAGGCGAATCTCTATTTTGCACTTATCTTGCCATAGATTCTCTATTCGAGTGTTTTAAGCTTAGATTTCAACACTTGGTATCTGGCCATCTGCCATTGACAACCTCGAAGGTCCTAACTTTCCACTTGAAAAAGCAAAAACTACCCACCAGACTTAAATTGAGTTTTAACTGAAACTAACTTCACCATTGTGATCGTGAAGCAAAATAAGCCAATCAAAACAATTTTTAGTCAATTCTAACAAGTTTCAATTTTTTAGGGTTTTGTGACTTGAAACAGGGGTGCTTGAAAACCCTAATTTTCAAAATTTTCAAATTGTACCAATATCTTCTAGACATCAAACTGACACAAAGTCCATACTTTATTTGCCCAAAAACAGTGTTTTGACATCATTTTACAAGGTTTATAGACTCTTTTAAGCAAAATGCCTTAAAAAAGCAAAAAAATTGGTTTGGGTACAACAAAGCCCTTAAGTTTTTGCATGTGTTGAACCCTAAATAATAGCTTCATGATCAACCATGTTATTTCTATGAGTACTTGAGAGTATACCTAAGAGAATGGATCCTCCATGCACAAAGAAACCATGTGCATCTTGAATGATCACTCCCACGCTAGCTCACCACAAATTGCCTCTTGAAGCACCATCAAATTTGAGTGCCACAAAGCCATTCGGGGGGTCTCAACCAAATTGGTGAATTACTATCAAGTTGTTTAACTCATGATCCATTAATAGGGGAAGACACAATATAACTCTTATGTTATAACCTTTTACTATCATGAACACTGTAATAATCATAATTTAGTTATTTAGTTATTGTTATATTATGTGGATTTATCCAACATGTATCACATGAAGATAAAGTGTGGATTTAGCCCACATTGGTTGCACCTCATAAGTCCCCCTTAGGGTTATATTGATGTTGTAATGAAGAGAAGATCATTGTGAAATCATATTCATATTAGAGCCTTTCTCTTAGTGAGGTAGCCCACTCGAAAATTCCTGGAACACTTGTTCCAGCTTCATGAATACAAGCATATTTATAGCTATCTACCAAGCATTGTGTTATTTTTTTCATGTTATTGCTTCTATTTGATAATAGTTTGCAAGAACTGCCATACATGGTTGGCTTGATTGTTTATAACTACCATTTGAAGTACACTACCTAAGCTGAGAATCAATTAGCAATTTAATGAAGTTTCCTTCAAAGGAATTTATAGTGATAACATTACATAGAATTGTCAACATTTATCCTCCAAAAGCAAGTCAAAGTGCTATCTAACACAAGTGATGAACGAGACAATAATCAAGGAGTAGGAGGAAAAGACATCCTTGGAGGTACATCTGCTCCAATTGAATCAAGGAAGTGGCTCAACCAAGTTCCAGTTGCTTTGTTGCATCTTGAAGTGCATGTGTTTGCTCTCTATATTGCTTAAGATGTTGCTCTTAGATAATCATTCCATATTTCTAGAATTTTTTATCATATGCACAACATCTTGGAGTTTGTGCTTGAAGCAATTCCCCTGAGATTCTGTTCTTTCAAGCTTAGTCACTGTGGCCTTCATTTTAGTCAACTCCTTATTCTCAGTAGCTTTTTTGATGAGGGTTTGACTGAATGAGTTTGTTGAGAAAGTTCCTCTTGGAAGCAAGTTGATGCTTCTCCAACATAGGAGACAAAGCCTCATTGGTAAGCATGACTTGAACCTCCTTATTTTCAAAGTGATTTGCAATACCAAATATTGATCATAGAAATGGTGCTCAATAGAATGTATTACCAAAAATATTTCAAAAATTGAAGGGGTAGTAGTAGGATGAGATCTGTAACCATTGTTGAGATCATAGTTTGCAAACTCAAACTCGACTCAAACTTGGTAAACCTCAAATTACAAAACTTGCCAATACTTAACAAATTAAATACATAGGGCAAAAATGGGAGTTTTCATTCTACAATTGTGTTTTAAGGCATTTTTTTAGTACAGTCATGTTTAGGCCACACTTTTCATATTAGAAATTGTTAACAAAAAGGAGATGTTACTGTTGTACCCAAAATTAAATTTTTGCTTCATTAAGGCATTTTAATTAAAATGGTCAAAATCTTGTAAACTTGTTGTCAAAATTCAACAAAGGTCAAAGTCTTTGAAAATAGAAATTTTCTATTCTTAAAAATCTCTGAACAACAAATGAATCATGGGGTTTTTCTGGGTTTATTGTCCAAAGGATACTTGCAAAAATTTGAAAATTTTGAAATTAGGGTTTTAGGCCACTATTTTTTTAGAAAAAACCCTAAAAATAGGATCTTTCCATAAATGGGTCAAAATGATTTTGATTGGTTAATCTTTCATCAAGATCACAATGAAAATCGTGAAAAAAACAGTTTTGCTTTGGTGGGTCTATTTCGCTTTTTCAAGAGAAAGGTTAGGACCTTCGAGGTCAACAATGGAGGATGGCCAGGTACCTGGTGTCAAAATCTAAGCTTCAAACGTTGCACAGAAGAATCTATGGCAAAAGATGCTCGAAAAATGGTGAATGGCGGAGGGGAAATTTCAAAAGTTGAAAATTGCCAAAAATATTCTAAGTCTAGAGATACGCCTTACCTCAAGGGAGGTGCCTAGGCTTCAATGCCTTAGAATATTTTTCAGTTTTTGTTTGTCGCGCATGCAACGTAGTCAACGCATTTGTGTCATTAGAAAAGGTGCTTGATGTAGTCGATGACACGGTGAACGCGAAGCGCGAGGAGAGTAAACAAAATCATTGAGAATTGATAACTTTGTAGGAAAAAGTGCCCTTGTAGGCCAAGGGTGCCCATGAATTCAAAGGCTCAAATGCTATATCTAAGGTTTGCAGTTTTGGGGGTCCTCTTCAGAATTCTTCTAGCTTCGCGATGAATCCAACATCCAATTCAGAAGATCTATCAAACACTCAAAAATGAAGATCAAGCAGGAAATGTTGAAAGCCAAGAAACTCAAAATTGGATAAGTCTAGAGTAGAAAAGTGCCCCTGCAAGCCAGGGGCGCCCATGATTTTGAAGCACCAATTTCAGTTTTTAGCTTTCATGATCTCCAACAGGCCGTCCTCGGTTTCATTCTAGCTCTGCAGTGAATCCATCTGCCAGCTTAGAAGACTTGTTGAACTCCGACAAATGAAGATTGAACGGACACTTAAAACGAAGGAAAAGTTGAAAACATGAAAATTGACTAAGTTTGGAGCCAAAAGCACCTTTTATCAAGAAGGCACTCAATTTTTTGAAGCTTCAAATGTAGCTTTCAGGTTTCACAACTTCCAAGAAGTCCTTCTTAGAGTTGATCAAGCTTCGTGACAAAACTATCAACAAATTCATCGGAGCAGCCAAACATCCAACAATGGAGACCAAACTGAAGCATTTTGTCAAGAGCTGCAAAGTGAAAATTATGTCTCAAAAGCACAAAAGTGCCCCTGTAGGCCAAGGTCACCTAGAAATTTGAGCCTTTAGAATCAACTTTCAAGATTTGCAAGACTCATCCTTTTCGGAATTCTTCAGGATTTCCATTGAATATCTTAGTCTGATCATGGGATTCATCAATCATCGGTGATTGCAGATCAAAGCACGAGAGGTAAATTGGGAGGAGTTGAAAATCACTGAAAATTGGTTAACACTGACAAACAAAAGCACCTTATCTCAAGAAGGTGCCCAAGAATTCCATCCACCAGAACCAGTTTTTAGGATTTGCAGCTTCCAAGAACATATTCTCAGATTTGATCATGCTCTGCAGTGAATCTGTCAGCCAAACCTTAGGATCAATTAGATGCCTGGGATTGAGGGTCAAACAGAGGCATTTTATCACCAGAAAAGATGAAAATCTTAAAGAATTTACTAGCTTTGGCAAACTTGGATGCCTTATCTCAAGGTGGCGCCCAAGTCAACTTGAGTTACAAATTTTTGAAGACTTTTCTCATGCCTTGGCCACCCAAAATTTTGGGGATTCTTCCATTTAACAGCCAATCACGCCAGATGACTCCTAAATCAGGGTTTTCACAAGTTAACTGATGCTTCCACCTGCAAAGTCTATTTATCATGAATTTGGGCATTCTTTTTCATTATTTTTGTAGGTTGACTCCAAATGCCAAACACAATTTTTTTTCTCTACGGAATTTGAAGGATCAAACGATAGGGGTTTTCAACATTCTTCGTATTTTCAAGGTCAGGTTGCACAAAAGATCATCTTTTCATAAGGCATTTTTCTAGGGCATCATTTTTTAGAGGCAACAGTTCATAGTTTTCAATTTCTAACAATCTGGGTTATCTTCTTTTTCAATCTTCTCCAAGATTGGAAAATTTTTCCACAACTTCTTCTACTTCCTCTGTATTAGGGTTTCTTGCATGTTCAACAAAAATCAACTTTTTCAGAAATCTGAGCAACTAGGCTTGTTCAACACAAAATTGGCCACAAAACCCACATCCTAGATTTTTCCAGAAAAAGTTGTCCCGTTGCTTCCATTTTTAGGGTTTTTGAAAAAATCATCTTTTTCAAAAACTGACATTCTGGGACTACTCAGCACACAGGCGCCTACAAAACCCATGTCTTAGAATTTTTTCGAGAAAAAATTGCCTTGCAACTTCTACCTCTGAGGGGTTCTTGCATGTTCATGAAAAAGTCATTTTTTCCAAAATCTAACATTCTGGGTCCATTCAAAAAGACATTCTCAACAAAACCCACATCTCAGAATTTTTCAAAAAAACTGCCTCTCAGTGAAGCTATTTTTAGCCTCTGTGAAAAGGTTGTTCAAGCATAGTCGTGTGCATAGTCATTCTTCCAGTTTTTCAGTATGTAGTTCTCTCAAATCGAATTCAAGACCAAATCGGTCTTGATTCACAATTTCTTGAGGACACTCGACACAAACTTGCATCAAGTAAAACCCATAGTTGATCTGAACACCTTGAATGGCGTAGACTGCATCACACTTCAAAACCTAGAACAATTCGGGTTTCTTGAGGCAACCTCTTTTCCCACCTCAGCACAAGACATCGAGTTTGTAATTGCTTGTGTAAAGCATTACAACCCCACTTCACGAGAAATTCAATCAATAGATGGATGAATGATTTGTAGCCTCAAGCCAAGGGACATTGAAAGGTGTTTTGCTATCCCACCATGTGCAAACAACTTGATTGTGTCAATTGAAGAATGTGAAAAAGCGTTTAACACGCAAAAGGAACAATGTCAGAAAAGGATGGTAGAAAGGTGGCTCAAAGAGAAACGAAACAATTTTCCAAGGAACATTGGACGTGGTGAATTTAGGGATGATTTTTCTATCATGATCACTTTGCTCAACCGTGTCATGGATCAAGCAGAAGCACACAAGTTTCAGCCATGGATGTTCTACATTATGTCTTAACTTGTCAACAATAAAGAACACTACGATTGGCCTGCCTTGATCAGTGACACTCTTCACAGCCAGATGATAGGATTCTTCAAAGCCCATGAATTCCATATGGTTTCATACCTCATATATTTGATAACCTTTCAAGGCTAGTTTAGAGGGTTGAATACCGTTGGAACTCTGGGTGTGCAGCCAATTCATGAGCATTTTTTGTAGTTAGATTTTTCACAGTCAAAACGACACTTCAAGTGGGTAAATGACCTTTTTATGATACACTTGGTGAGGGATCTTGACAACAAGTTACATACACGCTTCTCATCAAATGCCAAATCGACAATGGTAGATTGGGCCGATTGGTTCAACACAAGTGTAGATTTTGGATAAATCTTTCGACAAACCAATCTGCACAACTGTAACTTTGAATGAGTCACACAATATTAACCAAGGATGATCTTTCACCACCATGGCTTATCTCCTCCAAGAGGTTTTTCGTCCTCAAGAAGGTTGACATGAATAGAGTTCAATCACACATAACCACAAGGGTTTCACAAGTGGAAACAAAAAAAATCTGCATATCCAAATGAGCTCTCTAAATCTCTTTTTTATATTTTTTATGCCAAACTTTCCAAAAGATATATTTTTTAAATTCACTTTTTAATAAAATAATCTTTTTCATCCTCAAAAAGACCCTTTTCATGAAATACTAATTATATTTGATATGCAAGGTCCCTTTTTCAAGTGTTCATGATTTAAAACTTTTAATTCCCTTTCCAATGAGCTATTATACTAAGTTTCTTTTTAAATCATTTTATAAAATTAAGCAACCTTAGTGAAACAATTAAATTAAAGCTCAATAATTCACCCGAGTTGCAGAAATCGTCAAACAATATCGGTATCAAAATCTAACTATATTGGAATGATATTGATGATGAATAATGAGAACAACATTGGTATCAAAATCTAACTATATTGGAATGATATTGATGATGAATAATGAGAATCGGGGTCGATCGGTTTGACGTTCTATAAATACATTATCTCCAAGAATCTTGGAGAACAGACCAAAAGCCAGAATTCACTTCGGAAAGTGTCATAGGATACCTCAAGACCAACTGAGCTCACTACCGACAACAAACATCCCTGTAGAACATAACTTGCATGCTCCAAGAACCTTGGAGTTCCCCTCATCAAACATCAAGCTGTTTTAGTGAAAACAGGAGCTAGGCAAAAACTTGCAACTCTGAATAGTTAAAAAATGGGGACATAACAAATTACCTTGGACATTGCAATGGTTAATTCACCAACACATTGCTTGTGGAACAATTAAAATTTCAAACTGCTTTCAGAAAGTAATAGTTTTCAATGCTTCATGCATTCAATAGGAAAATATAGCAAATGACATCATGAAGGAAATGAAAGAAATGTGACTGCTAACGTTCACAAGGAGGTAAATAATTTATGCCGCAGAGAACTCCAAAATTTGAACAGTCGCCTCTAATGGCTCTACAACGATTGCTTATGGGAGTAAGTTGGTCATTATTTGAGATCTCTCCTTCTCTCAGTGCCTTTCTTATTTCCTGCCACACTCAACTATTTGGTTATAGAATAGACCCACACTAAACTATTTTCAAGCCTCAAATTGGTTAATTTTCTTTTGGAATTACATGTGTTCTTTTGGTCTTCTATATTCCCAAATTTGAATCTGAAATGTCTTCTTTATTTTTATTTACAAATTCCGTACGGGTCAATTCTTGATCTGTTACAGATCACAGCTCTCTCTTTTGGGAGGCTTGTGGTCCCACAAAGGCCAATTTTGGGGGAGATCAAGACATAAGTCTTTCACCATAGCCTCCATGAATTCTTACATTCACTTCTTTGAAATTGAAGCCATTTGATACTGGTTTAGTATCACTTTCTTTGTGTCATTTACGGCTAAAACATTCTTGCCTTTGTGACTTTGATAAAGAATGTCTGCTTCATTCTTGAATACCTGATATTGTTTCTTTTGTCTCATGAAGATGCCATTTCTAATCCACATGAAAGGGCTACCAAATATAACATCACAAATTTTTAGTGGAACTGCATTATTCTCACCTTCACCAGCAAACTCAGGTGAAACTGCAAACTTGATTTTGTACTGCTTAATGACTTGCATTCTTACACCCTCATACAACCAACCAAATGGATATGGGTGAGGTTGCATATGTCTCTAGTCAAAGTCTATTTTCCATTTCCTTGGCTACTAAATTATTTTGTAACTAAATCAAATAATGCATTTACCTTGTTGCGCTTCACCTGGATCTTGATATTGAAGAGCTTCCTACTCTCTGATTATATTTTGAACTCCTCCGTTACTGTTTCCCTCTTAATTGAAGAATATTCTATCATCTCATCTACATCCAAAGTACTTTTGTATTCTTTGGCTTTGGATTGTTGCTCACCATTCTTTTTTAATGACTTTTGGCCTCAACATAGGCTTCAACTAACAACAGTTTTTATCTAAATGATCATTCGCTTCACAATGTTTTCAATGCTGCTTCTCTTTAAGGCTAATTGGTGCATTTTTCTTGCCTTTGCTTAAGAATGACTCATCTCAAATTTACTGACCTTTTTATCTCTTAGCTGCTTCTTTGTTCATTTCGATGTTAAGAACCTTATTACTTACCTCTTTAATACTCTTTACATCAAACTGCTGCAACTGCTTCCAAATGTGACTATGTAAACCTCCATTGTACTTCATTACCACTCCCATTTCATCAGGAGAAAAATTTAACAAAATGGCTTGCAAGTTACGTACAATAATTACAGGCATAGTCTTGAACATTGTCCTTCCTCTTGCAGGTAGTTTTTCCACTTCATTAATTGCTCTTCCTTATATCCTTAGGGTATCAATGTGATTGAAGTTAGCTTCTTCTAATGGTCCCATCTAGTCACCTTTAGGTTATTGCTTAAGTACAAGGCAATCTAATTTCTCACCAGTCAAGGCATGGTTGAACATCTTCCAGTGGGTACAATTAGATTTTTCTCACTTTGTACATGCTGCAGAAGACCTTAAGCTCTTTGGGTCAACAATTGAGCTTTCTAACATGACATTGACCCCTACATGGTTGTATTTCTACCTTAAGTTCTATCTTAAATGTGGTTTTTGATGTTGTCACATCTAAAGCCTTTTCTTCTTTTGATCTCATTGTCATCCTCACATTCCTTTTGGTAATCCACCTTCACCTTGCCACCAATTTCTCAATGGAATTGATGAGATATATAACTCTTTTGTGCAATCTCAATAACCAGGCCTCATTGGGATACCATCTAGAATATGCTGTAGCTGCAAGTGAAATTCCAACTTGGTCCATCTGCTACTTGATTCCAATGTCAGGCTCTCTAGGAAAATTAACATCACCTTGTTCTTTCTACTTCTTTGGTAAGCATAAACATGCAATATACACCACTTACGAGAAAAAGGTACAACCTCCGATGATCACTTTGATCTATAGTTAATGCTAGATATTCTGGTGGACAAAATTCATTAGACAGATCATATTTGGAAAGATTAAAACTATTTGCAAGAAGTAATGGTTTTAATGCTCAATATATTCAAATAGGAATTACAACAAATACCAACATCAAAAAAATTGTTAACTGGAAATTAAGAAAATCTAAATGCAAATTGTCACAAAGGAGCTCAATAATTTACCTTATAGAAACCCAATAACTAGGAAAAACTCCAATTTGGATGGCCACCTCTTATTTCTTTATAAGGATTGCTTACAAGAGTACATTTTTTACTAGTTGAGCTCTCTTCCTCGTAGTGCTCCTTTCTAATTTCCTACTACACTCAGCTATTTGGGATACAAACCCCCCAGTCTTCTAATACCAAACTTCCTATCAACTAAAAAGGTATGAAAGTACATGCATTCTTTGGACTTCCATATCCCCAAATTTGCAAGTGAAATTTGAGCACATGAAATCCTTCTTTTGTCTTAATTTAATAATGTCAAATGGGCTGACTGCTGACCCACTAGAGTCTAACTTGCAGATTCAATTTTTAGCAGAGTTCTTATTTTTTGCTTTTGGTTTGCTGCGTTTTATATTTTGAATGGATTGTACAAGAGACTACCTTGTCTGTCCAATGACCACCCTTTGTTTATGCATGGCTTTTATATGGGCCATTCATTCCATGTTGTCAAATACATGGCTTGGCTGCTAGTGTTTTTGTATCGTTGGTCTTTTTTATGGTAGCTATCAAACTATGATTGGCCTGTTTCTAGACTACTGGTCAAACACACATTTTTCTTAAACGTCGTCTAAAATTGCTTTTATCAATGTATATGTCCATTTGGTAGTTGATTTTGTGTTACCATCAAAATTTTAAGAATTGAACCATCCATGAACCATATGCTTGAAACATTCAATGACACATAGAATTCCTAATAAGATAGTTCCATGAATGCGATGTATCCTGTCCTTTGCTGTTTGTATCCTTTTGGTTGGTATTGTCTCGATATTGATTTTCCTTTTCATATATCATTGTAATATACAATCCTCGCTAGGCTATTTATGGCTGATACCATCTTCCATTGGCCGTGTATTTAACTTATTTGCATGTTACATCCATATTCTTTATTCTTATCTTCCTAACTTACCGTTATTTTGATTATGTGGTTAATCTAAAAATTTGGCTGACAATATCTTCTTTAACCTGTAACTAATATTTGTCCTCTTGAAGAAGCTTTTTACATCTTTTATTGGTAGTTCCTTGCCTTCATGTTTGAAGTCATGCTATCATCACCTTTTGCCTTTTGCCTTCCTAAGATGATGTTTCCATCCTTTTGAAGCTGTAGGAATCTTCTTTAAACTCAGTGTGTTTGTTTTTATGATAAAGGTGGCTATGACTGGAGTATACCTCAAATCTATAATGTGAATAGAATATATGTTCCATGTCTTTTCGAAGACAAGGACAACAGTACACACATGTTTTTGGAGATAAGGACGATTGTTTGAGGGCAGGGATTTTCGAGGAATGCACACACTCTATCAAATTTGTACAAGTTTAGCCATACATGACATTGAAATTTAAGTTTAGATATTCATATAATGTATCAAATTCCATATTCAACATAACATGTTCAAGTATAGCAGCAGTAAAAAACAGAAATTTCATTGTTTTCATTATGAGAAAAAGATCAAGGCTACAAATCATGAATGTATCAATGAAAATATGCACAACAATAGGCATAGCAATAAGATTATAGATATAAAAAATTTAATACTAAGTAGCAAGTAGAAGTATGCCTTATTTGGGCTATCAATGTCAATGGAGCCTTTTGACCTTGAGTCACTTTGTATGTCAAGTTGTGACTTATCTAATGAGACCCCGAGCAATCTCGATTGCACCTCCTCATCAATCTATTTAGCATTCTTGCAATCAACATCCCAATGTGTAGTTGGAATTTGTTGATTACTTAGGAGTTTGTTGATCATGAAGTCGCAAGGCACCATGTCTAGAGCTAAGCCTATTCCTTTTGATTAAGTGGATGAAGATATAGGACCAATTCCTTTTTGCAATAGAGGAATGAACCTATGAGGGTCAATGAATGAAAAGTTTCCTTATCTCTATTGTATCCTTCCTTGCCATATCCACCATTCAATAGTTTCCTTTACAAGAGTAGCCCTATCCACCCTAACCTTTGCTTTGCTAAATGCAGGGTCCTAAAGATTGACAAGTTGAATCCATTGCTCCCAAAGTCTTGATGCATCTTCATCATTGTATATTTTCTCAAGAGCCTTGATAAATCCCTCCTTTACCTTATCAGCATCAAAAGGAGAACCTTTGTCAACCAAGTGCATACCATTTGGGGTCAAGGGCATTCATAGTTGTATAAGTGGTGTGTTCATTGTGTTCAACCTTTTTGGCACATAGGCTTGCTATGCTTTTAATAGAATTGTAGTTTAGGTTTCTTGCTACGAGTTGCTTGCTTTATTTGGCCAAGCATGTTGTCAGTTGTCTCATAAATGTCTCCAAAGGCAGGAGAGTCTGTATCACCATATCCGATTACCCTCACTATAAGAGATATGATAGAATAACATATATACATGCAGCATTTAAAAACTATTTGAAATTGAAAAAATGAAGTGCATTAAATTTGAATGTTATTTTTTTTTAAATTAGAATTTAGAGGTAAAATAAAAATAGATATTGCAAATTTCTTACCCCAAAATGGATGACCAAACATCCTCAAGTACCTTTTGTTTCACCTTCCCCTCTAACTTTGCTTCAACCAACTTTTTCCACACTCTACAAACCACCATGGATAGTGGAACCTTTTGCACCTTCAACATCCTCTCCAACAAAATGAAATAGCTAGCATATTTAGTTTCCATTCTTCTAAGGAATTCCCCTCTTAAAAAAGTTATGACTAACCCAAGTGATTTGTGGTGGTTAAATACAAACATTTGCATGTCTGTAGTTTTGGCCACCACTATCTTTACCCATTCTATCTTCATACTTTCTTTCAAAGTATAGTTTAAAGCATCAACAAAGCATGGGTTAAAAAAAAAAGTTCGTAAGCACTTTCAACCATTGAATCAGCTAACTCACGAACAAGAGCTGAATCAATCACAACCTATACAACACTTGAAGGCCCAACTTCTTCTATGGCCTCTCTCAAAATGATGAAATTGAAAATTTGCTTCCTTGCATTTCCTAAAGCAATCAATAGCTCTAAGAAATATAAGGCAACTGAATATGTAACAATAATATTATTGAGTGGTTGGTATTGAATATCAATCCACCTATCCATGAAAGTGGAGCAACTCATCCTAATCTATGTTTGTCTTGTATCCTCCATCAACAAGTCATGTTTGAATATTATTTATTAAGGAGGGAGTTATACAATCTATCTCCTCTAGGGAGGCATGTGAGAATCCAACAATGTTTTTCTCTTCAACATTTCTCTGAAATATAGAGAATTTTCCACACGAAATGGAATGGCATGGGAATAGAAGAATTTGGCTACAAAACTGACAACCTCACATGCTTACAAATTCAACAATCTTGTCACTATATTTCATCCATTAGTAGTGGCCTCCTTCCCTCTATTAAAAATCTCTTTGTTCACATCCATTGTAGTAGTAGATGACACATTGGAATACTTCAACAAAGTTGTAGAGGTACACCTTTAGATTTTGCCTCTCCTCAACTTAGCTATTTCAGTCCTATCTTTCAAAATTATTGAGTGACAAACCCTAACACCTAATAAATGATGATCAACCATACTATAACTCCATGAAAATAAGTTTTACATACATGATACAACCAATGTCTACTCCCCATTGAATTTTTGGACTTATCTTTGTCCAAAAGAGTGACATACTGCTCAAGATTTGAATGGGCCTCTTACATATATATATTGATAAAAACTGATGGGCATGCAAAAGGGTTTAGTATAATATTTGTGCTTTCAAAAGAGCCCCCAACACGTGATTTGAATTTGCATTCACTTCCTCACTATCCACCTCATAATCATCAGTACTGTTCATTTTGATTTACAAAAGCAAATGTCATAGCAAACTAAAAAGAATGTCTATTTTCAGCAACGTGATGGTGACCTACCTAAGAATGAGTGAAAATGACCCACAATGTTGAAAATAGTGTTACAAGACTTAGACTTGCCTTGGGCTCAACAAGCTGATTTTTGACTCGGACTCAAACTTGGCAAATTGAGAAAACCATGAAATATAGACTCTTAAGGATTCAAAACTTGTTTCATGCACCCTTTATAATAAATAAACTTTAGCTAGAAGCAATAAACTAAACAATAGAAGCTACTTTGACCATATACACAAGTATACATTGATCCGATGAGTATAAAAATGAATTTTAAATTTTAACTAAAGAAAGCAACATTGGTAGATATATAAATTTAAAATTATAAATATTGTCAAATGTATACAAATCTCATGGATTATGAAATCCATGGCATCATAACAACTATCAAAACTAAAAATATAAGTTTATGGCTCAAAGGAGCCTGCATTGCTCATCCCAACATCATGGAAAGTCACGTGTTGGTGTCTAAGATAGGTCTTGGATGATGATGTAGCCATGATATTTGCCTGTGTCTCATTGACTAGTGTGTATATTCAAGTGAGAGATTTATTATTAAAGTTTTCTTGAAGCCTTCTAGACTACATGTTTTGTTGTCAAGCTCATTACCAAAGAGGAATGATTAAGTAAAAAGATAAATGGTTATGTTCCAGTTTGACCTTAGCTAAGATACTAATAGATGGGATTGTTCTATGAGTTGTTTGTGCAAGTCATGATTGATATATTTTTGCATTATGAAAATGGCATTTCTTGCCAACTATGAATTAACTTGTATTCAACAATACAAGGATTGTAGCATGCCAACTTTGCCTATGGCAATCCTTGTATACTAAACAAGTTGTCCAATGTATGAAATAGAATAGTTCTTGATTGTGACTTTGACTATGAAGATGTAGAGATTTGCAAGAGGGGATATGTATTTTGTAGATTTATGATCATGTTTCATCATGGCCTATTACTTGGTTAGTCTTATAGTTAGATGGGGGGTTTAGGGGAAACACCCTTTGTGGGGGTTTGGCAGCAATTCCCCCAGTGGGGTCAAGGGGCAATGCCCCTTGTGGGGGTTTAGGGGCATCACCCCTAGCAGGGTCGAGGAGTGGAGCCGCCACCACCAAGCCCAAATGAAGACCTTCAAAACCACATGGACCTTATGGTGCACACCATTTTCATATTCTTTTGTAAATCCTAGATGGGCATGTCAAAAACCAAACAAGCATTGAAAGTCATAAGTTTTTTTTGAAAGTAACTAGAATGGCCAAGTCTACCCTGCGAGACTCACCTAGAATCGGCTAGTCTAGTGAGTCTCCTAGACTTGGCGATTTTGGCGAGTACTCGACAACTAAATCTCCCAAACTCGTCAAGGGTCACTTGTCGAGTCTAGGTGAGTCTTGGTGATTCTTGTAACATTGGTTGAAAATGATTAGAAATCTTCCTCTTTTTCCTTTCGCTTCTTTAGGTCCAAGCGTATAAATCGGAAATGATTGTGGCAATGGAAGTGCTAGTAGGCAATGGGTTTAACTATATGATTGAATAAGGTTTCATAAGGGTTCTGGGAGGTCTTGTGGTTCCACCATGCCTCTTCTAAAATGTGAAAGGTTATTTTCAATATGGTGATCACATTGAAATTTAATATGCCAATATCTTATTGATTTAAGCATTCTCACCAAGTTCTATGATAAAGTCATTGTTGAAACTACTTCAAGTGGACTCATCTAGTTGAAGCCCCTCAAAGTAGACACCAACCAACCTTGCTTGTGTTGGATCCTTATCAATTTGGGTTGGCTCCTTTGTGTCTATATTGTTTTGTACTTTTGGACTCTCCTTGTAGGCAAGGGTGTTGTAGTCCATAAGACACAATTTAGCCCGTACAACTACAAGCTTCTCTAGTCTTTTAGATGTAGGATTGTGCCTCTTGATAGAGTGGATGAAGCTTTATGTAATTCGGTTCCTTTCAACTACAAAGGAACTAGAAACTTGGGACAAGCAGTGTATTGTGGGGATGCGTTCCCCCCCAAAAACAAATCCCCACATTTTCGAGACGGGGACGTCCCTGAGACGTGGGGATGGGTCGAGGACGTCCCCCCATCATACCTCCACCACCACTGGTTCACCGGGGATGCCAAGGAGATGCTAGGGACGTTGGGACATCTTTGGGACATCTTGGGGATGCCCATGCGTCCCTCAAGTGTCCTGAAGACGTCTAGGCGTTTTCCATCCTAGGCCTCCCAAAAAGTTCATTTTTTTAAAATTTCACTTTTTTATTATTTTTGTGGTAGGGGCGAGCCCTAATGGCAAGTGGACCCCCTCCATGCCCTCTAACCTTTACAAAACACTCCCAAATCTTCATTTTTTCCTCACATTTAGTTTTCTATGTTTTCCAATAGCTAGGTGAAGAGGAGAGAAAAGAGTGAGTGAAAGAGTGAAGGAGTGAATTGAGGTGTTGGAATTGCAAAAGGGGTGAGAAGGAGCAAGAAGAAGAAGAGGAGAATTCTATATCAACTTGGAGGGATTTTTCAAGCACAAGGTAGGTTTCTATGACTATTTTTTGAAGGTTTTTCAATTTTTTTTTCTTTTTTTCTTTTTTCTTTCTAAGTTTCATTTTCAAAATCTAATTTGATGTTGAATCTTGATGACAAAATGAAAAATAAACAATGAACATTGAAATGAATCTATGAATATGCATTTGCATCCATGTTTATGGAATTATGATTACAAATTTTAATCATGATTCCATAACATGGACACAAATGCATATTCATAGATTCATTTCAATGTTCATTGTTCATTTTTCATTTTGTCATCAAGATTCAACATTAAAATTAAAATTTTATTTTCAAATTTGTTGAACTAGGTTGAAACTAGGCACTTATCGAATTTATATTGTTTATTGCAGTGTCACAATGAGCTCTCATGACATGAGTGAGGATGAGGTAGAGGTTCATAGTGAAGCTGAATTTGAATATGAACTTGAGGCTGAGGGGGGTGACCATAAGGTTGAGCATGAAGCCCAAACTAGTTCCATGGCAAGTGTAGCAAGTAGTATAGAGTGCCCCTCTGCATTATTGGCAGAGTATGCTAGGGGTCCTTTTGATCGTATGTCTCCTCTTAGACAATTTGCAACAAAATTTCCAGGCAATCCAAGGACATTTGGTGGCACAAAGAAGTGGAAGTGCCACATTTCTGATCTAGAATGGTATGACAACATTACTAGAGTTAATGCACACCTTTTTATTTGGGGAAAAGGTGTGGAGACATGTTTTTTTTTGGCGAAACCAACAAACCTCAAATACAAAGTTGAGATAAATAAGCTATGGGTGTTCCTGATGACAGTGCAACTACACCTATTCCTACTACTTTGTCTCGTAGGGCACAAGTTCAGTAGAGCCAACCATGGAGTTCAAGTCATACTTTGCAAATGAGAGTAGGTGTGATGCCAAGTTCTTCTTCGAATTCCCAATTATGAGAGGGTATGTAATGTTCCCGAAATTCTAACTTGATCTTTGGAGAGAAAAAGCGAGCTAGAAACAGTGTTTTTTAACACTATATAAATAAATTGAATTTTCATTTAGTTATTTTTGTTTTCTTTTGATCTGGGCCGTCTCCTTTGAGTTGTGACCGTTTGTAGTTTGAAATTATTTTTGTTGTGTGGCCGACATCTTCTCAATCGACGTTTCCTACTTGTATATATTCTACTTTATGGCTTCTTCCTGATCATCACAAAATTGAGTCTCGACTTCACCATTTCTCTGTGAGAGCATAGCTAATCACGAATGGTGCCCAAGTATGCACGTAGTGTTGTATCTGGGAATTTTGTGCTTAACAACCATCTTTAATCATTTCTCTCATAAGCGCAATATCCTTATAGGTCGCACAAGATGGGAAATCAAGCCGACATCATCCATATCACTGCAGTAGAACCAGGGAGCCAGCGACTGAATTAAGCGATTGTCTCTTCCGGTCGAGCCTCGCGGCTCTGGCTATCCAAGACAGACCAGTATTTCAATCATTGATCTCATTCCCTGGGATCCACGACAAGTGGCTTACACATGGATTAAGAGTTAAGGAATTCATCATATCAAAGGCTACGGGTCGGGCACTCTATTCACAGTGCACATAGTGGGAAGGTCACACTTGCGGGCCGAAAATTGGGTTAAGACATTATCGCCCAGGCATGAACTCTTAGGGAGATTGTTGTGCAGGAGCTATATCGTCATCGTAGCACCACTGTGAAGGGCGACATGCATCTCTAGCAGTCCCTTTGCTATCGATCAGCCCAAGCCAGTGCAAATCACCATTATCTATTTGAATTCCTTGCAGGCAGGCCCATTCCCGGGTCAATTCTTATGGATCATTTAAATTCAATTGCATTAACTGGATTCATTGTAATTACAGAGTTGAAATGATATTAAATTGCTATATAGTGTTGATCATTTCCCATGCTTGATTATGAGGATTATACTATCACTGTGTTTATTCCAATATGATGAGGTATGTTTCTAAACTCTAGCTACTACCTAGTTATTGTTCCAAATAGAACTTGCAATTTTCAATTTACTGTTCATAGGAAATCTGGTTAGAATCCTACAGTGGTATAAGAGCCTTAAGGCCTGCCAGCCTGTGGTCATGAGCTTATGAGCCAGGGGGATATTCGGGCCCAGGAGAGAGAAAGAAAGAAGTTTGAAGCTGCTCAAGGAATAGGAGGCAGAGGTAAGGAAACAATGGGAGATCTAGATCAGAATACCAAGCTGGACAATTTCATGAAGCAACAAGATCAGACTAACCAGGAACTGCTGCAAGCAATACAATCACTCACTACTGTGGTCAACGACATCAAATCAAGATCCAACAGTGACGAAGGTGGGCATTCTGAACGATCAAATGGGGATCAAAGCAAAGCCTCAAATGGACACACCTATAAGCAGCTCCAACCATAATTTCTGCCAAAAGTTGATGGTCGGAAAGAAGGAGAAGAACAATGCAGCTACGCAAGCATTGTACGTGAATACCTGGACTTGGATGAGAATGCGCAAGCAACCATCTCTTTCAATCAGTTTTATAGTGCTAGACGAAGCGATGAGAAGCAACATCTTGGAAACAAAGATCTCCAGCATAAGATCAACAAGCTCTCATTGCTAACTTTTGATGGGTCAGGGAAGATGATAGCACAATCATGGATATGAAAGTTGGACACATACTTTGGCCTCAGCCCTATGACCGAAGAAGAAGCTATCAAATTCGTCGTACTACATTTGGAGGATCTAGCGCATGAATGGTGGAACCATGGTATTGTGACTCAAGGATTCAGTCAAGTCAATTTGTATGCAGACTTTACATAGAAGTTAGTGGAGAGGTTCGATAGGAAGGACCCAGAAGCATACTTTCAGGAGCTAACCAAGCTAAAGCAGACAAGCACTATGGATGAATATGTTTCAGAGTTTCAGCGACTCGCTGTCATGGTATCTGATTTCTCAGACAAGAGGCTCACATTTTTCTTCATCGAAGGCCTATCAGATTCTTTTCGTGTCTTGGTGAGGGCTTTGGAGCCAACAACATTGGAGGATACTATTCAAAAAGCTTTAAACCTTGAAGACTCCATGAAGAAATGGAAAACCACTATCAAGAATGCCCCAACAACGTAGCCCACGAAGCCCTTTGTCAAGGAAAACCCACCCCCTAAGATCCCTCCAAGGCCAAATGGTATGTCAAGGAATGAATTACGTAAGAAAGGTTTGTGCTACTATTGCAATGAAAAGTGGAGCAAACAACATAGGTGCCAAGGGAGAGGACAATTTTATTACATTGAGGTGATATCCGATGATGAATCAAATAAGGAAGAAGAAATCAATGAAGAAGACACATCTGAGGAGAAACTAGAGCTCACAATGGCAACACTATCAGGAGCGTCTCAATACCATTCATTACGGGTAAGGGGAGTCCTTTGAGGGAAAAATATAACAGTGCTTATTGATAGCAGGGCCACGCATAACTTCATCGACAAGAGGACGGTGGAAAAGCTGCGTTTGGCAACCGAGGACTTTGAAGGATTTGATGTACTAGCAACGGGAGGAAACATCCTTCCTTGCACTAAACAAATTCATCAAATGGAGTTGATTTTAGGTGGACACAAGATGGAGGACTTTTACGTTGTTGATGTTGGCGATACAGACATGGTCCTTGGGGTACAATGGCTTTATTCACTAGGGGAGTATACTACCAACTACCAAACTATGGAGTTGAAGTTCAAACATGAAGGCAAGGAGGTTGTGCTCAAAGGTATTTCTAGGAATGGGCCTATGGTGGTTTCAGCTAAAAGAATGGAGTGGTCCTTCCGAAGGGATCAAGTAGCATGGGCAACATAGTGCTTGGTTACAGATACAACCATACCAAAAGAAGAAAGAGTGTTTCCAAGCGATATTCAAGCTATCTTGGACAAGAAGTGCAAGGTGTTCAGAGAGATACCAACAAGATTGCCACCAGATAGGGGGTTTCAACACGTGATAAGAGCTAGAAGAAGGTCCCAAACCGGTAATCACCACCCCTTATCATCATCCTTGAATATACAAAGAAAAAATTGAAAAGGAAATCAGAGAGCTATTAGATATGGAGTTCATTTGGCCAAGCTCAAGTCCCTTCCCTTCATCGGTGGTATTGGTAAAAACGAAGGATGGG
This sequence comes from Sequoia sempervirens, assembly GCA_007258455.2. NCBI lineage: Eukaryota > Viridiplantae > Streptophyta > Pinopsida > Cupressales > Cupressaceae > Sequoia > Sequoia sempervirens. Next base: position 545,172,404 of record VDFB02271358.1, on the reverse strand, counting down.
ACACTCAGGATGTGTATTGATTATTGAGCCCTCAACAAGAAAATGATTAAGAATCGTTACCCCATCCCCAGGATCGATGAATTGATAGATGAGTTACATGGAGCAGTTTACTTCTCCAAGATAGATCTATGATCTGGCTACCATCAGATTCGAGTTAGAGACAAGGATGTTCAAAAAATAGCCTTCAGATGTCACTATGGGCCTTATTAATTTTTAGTGATGCCATTCAGATTAACCAATGCTCCCACCACCATTCAGTCTTATATGAATCATGTATTCATTCTACAATTAAGGAAATTTGTGTTGGTTTTCGTTGATGACATTTTAATCTACAGTAAAATGTGGGAAGAGCATTTGAAGCACGTAGAGAAAGTGCTTGACATTCTTGAGAAGAATTAATTCTACGCCAAAATTTCAAAATGTGAGTTTGGATTGACTGAGATATTATATTTGGGCCACAAGATCAGTGCTCAAGGGGTTAGTGTGGATGAAGAAAAGATCAAGGCAATACAAGAATGGGTTACCCCCAAAAATCTGACACAGCTAAGGGGATTTGTGGGCTTATGCAGCTATTACAGAAGGTTTGTGAAGGGCTTTTCTCAACTTGCAGCCCCATTGACCAACTTGACAAAGAAAGGAGCTTTCATATGGAGTCCCACAACCTAGCAGGCATTTGAAAAATTCAAGGAGGTAATGAGTTCATGTCCCATTTTAGCCATTCCTGATTTCTCATCTCCTTTTGTGCTTGAGTGTGATGCTTTAGGCGAAGGCATTGGAGCTATCCTAATGCAAAACAAACACCCTATTACTTACGAGAGTAGAAAGCTCACCAAGCCTGAAAGAGCTTTCTTTATTTATGACAAGGAGATGTTGGAAATCATGCATGCGCTCGCTAAATTCAGACAATACCTGGTTTGTGGGAAGTTTGTGGTAAAAACGGATCATAACAGCCTGAAGTATTTCCTAAATCAGCGGGATTTGAATGATAGACAACCGAAATGGGTAAGCAAACTTCAAGCTTATGATTTTGATATTAAGTATGTGAAGGGAAAGAATAACGTGGTAGCCTATGCTCTTTCTAGGAAGTCTTATCTTTGTGCTATGACTGATATAGTAGCTGACTGGAAAATTGATATTACAGCTGAGTACGTCAAGGATTCATTCACTAATGACATCTTGGAAGGAAGAATAATTGATGAGAGGTATAAGGTGGTCGAGGAGCTCATTCTTTACAAAGGCTAGGTCTACCTTACACCTCAATCAAGGGTCAAAAACAGGATTATCAAAGCTTGTCATGATACCTCGCTTGCTGGTCATCCAGGGTTTTTCAAAACATACAAGCAAGTACGGGAACGATTCGCATGGAAGGGATTAAAGAAAGATGTTTTGCAACATGTAAGGGAGTGTTTAGTATGTCAACAGAACAAAACGGAGCATGTATTACCAGCCGGATTATTGCAGCCCCTGCCCATCCCCAATCAAAAATGGGAGAGAATTTCGATGGACTTCATCACAGGGCTGCCCAGGGCACAAGGTAAAGATTGCATTTATGTTGTGGTGGATAGGCTCACTAAGTATGCACACTTCTTTGCCATTACTTCAAAATTTAAGGCACCACAAGTTGCTGATTTATTCTTCAGAGAAGTATTTAGATTACATGGGTTGCCACGAAATATTGTGAGCGACAGGGACAACAGGTTTCTCAGTTTGTTTTGGAAAGAGCTCTTTTGTTTGGTTCACATTGATTTGACACCTAGTGCGAGTTACCACCCTCAAACTGATGGGCAGATAGAAATTGTAAACAAATGGATTGAAGGGTATCTCAGAATCTATGTGACAGGGCAACAAACCGCTTGGGTGAAATGGCTACATCTCAGAGAATTTTTTACAACACAACACATCACATGTCAATCAGGATGACACCATTCAAAGCACTCTATGGGTATGAGGCTACATCCTTTATGGATTTAATTCTTACAGATAGTAGAGTTCCGAGTGATAGGGACGTGATTCAGCAGAATGTGGACATTATGAGAGCCTTAAGGAGAACTTGCAGTGGGCCCAAAATCAGTAGAAGTTGTATGCCAATCAGCGAAGGACTAAATGGATCTTCGAAGTCAATGATATGGTGTACTTGAGGTTGCAACCATACCGACAGTCATCATTCAAGGGGAACGAAGCCGAAAAGTTGAGGCCAAGATTCTACGGGCCATTCTGAATTACAAGGAGAGTTGGGGAAGTTGCATATGAACTGGAACTGCCACCCGGAAGTATTCCATGTTTCATGTCTGAAAAAAGCCTTGGGACAGCAGATTACACCATCATCAGAATTGCCACCAATCGATGATGAAGGGAAATTGATCCTTGAACTAGAAACTGTGCTGGACGTTAGAGAAAAATGGTTGAGGAACAAGGTTATTCTAGAATACCTAGTCAAGTGGAAGAACCTACCTGCTGAAGATGCTACTTGGGAAGGAGTGGAGATTTTCTAGCACCCTAATCTAAGGTTGCTTGAGGACAAGCAACCATCTGAGGGTGGGGACTGTAATGTTCCCAAAATTCTAACTTGATCTTTGGAGGGAAATAGCGAGTTAGAAACAGTCTTTTTTAACACTATATAAATAAATTGAATTTTAAATTAGTTAATTTCATTTTCTTTTGATCTGGGCTGACTCCTTTGAGTTGTGACCGTTTGTAGTTTGAAATTATTTTTGTTGTGTGGACAACATCTTCTCAATCGGCGTTTCCTACTTGTATATATTATGCTTTATGGCTTCTTCCTGATCATCATGGAATTGAGTCTCAGCTTCGCCATTTCTCTGTGAGAGCGTAGCTGCTCACGAATGGTGCCTAGGTACGACGTAGTGTTGTATCTGGGAATTTCATGCTTAACAACCATCTTTAATCATTTCTCTCATAAGCGCAATATCCTTATAGGCCGCACAAGATGGGAACTCAAGCCGGCATCATCCATGTCACTGCGGTAGAACCAGGGAGCCAGTGATTGAAGTAAGTGATTGTCTCTTCCGGCCGAGCCTTGCAGCTCTGGCCGTCCAAGACAGACTAGTATTTCAATCACCGATCTCATTCCCTGGGATCCACGACAAGCGGCTTACACACAGATTGGGAGTTAAGGAATTCATCATATCAAAGGCTACGGGTCGGGCACTCTATTGATAATGCACACAGTGGGAAGGTCACACTTGCGGTCCAAAAATTGGGTTAAGACATTATCACCCAGGCACGAACTCTTGGGGAGATTGTTGTGCAGGAGCTATATCGTCATCGTGGCGCCATTATGAAAGGCGACACACATCTACAACAGTCCCTTCACTATCGATCAACCCAGGCCAGTGCAAATAACCATTATCTATTCAAATTCCTTGCAGACATGCCCATTCCCAGGTCAATTCTTATGGATCAGTTGAATTCAATTGCATTAACTGGATTCATTGTAATTACAGAGTTGAAACGATATTAAATTGCTATATAGTGTTGATCATTTCCCATGCTTGATTATGAGGATTATACTATCACCGTGTTTATTCCAATATGATGAGCTCTGTTTGTAAACTCTAGCTACTGCCTAGTTATTGTTCCAAAATAGAACTTGCAATTTTCAATTTACTGTTCATAGGAAATCTGGTTAGAATCTTACAGTAAGGGGAAACACAAATTGCAATGTAAACCCATAGCTAATTTGTAGTTGAAGGATGGGATAGATGATGCCATTGGCAATTTCTTCTTTGCCAATGGCATCCCATTTCATGTAGCTCAATCTCATTATTATAGGGAGATGATGTCAATGGTAGCAAGGGGAGGACCATCATATGTGCCCAGTGAGACAAAATTAAGGACTACAATCTTGGATAAGAACTATTCTAAGATCAATGTGTTGATGGAGAAAATGAAGGAATTTTGGTGAAGACTAGATGTAGTATAATCATGGATGGGATGGATGGACATTAGCCATCATCCATTCATCAATATCATGGTTACATGTACAGAGGGCCCATACTTTCTTAAGGAAATTGATTGTACAGGGCATCGCAGAGATGTCGATTTTTAGTTTTAGGTCCTCAAGGAGGCTATTGAGGAGGTTGGGCGACAAAATGTGGTCCAAGTAGTGACAAATGTAGCACATGCATGCAAAGTTGCGGGGAAACTTGTTGAGGTAGCTTACAGACATATTTGGTGGACTCCATGTTGTGTACATTCCATTAACAATGCACTCAAGGACATGGGGAAGATTGAGTGGATTAGAGCAGTGGTTGGTGATGTTAGAGATGTGGAGATGCTTATATGCAACCACCACAGTTCACATGCACTCTTTAGGAACTTCTCTAAGGAGTTATTTAAACCTATTGAGACCAAATATGCATCCTATTTCATTCTCTTGGAGAGAATGATTGATTTGCAAGAGTCGTTGCAACTCATGGTTATGACAATAGATTGGAATAAGTGGGTTGAGTCCAAGATAGATTGTGTTGGAAACTTGCAGCCAACTAAAGACAATTTCCACATAACCCATAAAGAAATCTATGCATCTAAGTATTCAGAATCCACATGCAAGAGAATAGACAACATACCCATGAAAATATGACACAAGATATACCTTGGGAAAACCCTCAAGAGGGAAAAAACCTAGCCTCCAAAAGCATCCATCTCTCATGTATTATTCAGCAATAAGATTACAATACATCTTCTAAGTCTCTGTGAACATCATTGAAGCAACAAGCTCTCTCCAAGCAATCCATGCGAACAAGCATGCAACCACACATCTTGTGCCATGCTTCAAACCCTCACAAATGCTAATTAGAGCTAATCATGCAAAATTGCATCTTACAATAACTACCTTTGTGGTTTCTTTTATAGAAGCAAGCTCCCACAAAACCACTAAGTGGTATTACACAAAACCATGTGACTAAAACCATGAGATTACAAACCATGTCCCCTTATTTAATATTGGGTACTTTATTTATTTATTTTCCCCAATATTAAATAATTACATTTTAGCAACTTCACTTATGTCCCAATGTTACATGCAACATTAAGTGTCCCCAAGAATAATTACATTAAATATATATGATGCAAGGTGTACAACACACCTTTTTCCTAACAGATTGTTCTAATGCAGAGAAGATGGATATGGAAACTATGACAACTATGGCACATAGGACCCAATTTTGTGGTGGAATTACCATGGATCAAAATATTTGACTACCACTCTAGCCATTCGATTGCAATCTCAGGTTTCTAGTTCTTTAGTTGTTAAGAGGAACTATTCTACCTATAGCTTTATTCATTCTGGTTCAATGCATATAAGGCTTTGAAGCCAAGGCATGTATGTAGGAAAACATGAATGCATGTTAGAATACTCCTATTGTAATAGCTCATTTGCATGTAATAAAATAATAATTGTTGTTTTGTTATTTGAACCTTCATTTTGGTGCTTGCTTTAGTAGCTTGTTAAGGCCGTTGAATCTTGACTTGCACCAAAGTTGCTCACAAAACTTATCAAAAGTTGGTGCTACATGAGCAATGTCTAAAGAATCTTGTTGTATGTAGTGATTTAAGACAAATACTAAGTTATGACAAACCAAATTTGAAAAAATACTCAAAATGAGTTTTTCATTAGACTTTATTTCACTACTTTCTTCAAGGATAAGTTTCATGTGCTTGACTTGAGTAATGGATTCCTTAATCTGAGAGTAGTCATCCGGTTTAAGAGCTCCAAGCTTATTTTCCAACTAGCATGCCTTCATTTTACTGTGTTTCTCAAAAAGATCCTCAAATATTGTCCAAACTTCCCAAGGCAATATGTTTCCTTGAATGTGAAACTTCAATTCATGAGAAGTTAATTGACCTATGAGGCCTCTAGCATTTTTTGTTTTTGTTTTTCCACTTGATTTGTTTCCAAATATCAATAGGAGCAATTTCTTCACCCATTTCCATGTAGTAGAGACCCTTACTCAATAGTACATCAATGATGTACCCTTTCCAACTGTAGTTTGCACTTGTGATAAGTAGTGTTTTTTAGGCATAGTGTAGCCTAGCAAGATTCCATTGATTAAAAGAAGCCTATAATTTGAATGGAAAAAAAGTTTTCTCAAAATATAGGTAAATTTTTTTGCCTAGATGAGAAAGTCATAATAGTGTAATTGCCTTATGGGCAAAAATGGGAACTACAAAAAATAGCCAAAAAATTTTGTATAGATTTGTTTTTTCGAAAAGTGGAAATACAAAAAAATTATTGCCTTTTGAGAAAATCACATTGGTGCTATTGCCTAATAAGCCTTGCTCCTATGCATATTTTTCACATAGCTTGTAAAATTCTGCATAGACCAAAATCAAATAACTTCCATTTTTTTTCCAAGAGAAACCTCTCTATATTCTTTACACTTTTCTATAACTAAATCTCTCTATACTATTAAGAAACAAGATTTCTTTGCACTTTTTGAAATGAAAACCCCAAGTAGGCATGTAGTTGATCTTGAACAAACAATTTCTAATTAAGAAAAAAAAAACTATAGTGGTGTTGGGAAATTGTAGGTTTAAGTGTGTTTGATGTATAGGCTCTTTGATATACTTATCCCAGTCATAGAGAGTGAACCCATTAGCTAAGTGCTTCAACACACTAATGGGGGGATTCCATTGTCTTGTAGCTACACTATCCCGTCTTTTAGATATGTTGAGTGTAACTCATTAAGGCTAATCATTTACCAATGTACTACAAAATCTAATGGATGAAAGGCTTTGCACTGGAAACAAAAAAATACTAGGCACTTCCTATATATCATGAGGTACATGGAAGATAAACTTTGTATTTGAGAATAGTCATAACAGAGTTCTAACCTAGAGGAATTCTAGAAATAACTAGCTTCTATTGTAATGTCCCCATTTTTAGTGTCCTTATTTGGGCTAGTTTGGTTTTGACTCAGTATTTTTACTAAGTAATATATTTAGTAACTAGTCCTAGCAGCAGTGTAGTGCAAGGTTTCCTATTTGGGCAGTGTGGCAATTGTCAGGTGAGCTCTAATATTTTATGCCAATTTTTTGTTTGGCAGTGCTTACTATCTTTAGCAGTTTCTATTTATAGTAAGTCTATTTCAGTAACTAGTACTGGCGACAGTGCAAAGTTACTATTTTTGGCAAGGGGTGAGTTTTCTCCATGGTTTGGTCTATTATTGGTTAATTTTTCACTAAAAGTATTAAATTTTCTTTTTAATAAAAAGGGGTTATAAGCTACCGATTAACAAAAAAAAGGGGTTATAAGCTTGGGTTATAAAAAGGACCCCTTGGCCTAGTGATAACAACATTGTTTTAAAAGGGGGCCATTGTACTTTTAGTGGACGCAAATTATTTAAGTTTATTTGATAAAGTTAAGGAAAAATATTATGTCCAAAAAGTGGATGACCCCATGAGGAACTTTTGATTATATTTTAAAATGAAAATAAAATTATTAAAAAGGCTAGAATGGGCATTGGGTTTTTTGAGGGAAAGTCATTCAAATTGGAGATTGCCCTAATTTCTTCCTTCACTTCTATTTATTCCACTTTTTGGATCTCATTTGCATATGGAGTATTTGACAACATAAGGAGACTTTGTTGGATTGTTTCCATATTGTGAATGTTGCAGATTGAGGAAAAAACCCCTCATTTTTAGTGTTGGTTTTGGTGGTGAGGGATCCACCCTAGCTGGTTGGAGTGGTTCTACTTCATGGATCACCATTGTCCTTATAGAACTCTTGATTTTCTACATTTTGGGGATGAATAATGAATATTTTCTTAGTGTTTTGATGTGGGTTTGAAGATTTTGGTATGTTTAATCCTTGGCTTTGTTTTTGGTGGTGTTAGGAGGTGATTTGGAGCCTTTTTCAAAGGTGTGATTGCATTTCCATAATTTTGGAAATTACCTTTTTGCCAGGGTTTGAAAGTGGCATATGTTCATAGCTTGGTGCACACTTGGAATATTGTTTTGGGTATTTGACCATTGGAGTCATCACATCTTGGTGCCCTTCTTCAAGCACACATTTGAATTTATTGTTGAAGGTCATATTTTTTAGGGCAGATCACCTTATCTAGGGAGTCATGTCATTTTGTGGTTCAGGGAAAGGGGACTGCTGATGTATAGTCTCTTATTTCTACTCACCTTGGTGGTGAGTAGTTGGTTTTTGGCATTGGAATCTAGGGGTCCTTTGGCATTTCACATATCTAACATGTGGTGCAATTTGATGATCAAGTTGTTGTTGATGATCATTTCAAGGTCTGAAACTGCTATATACAAGTCTGAAAATTATATATATAATATGTCTAATATGAACTAAAAATCATTTGTCTCTATTACGCAATATCATTCAATATGAAAAGCAACATTCTTTCTCAATATTCCCTTCTATATGCATCTTTCTATATGTTTGCAATGTATCTTTGAAACCTCATGAAAACAAGCATACCAAAACATATCAACAAACACTTTACAATCAACATAGTTTTTCAAAAAAAAAATCAGCGGTGTATATTACAGTGGTATCAGAGCACAAACATTCTTGCCAGCCAATGGGTAAATACATTCTATGAGCATTAGTGACATAGAGAGAAGCTATTTTGAGAGATTAAGGAAATGTGAAGAGGAATTGTGGGAACATTGGCTTTATGAGGGAGAGTGTAACACTCACTTAATCCACAGTTTAAAAAAAATGTTAACCAACTACCAGTTTCAGCCGAAAACAACTAACTGGTTTCCATTCTAGGGTTTCCAAAACAATTTCAACCGAATCAATTTAAATTTTCAGCTAACTTCTAAGTTTTCAGATTTAGTTAATCCGAAGCAACTAACAGTTTTCACCAACCATTTCATGAAAGATCAATAACTAAATAACTGTCAAACTAGGGTTTCCTATTCAACCATTTAACTAACTGAAGAAAGAAATAACTTCTTTATTTTCATAAACTAATTTTAGATCTTTTATTTGAGCAAAATGATTCAAATAGTTGTCTAGCTAATTAAATGCAAAGTTCTTACAACATATGTTTAACATAAACGAATAACATTCATGACATAAATGAAAGTAACTTTAATTAACATTGCATGTACTTGGATTTTTGAGTGAGGAAGAAATACATTTGACATCATGTTCATGTTGTTATACTTGGGCTTCTTTATCAACGAGGGAAAGATAATTATCATCAAGGGCTTTACCGCCCAACCAAGACCTACTGGTCTCCCGAGTTTCTTCAACTGAAGAACCCACCCTTCACGAGGGTAATCAACATGGATCAAATTATCATCATGCCTCTGAGCCTGGTGTGAAGGACCTATACCTCATGATCGACCTTACTAAGGGTACCTCCCAACTAGAAAGGCCACTCTGATCAGAGGTATATCTGGTTCTTGATAGCTGACAAATGTTGCATCTAGCATCGTACCTTGGCCAAGGATTTTAATATTCTGGCACTCCTGTGCCGATGTATTTGGCACTACTATGCCGACATCTCTAACACTCCTGTGCCGACATCTCTGGCACTTGTGTGTCGTGAACACTCTCACCTTTGCTCGACATGACAGCTCTCAGATCAAGCAATTTAATTACCATTTCTTCTTGGCTCGAGGTTATATCTTAACCATCAAGTTTCATACATAATAAAGGAAATTCATTGGCATAGAGGTTTTCAAGTCTCTCTTATTTACCCCTTCATAGACTTGGTGAGCAAGAATATGCACTAAACCAACTTCTAATTAGAGAGGAGAGAATTTGGTCTAACCAGATAGATCAAGTTCTTTAGATAATTTTCAAATGGTTCAACTGAACCCAAATTTAGAATCTTTTCTCTCATTTAAGGTTAAGTTAATATCATTAAGCAACTATTTATAAAGGGAAAGAGAGAGATTGGACTCTTATCCTATCACTTCTTAGAAGCTAAACTGCCTCTTCTAACAAAGGGTGTTTTCATTGAGCACCTATGCACCAAAATCACAATAACCTGATTAGGAACCATTTTTATTTAAGATTAAGTCATTTTCTTATTTATTGCAACCTCTGGTTGGGTTATCAATCTTTTCTTGATTCGCGATTATTCTTAACCTTGGGGTTTATGGTTATATAACTTGTTTGGATCCATTTTAATAGCAAGATTGTTGATATCTTCAAAGGAGAGTGGCTAAGAACATAATCTTCATCTTCCTTTATGTTTAACCTATTGGTTCAAGTCAAGTATAAAGAGTGATAGAGAAAGTTGGTTCGATATATAGAACCTTACCAAGTTTAATAAATTACAAGACAGATAAAATATCTTGGTAAGGACGAGAAATAATTCCCTTAACCAAATTGGCTTAAAGGCTAGTGAGGACTCTAATCTAAGGGACTTCGCTCAAAGAAATAACAGAGTCAACTTTCAGATAAGCTCCAAAAGAAGATGAAAGGTCTGAACCATAATTCTCTTAAGATGAGAGGTACAAGGATGTATCTATATATACATATACTCCCATGGCATATATTGGAGAGTAAGGTGAAATTCATTCACTGCAGAGCATCTACATATGATACTCTTTTTGTTGGAATTGTTGCCTCAATCTCACAGGATGGAACCTCTGGAAGAGAAAAGTTGGTGTGACATTTCTTTGGTTTGGCCGACTGGCAGTTTGGGAACCTTGTGAAATATTCTGGTCACTGTGACCCTGCAGATGTCTTGCCGAACGTGTTCACTGTGGAGTCTATTGCTGTGACATAAGGCAGTCATTGTAACCTCTCACTACGTGGAGATCTCTGTCCGACAGGCCATTCAATCGGACGTCGGGGAGACTCATAGCGACCGGGGGCTTTGGAGTGACCTCAACACTCGGGAAGAAGTCCCAGCGACTTTGGAAGGTCTCGCCGACAGGGATACGCTTTGATGTCAGCGGGGTAACCTATGGCGGCTCGGTGAGAAGTCTTACCGAAAGTAGCATGTCTCAGTGACAGTGTTGGAGCTTTCGGGGAAACCCTTGGGTGATCAGTAAGAAGTCTTACCGATAGTGATATGTCTCACCGACTCAGAGTAACTTGGGGATCTCGGTGAGAAGTCTCAGTGATGAAGGATTGTCTTGGCGACAATGTAACACTTGAAGACATCGGGGAGAACCTTGGCCGAAAGGCTTGTTTCGATATGATGTCTCATCGAATATCGGAAGTCTTGCCGACAACATGTGGGGTCATCGGTTCGGTGTGACTCTTGGTGAACAGTTGTTTCGGGATAACATGAAAGCCTCGGTAAGATGTCTTGCCGAAGGTTGATTCTCTCACCGATAGTGGAACACATCGATGTGACTTAAAGGCTTCGGTATGAAGTCTTGGTGAAAGCGGTAAGTCTGGCCGACAAGATAGACTCGGGGTGACTTAGAACTTGCGGGGTGATGTCTTGGCGAAAGGTGTTTGTCTTGTTGATGGGAATCCTGTTGTCGGCATGACTCTTGGCGATTGTTCAAAGATCAGTATAACATGAAGCTCATTGTGACGTCTTGGCGAAAGACGATAGTCTTGCCGATAGATGGATGCTGAGAGGAATACAATGGGTTTCGGCATGACTTGAAGACTCGATGTGATCTCCTGGTGATGGCGATTGTCTCACCGATGAGAATGTTGATTTCGGTATGACTTGTGGATATCAGTATAACCTCTTGCTAATGGAGACGACTCTTGGTGACAACATGTAATCGGGACTTGTGGCATCAGGGAGACACTTCTAGTGTCTCACCGACATGCGACACAAGTTAATCGCTATTGACCGATAAATATTGTCCGACGTGGTACGATATGGACAAATCAGAGAAAGCAGGATGTGAACCATTCCTGAGCTGGATGATTCGACAGTTGTGATCCGACAGTTGGAAACAAACCATTTCATAGAGCCGAAGCGAAGAGAAGGAAAACAGAGTGAAAAGATGTGAAGGCAGTGTGGCTGGCTGGAAGGCAAAAGCCATGAGGCCGTAACAGGTGAAGTAGAAGAGCTGACATGATGTTAAGGCCGAGAGGCTGGTTGCATGGCCGGGGGCCTTGAGGCCGAAACAGAGGAAGTGAGAGGCAGGGTTATGTTGTCGATTTCTCTCTTGATCAAGGATTGAATGCCATGGTTGATCTCTTGTGTTGATCAAGTGTTGTATACTGTGTGAGGGTATTGCAACAGTACAAAGATTGTTTGGTTTGAGAGGTTGATCAGGAAATGTACAGAGGGAGAGTTGATTACCAGATAGTATCTAGAATGAACAAGATGTAAACTCTGAAAAGGCTAAGAGCCTGAATTTGTATTGTAACCATTATGTTGCTGAATAATACAATGGCTCGATCTTTGGAGTGTGGGGTTTTTTATCCGAAAGGATTTTCCCCACGTAAATCTTTGTGTTCTGGTTTTCTGTTTCATCTTTCATGTATGTTGGTTCGTATAGTTAATGCTTGCTATTGAATTTTACATGTGTTTCTCTCAGATGGATCAATGTAGGAAATGAACTGTCTGTTCCGCATTTGGACATAGTTGTTTGTGTCTTTGAGGCAACCTAATCGAAATGAAAGTTACCGAAGGAACTTCTGCATGGAGTTTTTACTAGATGCGCTCCTAGATTTCCTTACACTTTTTCCGTGCTAACTTAGAGATTAAGATTAGAGGACGAGAAAACTCAAATCAATCAAACTTAACTGAGAAAGGGGAAGCTCGACACAATTCCAATGAAACAAAATTAATCGAGTTGGTTTAAGGTAGCAAATAGGTCACCATTAATAAAATGAATAAAAGGTTGCTGAAATCATAACTCAGACGATTCAAAGAGCAAGTTTGAAGAAAGGCAAGGGTCCAAACTCCAACACACAAGAAAAAGACTCAGTTACATTAAAGACGACAATAAAAGAAAAACATCTAGATTCTAAGGATAATCAAGTGCTTCATAGCATGATAATTTATAAATGTTCCCATTCAATAAACTACCTCTAATATTCATGATATAATAAATTCTAACTGGTGAGAATTAAATTTACCCAATTCCCTCTTATAGAAAAACTAAGCAATAATAGTTATTTTCTGACATGCTTTGCACAACAAGGTTTACTTCGATGCAACAAAAATTTGAGGTTTTACACGTTACTTTCCTGAAATGAAGATACGAGTCTTAATAGATCCTAGTTCTTCTCTCTACAGAACCCATCAAGCTTGGGAGTCAACGAGAGCTTCCCATCAAGAAAGACAGAGTCGTGAATTCAAGAGCAGAATTCCACCACCTTTCAAGGTATTAAATGTGAATTATTTTCTAGGCCCAACACGCACAACTCCAACAAAAATTTATCAAGAATGGTAAGCTATTGAAGACACCAACTAGAATGGGAAGATACAGATAAATGAAGTGAGAACAAACTGAAGATTACAATTACTGACAGAGCTCCCCAAAATTTTGAATGAGAGAAATATTTAGCCGCAGATGAAAGAGAAGAACGATTAGAAATTGGAACCTCCTAGTTAGATATGAGCCCAAACAAGATTGTCGTAACCAAAGAATGCGCTCCCCCCAAAGGCCAAGCCTCCTCCAAAAGAAAACCGATAAGACTTTCCCCCCAAATGAATTGAGAAAGCCCCGGAGAAATTCACAGATTTCCTTTTATTTCCCAAAAGACGTTTGCATGCCTTCCCTTCTTGAACGTTTCATCCAAGAAGCTATGGGAAAGATTAGCGAAGCTTCCGCCTTCCTTTCTCCCGATCACCTCTCCAAACATTTGCTCCATTTATATTTAAAATGATGAACTTAGGAATAAAAATATATTATTATAAATTCAAATATTTTATAAATATTTAATATTCATTTACAATCTCTTAGGATATACACCAAGAGTTGATTTTCCATGATTTTAAGCCTTTCACATGTTTTCATTTTTAAATCAATGAAATAAAAATTATAACTATTGTTGTTAATTTAATATTTATAATCATTAAAATCTCCTAGATATATTCCAAGAATTGGTTTGCACAACTCTAAAGGAGATTGTATTAAATAATTTGGATTAACTTGTTTCTCAATAATTAAATTAAATTACTTATGGCCAAGGTCATGATGTCGACACAATTGTCTAGCACTGACTCAAGGTTTGGCGATAAAATTGATCCATTGTTAACCACGTCCTCTCCTTGATGATATTTCCCTTTCTCTTGTGGCATCGACAATCCTGCATCCACTGACAAGGATTATGGTTAGATCGTTCTCAACGGCTTAATAATATGCATTTAAATTTAATCTCATGATCTCATTCGACTTCACGTGAACAATAAATTCATTGGTAAAATAAAAAAGTTCGTTAACATTACAGTTACGATGAAAGAACAACTATTCATTCCCAATGTCATATTCACATGAAAGCAGTTACTTGCAACTATCATTGTATTCAAAATACATAACCGAACATATAGTCTCCATGTAAGGGATGTGACATACTCCTCCCATTAAGAATCATTGTCCTCGATGATTGTTTATTCTAAATTTAAACATAACCATAAACATAAAGATAGTGTTCTCAATTGTTCAACAAAAGATAAGGAGATTTTTGAAGGTTTTCTTCATAATCCTCCCAAGTGGCATTTATTTAGCTTTTCTATCTGTTAATAGCTTTCACCAATATTTTCTGATTGGTTTGATTTGTTTTACCATTTCAGATAACATTCCAAGACTAATGCTAATCTTCTCTTCTAGCTTACCTAGCTTACAGGAATTCAACATCTTTTCTGTCTAATGAATTGTCTTGCTAGAAAAATTATAAAAGTCAAACACCATAAATATGGTTACTCTTCTTGAGTATAGCAATCAATTACTTTTAGCACAGGTTTACCAAGAGAATCTCACCAAAGGTTAACATCAACCTTCACTTTTCTAGCTGAAAGGTTTTCATCAAGCACCAATTTCATTTAGCTAATGCATCATTAAAATAAACTGTTATGAAAATACAAAAGAAAGATTAGAATTCCCTTTTTAATTTAACTAACCTCCAAGACTCGGCATACCACTGAAGGGAAAAATTTCTCCTCAGTTGCCATCTGAGCTTTGGTGTGTATTCTCACTTAATGAATTATGTCGCACTACTAAGGATACCCTCCTACTAAGTATGACAACTCTGGTTAGTTAAGTGTCTCACCACCCTGCTCGACTTGGGAGGACTAATCACTTGGGTTTGCTGGACTACATGTCCACCCACATTCCATAACACAAGGTTTCCTTCTTTGTAAAGTTAAGAACATACAAGGTATTTTTCTTAAAATTTACTTCCTTACAGAATCCATCAGAGGCCCATCTAGGACATAATAGAGATGTACATTTCATCAAACATGGTGAACAACCAAAATATTCTTGGGTAACCCCCACAATGCTTAGCTTTATAACAAATTATAAACAGTCTTGATTTCAGCAATAACCAAAAGAATGAACTTACTCTCGGCACTTAGTCAAATTTTGACCAACTAGCCCTAAAATAACAATCTTCAAAATTCTATAGTTAAACCATTACAATTTTAAATAAAGCAACGCCATTTCTTTCCTATAGATCACTACTTGAGAAAACAATAATGCAATCACTATCAACCGATGTAAGAATTAAACCTGAAAAGCTTTCCCAATTAAGAATGAGCTCTATACAACTATCTGACCAAAGTACTGTGCGGTGGAACATATGAGGAAACCAATGTATTATATACATAACCATGATATATTTGTTCCTATTCATATCATGTATCACAGATACCTTCTTAATGATCATCGATGAATTAAGCCAAACTGAGAAACCAATTAAATGCCATCTGCATCAAGTTTCCACCAATTAAAGAATATTATATACCTGTGGCTTTGTATGTCCTTTTTTTCCATCACTAAGATTACCACCAACAAAGATCCTATAGTTTAAGACATCAGAGCCATTATGCCATTGCCAGGTGTTACGAAGAAGATCTATAATAACCTTGTAGAAAATCAAGCTTTGTGTCATTTTTTGAACCCCAACACTCTCATTCTTATTGATCTTCTATCTCTTCACAGGTAGATAACAATAACTAAGCATGTTTGAGTTACAAATTTTATCAGATTCACATATAGACTTTGGTATATATCAAACAAAATGCTTTGCGATTTTACACATTCACACAAGTTGTCCACTTAACCACTCCATCACCATTGTACCATTCATGAACTAAATTTTGAACAATAAACCTATGTATTAAGAGGTCAATGAGGTTTTTGAGCAATTAACTGTCTTCAAGAGATGATTTGACTAATACTCACCATCACCTTAATCATATTGTTGTTGTCTCCATTAGTATTGTTCACAAGGAAATGTCTCTGTAGTGCCAATCATAGAAACCTGTCCAAGAGTTCTACCAGTGATACTTGTCCAAGATTTGTATGAATATATCTACACCATGAAATTTACTACCACTGGCCTAAACACAATCACTGCTAAGAGGATGAACCAATTTCATCTGAAATTCTTGAATACTACTAGCAAAATAAATATATGAGATAACTATAATGCACCATATATGCCAATACTTCCTGAGGTACCATAAATATCCAAGTTCTTTCTTGATGATTGTTATGTAAATATGTTTTGAGACCTGATCAAAATGGTTCAAACATAAATCATTAAGGAACACAGAGTATGCTCGGTTGGTCTTAAGTCACCACATAGTTAATAAACTTCTAACAAGTATTTTATCATTCCAAAAACAATGCAGACCATGCATGTAGATAACAAACTTGTCATCTTAAGTTGTCCATCATCTTGCCATATTATATCTACATTTCATGCTACTCATGACAACAACTTCCTGCCATTAGAACTCAAATCCTGCAACTCCTGATTCATCAGTCTGATGAAGAGCCAAATATGATATCCTCAAACAACTTAATATGTAATCTCATTATACTATCAATGTGAGGTAACTCCTCTTCCATGCAGTAAACAATCATCCTTTCTCTTACTGACTCATTCTTCTAGGCTCCACAAAGGGATTAAAAATAAAACACTTGTCTACTTCCCCCTTTTTTCAAGTTATCTTTCATGCAGCAACATGTTGTCCTTGACTATTATTTTCCTTATCATCTTGATCCTTTAATTCCACTTGGCTCATTCTAAACCATCTAGAAGCTAGAACAAAGTTCATCTTATCTATGAGTCCTAATATGATTTCAAGGATTTTCAACACTCAGATGCCCTTGCACCTGGTTGATTGCTGCTGGATCTTCCCATCCTTAAGTCCATAATTTCAAAATAAGCCATTATTTAGGTTTCAATCACAATCTTGGTACCCTAGGCATACCTTGCCTTAACTTAGGTAGAATGATTCATAATTACTTGATAACTCAAATTCCTTCTAAGAGCATTTAATGGTTACAAGAAAAATTTTTTACAAAAAAATATTATCCCTTCCTGTGACATAATCTTTTCCAAACATTTGGTTACAAAAAGGGCTATCACTCCCTATGATAGGCTCAATACAAGATTTTGTTTATAGGCTTGGCTAACACTTCCTGTGATAGACTCAGTTACATAATTGTTCACAACAACTATCACTTCCTATGATAGATTCAATGCATAAAATTTACAAGGTTTCCAATGCTGGTTTCATTTTTCTAAGTTGCATGACGAGCCCTGAGGTTCAGTATCGAAATTGGTAGCTCAGATACCATATGTAACACTCACTTAATCCACAGTTTTAAAAAAATGTAAACCAACTACCAGTTGCAGCTGAAAACAACTATCTGGTTTCCATTCTAGGGTTTCCAAAATGATTTCAATCGAATCAATTTAAATTTTCAACTAACTTCTAAGTTTTCAGGTTCAGCTGATCCGAAGCAACTAACGGTTTTCACCAACCATTTCACGAAAGATCAATAACTAAATAACTGTCAAACTAGGGTTTCCTATTCAACCATTTAACTAACTGAACAAAGAAATAACTTCTTTATTTTCATAAACTAATTTCAGATCTTTTTTTTCAGCAGAATGATTCAAATAGTTGTCTAGCTAATTAACTGCAAAGTTCTTACAACGTACGTTTAACATAAACGAATAACATTCATGACATAAATGAAAGTAGCTTTAATTAATATTGCATGTACCTGGATTTTCAAGTGAGGAAGAAATACATTTGACATCATCTTCATGTTGTTATACTTGGGCTTCTTTATCAATGAGGGAAAGAGAATTATCATTAGGGGCTTACCACCCAACCAAGACCTACTGGTCTCCCGAGTTTCTTTAATTGAAGAACCCGCCCTTCACGAGGGTAATCAACATGGATCAAATTATCATCATGCCTCTGAGCCTCGTGTCAAGGACCTATACCTCCTGATCGACCTTACTAAGGGTACCTCCCAACTAGAAAGGCCACTCTGATCAGAGGTATATCTGGTTCTTGATAGTTGACAGATGTTGAATCTAGCATCGTACCTTGGCCAAGGATTTTAATATTTTGGCACTCCTATGCCGATGTCTCTGGCACTACTGTGCCGACATCTCTGGCACTCCTGTGTCGACATCTCTGGCACTTTTGTGCCGTCAGCACTCTCACCTTTGCTCGACATGACAACTCTCAGATCAAGCAATTTAATTAACATTTCTTCTTGGCTCGAGGGTATATCTTAACCATCAAGTTTCATACATAATAAAGGAGATTCATTGGCATAGAGGTTTTCAAGTCTCTCTTATTTACCTCTTAATAGACTCGGTGAGCAAGAATATGCACTAAACCAACTTCTAATTAGAGAGGAGAGAATTCAGTCTAACTAGATAGATCAAGTTCTTTAGATAATTTTCAAATGGTTCAACTGAACCCAAATTCAGAATCTTTTCTCTCATTTAAGGTTAAAGTTAATATCATTAAGCAACTATTTATAAAGGAAAAGAGAGAGATTGGACTCTTATCCTATCACTTCTTAGAAGCTAAACTTCCTCTTCTAACAAAGAGTGTTTTCATTGAGCACCTATGCACCAACATCACAATAACCTAATTAGGAACCATTTTTATTTAAGATTAAGTCGTTTTCTTATTTATTGCAACCTCTGGTTGCGTTATCAATCTTTTCTTGATTCACGGTTATTCTTAACCTTGGGGTTTATGGTTATATAACTTTTTCGGATCCATTTTAATAGCAAGATTGTCGATATCTTCAAAGGAGAGTGGCTAAGAACATAATATTCCTCTTCCTTTATGTTTAACGTACTGGTTCAAGTCAAGTATAAAGAGTGATAGAGAAAGTTGGTTCGATATATAGAACCTTACCAAGTTTAATCAATTACAAGACAGATAAAAGATCTCGGTAAGGACGAGAAATAATTCCCTTAACCAAATTGGCTTAAAGGATGGTGAGGACTCTAATCTAAGGGACTTCGCTCAAAGAAATAACAGAGTCAACTTTCAGATAAGCTCCAAAAGAAGATGAAAGGTCCGAACCATAATTCTCTTAAGACGAGAGGTACAAAGATGTATCTATATATACATATACTCCCATGGCATAGATTGGAGAGTAAGGTGAAATTCATTCACTGCAGAGCATCTACAGATGATACTCTTTTTCCGTGCTAACTTAGAGATTAAGATTAGAGGATGAGAAAACTCAAATCAATCAAACTTAACTGAGAAAGGGGAAGCTCGACACAATTCCAACGAAACAAAATTAATCGAGTTGGTATAAGGTAGAAAATAGGTCACCATTAATAAAATGAATAAAAGGTTACTAAAATCATAACTCAGACGATTCAAAGAGAAAGTTTGAAGAAAGGCAAGGGCCCAGACTCCAACACGCAAGAACAGGACTCAGTTACATTAAAGATGGCAGTAAAAGAAAAACATCCAGATTCTAAGGATAATCAAGTGCTTCATAGCATGATAATTTATAAATGTTCCCATTCAATAAACTACCTCCAATATTCATGATATAATAAATTCCAACTAATGAGAATTAAATTTACCCGATTCCCTCTTATAGAAAAACTAAACAATAATAGTTATTTTCTGACATGCTTTGCACAACAAGGTTTACTTCGATGCAACAAACATTTGAGATTTTACACGTTACTTGCCTGAAATGAAGATACGAGTCTTAATAGATCCTAGTTCTTCTCTCTGCAGAACCCATCAAGCTTGGGAGTCAACTAGAACTTCCCGTCAAGAAAGATAGAGTCGTGAATTCAAGAGAAAAATTCCACTACCTTTCAAGGTATTAAATGTGAATTATTTTCCAGGCCCAACACGCATAGCTCTAGCCGAAATTTATCAAGAATGGTAAGCTATTGAAGACACCAACCAGAATTGGAAGAGACGGAGAAATGAAGTGAGAACAAACTGAAGATTACAATTACTGACAGAGCTCCCCAATATTTCGAATGAGAGAAATATTTAGCCGCAGATGAAAGAGAAGAACGATTAGAAATTGGAACCACCTAGTTAGATATGAGCCCAAACAAGATTGCCGTAACCACAAAATGCGCTCCCCCCAAAGACCAAGCCTCCTCCAAAAGAAAACCGATAAGACTTTCCCCCCAAACGAATTGAGGAAGCCCCGAAGAAATTCACAGATTTCCTTTTATTTCCCAAAAGACGTCTGCATGTCTTCCCTTCTTGAACGTTTCATCCAAGAAGCTCCGGGAAAGATTAGCGGAAGCTTCCGCCTTCCTTTCTCCCGATCCTCTCCAAACATTTGCTCCATTTATATTTAAAACGGTGAACTTAGGAATAAAAATATATTATTATAAATTCAAATATTTTATAAATATTTAATATTCATTTACAATCTCTTAGGATATACACCAAGAGTTGATTTTCCATGATTTTAAGCCTTTCACATGTTTTCATTTTTAAATCAATGAAATAAAAATAAAAATTATAACTATTGTTGTTAATTTAATATTTATAACCATTAAAATCTCCTAGATATATTCCGGGAATTGGTTTGCACAACTCCAAAGGATATAATTTGGATTAACTTGTTTCTCAATAATTAAATTAAATTACTTATGGCCAAAGGCATGATGTCGACACAACTGTTTAGCACTGACTCAAGGTTTGGCGATAAAATTGATCCATTGTTAACCACGTCCTCTTGCTGATGATATTTCCCTTTCTCTCGTGGCGTCGACAATCCTGCATCCACTGACAAGGATTATGGTTAGATCATTCTCAACGGCTTAATAATATGCATTTAAATTTAATCTCATGATCTCATTCGACTTCACGTGAACAATAAATTCATTGGTAAAATAAAAAAGTTTGTTAACATTATAGTTACGATGAAAGAACAACTATTCATTCCCAATGTCATATTCACATGAAAGCTGTTACTTGCAACTATCATTGTATTCGACATACATAACCGAACATATAGTCTCCATGTAAGGGATGTGACAGAGAGGAGCAACACTATGAAACACAGTGGTGGATCAACAATTTCTTAAAACATGTGTGAAAGGGGTGAAGAAGCTAAAAGAGAAAATGTTGAGCCAGATCGCTTGATCCTTCTCTTGGATGTTATAGTGAGGGGAAAAGAAAGGGCATCCCAACATGCTCAAGAGACAAATCAACAACTAGCACAGTTGGTTGAGAGGTTGGATCAATTGGGGCAAGGAAATGATGTGGGTCAGCGTGGGGTAGCCAATCAATACAATAGGGAAACCATGGCTAGACCACTTATACTGGTTTTTCCACCAAGAGTGGAGGCACAACCCAATCAAAAGCTCACAATATTTGAGATGCAAGACCAATTTAGACAAGATTGGATGGATGCAGGGCCTAGTTTCCAGCATGATATATCACTTTGAGACTATATGGATCTCAAGATGAGGCATATGCCCAACAAGGGGAACAAAGAACATCATAATGACTTACGTAGGAAGATAGGAAAACTCAATCTCCCTTACTTTGATGGGTTTGAAAAGATTTAATGAGAGCTTGGGTCCAAA
This sequence comes from Sequoia sempervirens, assembly GCA_007258455.2. Classification (NCBI taxonomy): domain Eukaryota; kingdom Viridiplantae; phylum Streptophyta; class Pinopsida; order Cupressales; family Cupressaceae; genus Sequoia; species Sequoia sempervirens. The sequence goes on along the minus strand of VDFB02271358.1, from coordinate 545,150,452 downwards.
AGGTGGACACGTATTTTACTCTTAATCCCATGCTTGAAGTGGAGTCAATAGAATATGCTTCCATTCACTTAGATGGAGTTGCACATGAGTGGTGGCATCATGGGATGATCATAATGGGACATGTCCAAATCACATCTTATGTTGAGTTTACAAAGACTCGTAGAGAGATTTGATAAAATGGATCCCAAACTTCATTTTAAAGAGTTATCTCAGTTGAAAGATTGTGGTTCAATGGATGCTTATGTTGCTGATTTTCAGAGGTTGTCAATGTTGGTGATAGAAATATTAGAGGAGACTCGTTGTGCTCTTAATAGATGGGTTATTTGTTCCTTTGAGGGGATGGACTAAGGCATTCAACCAACCTCTACATGAGGCCATAAAAAAGGTTAGGGATATGGAGTCATCCACTACTAAGAAAAAATTCCCACCTAAGACCTTCCCACATGATAAGAGATAAGAGATGTGGCAACAAGGAGAACATTCAACCCAAAGAAACACCTTCAAAGATTGTGGAAGAAGACCACAAAAAGGAGCTAAAGAAGAAGAACCTTTTCTTTACATGCAAAGAACCATGGGCCCCAAGACATAAATGCTTGGAAAAGGGGAAGAATTGTCAAATGGAGTCATATTCAATTGATGGATTAGAATCAGAAAAATCAAACCAACAAGCTGAAAAGGAGGAAAGTGGTGAAGATAGTTCAAAAGAAGAGCTTGGGAAAGAGAATGAAAGTAGTGGTACATTATCTAGGTTCTCTAGTCTTCAGAGAAGTGATTCATTCAAACTTAGGGGACGGTTAAAAGGGCGACAAATTGTTTCTCTTCTTGATACAAGTGCTACACATAACTTCATTGATGAAGAAATTGTAGCACAATCTGGGCTCAAAACAAAGAAATTTGGAGGTTTCAGAGTTGTGGTTGCTAATGGTCACGTAATGTCTTGTGCAAGGAAGATTCCACAGCTGAGACTTCAGCTAAACCACTACGAGGTGAATGATGACTTTTATGTTGCTAATATAGGAGGCACAAAAGTTGTTTTGGGAATGCAATGGTTTCGCTCCTTAGGGGAGATCACCTTGAACCTAAAATGCATGGAGTTGAAATTTCAAGAGGGTGATAGGAAAGTGGTGTTGAGAGGAATGACCCAAGAGGGATCCAGGATTGCCACATGCAAGTTCATGCAGGGGGAGTCCAATCATGATCAAGGAATAGAACCCAAGCAGGAAGGTAAAGAAACTTTCCAAGTTTTTGATAATCCCCTTTTTGACATGGATGTGGAAATGGCATTTCATAATCCTCTTTTTGCGATTCATGTGGATAGTTTGGGGGAAGAACATTTTTTTAATGATGGTTTTCTGCCTAAGGTGGATAATGATGGGTTAAATTATCATGGCATGTTGGTTGACCTTGTGGATTCACCACAAGTGGAGGAGCACTATTATGAACTTGAGGTTGATAGGGTGGAGAACCTTAGTGTTGAGACTTCTAAAATCACCAAATTCCCCTTGGATGAAATTTATATGTTGATCAGAGTAGCACAACCTTAGTGTAGTAGAGCCATTTTAGAGGGAAGTATCTATGCCCAAGATCATCAATATGCGTTATTGGATAAAAAAAATGGTAATGGAAGAAGAATACCATGGGTGGTTGTAGACCAAAAAGGTAAAAGATATGTTGTTGTTGTTACCCCTTTATACAACCACCTTATGAGTCCATTTGTGTTCACACAAGTGGATTGGAGGGAGATTTTGAGCAAAATTTGGAGGGAGATAATGGTCATATTTTCCTTCGGGGTTGAATATTTTTAGTGTTACAACTGTTTCTCTTATTCTTGGGAGCTGGTTTTTCAAAAATCGGATCACAAGCTATTGATTTCGAACTTGGACAATTGCAAGAATTCACATTTTCTATCCATTCATCCTTTTGATAGGGTTAGTTTATGGTTCTAGATGAAAGGGATGATAGGATTGGTAAATCAAGTTCAATGTTGGATGAGAGTTCTGGTAGAAAACAACTATTATTTCTTACTTCTAGCTTGTATTTGTGGTTGGAACAACAAATTACCTCAGAATTACAAGACTCTTAAGCTAATTTGGGATGCCAGGTTCTCATTTGGTTTCAATGTTGATCAACTTGTTGCTTCTGGAGCTTTGATGGCATTGCTTGAGGAAAAGCAATATTTGGAAAGGGATGACTGTAATGTCCACATTTTCAATGTCTTTATTTAGGCTAGTTTGGTTTTGACTCACTAGTTTTAGTAAGTACTATATTTAGTAATTGGTCATAGCAGTAGTGCAGTGCAGGGTTTCCTGTTTGGGCATTGTGTGGTAGTTGTCAGGTGAGCTCTAATGTTTTATGCTAGTTTGTCATTTGGGAGTGCTTACTATTTGTAGTAGTTTTTATTTATAGTAAGTCTATTTTTGGTAACTAGTCTTGGTTGCAGTGTAATGCAGAGTTACCATTCTTGGCAAGGGGCGAGTTTTCTCTATGGTTTGGTTTATTATTTGTTAATTCATCACTAAAAGTATTAAAGTTTTCTTTTAATAAAAAATAGTTATAAGCTTAGGTTATAAAAAGGACCCCTTGGCCTAGTGATAACAATGTTGTTTTAAAAGGGGGCCATTGTACTTTTAATGGATGCGAATTATTTAAGTTTATTTCAGAAAGTTAAGGAAAAATATTATGTCCAAAAAGTGGATGACCCCCATGAGGAACTTTTGATTATGTTTTAAAATAAAAAACAAATTATTAAAAAGGCTAGGATGAGCGTTGGGTTTTTAGAAGGAAAGTTATTCAAATTGGAGGTTGCCCTAATTTCTTCCTCCATTTCTATTTATTTTTCTTTTTGGCTCTCATTTGCATATGGAGGATTTGACAACATAAGGAGAATTTTCTTGATTGTTTCCAGATTGTGAATGTTGCAGATTGAGGACGAAAACCCTCATTTTTAGTGTTGGTTTTGGTGGTGAGAGATCCACCCTAGTTGGTTGGAGTGGTTCTACTTTAGGGATCATCGTTGTGCTTACAGAGTTCTTGATTTTGGGGATGAATAATGAAGATTTTCTTAGTGTGTTGATGTGGGTTTGAATATTTTGGTGTGTTAATCTTTGACTTCATTTTTGGTTGTGTTTAGAGGTGATTTGGAGCCTTTTTAAGAGGTCTGATTACATTCCCAGAATTCTAGAAATTACTTTTTTGCCAAGGTCTGAAAGTGAAATCTGTTCATAGCTTGGTGCACACTTGGAATATTATTTTGGATATTCAACCATTGGAGTCCTCACATCTTGGCACCCTTCTTCAAGCACAGATTTGAATTTATTGTTGCAGGTTTGATTTTTGAGGGAAGATCGCCCTATCTAGGGAGTCGTGTCATTTTGTGGTTCAGGGAAAAGGGATTACTAATGTATAGTCTCTTATTTTTGCTCACCTTGGTGGTTGAGTAGTTGGTTTTTGGCGTTGGAATCCAAGGGTCCTTTGGCATTTCACATATGTAACATGTGGTGCAAGTTGATGATCAAGTTGTTGTTGGATGATCATTTCCAGGTCTAAAACTGCTATATACATGTCTGAAAATTATATTGTAATAAGTTTGATCTGAACTAAAAATAATTTGTCTCTATTATGTGATATCATTCAATATGAAAAGAAAAATTATTTCTTAGTAAATTCCCTTCTATATGAATCTTTCTATATGTTTGCAATGTATCTTTGAAAACTCATGAAAACAAGCAAACCAAAACATATCTGCAAACACTTTACAATCAGCAAACAAATTTTGTTCGAAAAAAAGTCAGGGGTGTATATTACATCTACCCTTTAGTAACCCACTATATTCACCAATTTCTGACCAACTAACATTCCATGAAGAACAAGGTGACATCGTATGAGTAGTTACTGGTGGTAATCCACTAAATTCTATGCTTAGATTTATTTGTAGGGAAAAAAAAATGACTATGGAGATTTGAATATGTAGAAAAAAAGTAAAACTACAAATTGCTGGTCTTTATACCTATATGTTGCATGAAGTGAAGCTTTTATAGTGTTAGTGTGTTAAGTTTTAACATAGGGATAATTAGTTTTTCCCATAGGGTATTTTTCACCCGTCTGTGTTTTTCACGGCTTTAAAAAGCCTATACAATATATAATTTATTGTATCTCAATTTATTTACTCTTCTTGATGAAATAGTTTCGTGCGTGTAACTTCTCTAAGCCATGAAGGTTATTCGGTATGCAGTGGAGGCCTGGGTGCTCCAACATGGTATTAGAGCTTTCCCATCCTTCCACCCCTTTCATTTGAGAGTTTTCATCAATTTTTTTTCTTAGATCACTTTTTCTTCGCAAAGATCATGTAGGGTGTCTTTAACACCACAATCTCTCCTCAACGAGCATCACATTTTGTAGATCACAGAGGGTTTTATCTTTGGAGACATTGCAGATTCATTTCCGATTTGGTGCCATTTTGGGGCTTCCTTGGCCGATTGGAAACTCACATAGGATTCGTTCCATTTCAACGAGTCTGGAGTGTTGTATCTGTGCATGATTCCTAATGTAAAAGGTGCAGATTCATTCATGAATTAACCCAGTTTTGAGGACCGTTGGGTTTCATTTCACAGAGTTCATGAGATCACTTTCCTGAGACATCATTTGTGGTAGATCCTTTATCAGAGATCATACCTACAGTGAACTTTCTTTCCCAGTGAGGGTGGCGTCTTCTTAAGCTATCGGTGTCAACTCTGCACAATCGGTTAGAGCCTAAGCACAGGTTTATACTTGAGAGCTAGGGTGTAAGAAGGCACCTAATCCATCTAAGGCCGATTGCATACCTTGTGCGGTGAGTATGGATTGAACACTGGATTAAATTGATATTGTGGATTGAATATGAATTCTGGCCGCTTTGTCAAGTGAAAGGTTCTTGCCCATTTTCAATCTCACAGCCTCATCGAAGTTGTGTTTAGAAGTCTGCACTTTATACATTTCCCTTTACACTTTGGTAGAGTGGTATCTCCAACGTTTTTCATCCGATCTTCTTTTCTGGCATGAGACTTGTGTGATTGGTCATTCCAATCCTTCTACGGGGATGCCCTTCATGCTTATAATGTTTGGCATAACATTTTCCAGTTAGGGTTTTATTCTGCAGGAAGGTGGGCCGGTGGGTTTGGCCTTTGGGCATAGGGATACGGACTTTAGTCCCACATCCATCCTGTAGATTTCCTTTGGCTAGTTTGATAGCTAGGTGGTCCTCTACATAACATGAGTAGAGCCCATATGGCGCGTGGATGGCATTAGGCTTTGTGTGCTAAATTGCTTTAGGTCTTGTGGATTTGTGGTATCTGTGCATGGTATAAAATGAGACCTGAGTTCTTGAGGTTGGTGATTGGTGCAAATAAGGAGATTTGTTGAGTGGTCGAAGACCATATTTTGGTGGTTTCACTTGCTCGTGGGTTGTTTTTCCTTTCCAAATGGTGGTTTTCCTAATTTTGTAGGTAAATCTGCCTTCTTTTTTTTAATTTGAAGGTTCCATGTCTTTGTAAACTTGGAGAATTATCTTGTCATTATGAGTTTTTCATTTCACCCTTCTCTAATCATCTTGAAAAGAGGGAACTATAAACAATGGAGAGATGGTATATTGAAGTACTTTAGATGGATTCATCTTTTGCCATATCTATATGGTCTTGTTCCTCAAATCGGTACTTCTTGGAGCAAAAAATTTGTTTGGCATTCCAAAAGAGATCATGTTTTTGGAGTGATTTCTCTTCATGTTGATGATAATGCATTGTGTTTCATTGCTGACATTGAGTGTCCCCATACTCTATGGACCACACTTTAGGAGTTATATGGAGATCCTGATACTCCACCATTCCCAAATGATCCTAATTTAGATTGTCTTGTACCTCTTGATGATTCAGATAATATACCATATGACTTTGATACATTACAGGAGTTTGCTTCTTTGGAACACCTAGCACATCTTGATGATGAGGATGATGAGGTTTCCACTCCTTCTCCTACAGAGATACCTATTGAGCCTTCACATTCATTGGTTGCTACTTTCCATGATTCTGATCAACATGATGCATATTATTTTCCAGATCCACCTCATTGGGATTCTTATCTTGCAAACATATCATTCTTGTTTGTGGAGTCTCACATTGATGATTTGGAATACACCATTGATGATATTCATCTCCTATTTGAAGGAGTTGATTTCACTACTTTAGATGTGATGAGGGAACCTTCATACCCTCTTGTTCATTCTTCTTCTCTTATTTTGTCACAGTTTGGCAGCGAGTTGGAGTATCTTGAGCAACATTTGGAGGATCATTGTCTTTGGAGGTTGATGTTTTTAAGTCTTCATTAAATCTTGATTTGATTGTGGTATCATTTGGCATCGACATGGAGCCATTTGAGAAACCTACAGAGACTTCATACTTCTTGAGACTTCCTTCCTCATCTCTTGGTTTGGAGTTTCTTCATTCACCAATGGATTGGTTTCTTCCCAAGGGGAGAAATATTGTTTGTCGAAATTGGATCATGATTTGCCTTCAAACACTTACCATTTTTGCAGGTGATTACACATTGTGGGGGGGCTATATAGTCTCTCTCTTTCCCTCTTATGGGAGGGCCATTGATTGTATATACATGATGTATGCAGTCCTTGGGGGGTGTGATTGACTCCATACATGCATCATTTTTTGTTTTCTTTTCTCTCTTTTGGAGAGGGGTTTTTTCCCACAGGGTTTTTCCTCATTTTCTCCGGTTGTGAGAGATTTTTTTTTTTGCATTGTAAATGGGTACCTAACATGGTTGTGTAGCCAAGACCTATACTACATCTTCATTTTGTATAATAATTCTCCCTAATTTTTCACTTAAGGGGGGGTGTTAGTGTGTTAATTTTTAACATAGGGATAATTAGTTTTTCCTGTAGGGTAGTTTTTCACCCATCTATGTTTTTCACGGCTTTAAAAAGCCTATACAAAATGCAATTTATTGTATCTCAATTTATTCACTCTTCTTGATGAAATAGTTTCGTGCGTGTAACTTCTCTTAGTCATGAAGGTTATTCAATGTGCAGTGGAGGCCTAGGTGCTCCAACATATAGTTTAATAACATTTCAAATTTTGTTGTTCTACGGAACTGTTGTAGCTACCATGAGACATTCACCCACATGCACAGAGCAATACAATAAATCAGAGAAAGCTAAGTAAATAACATAACACAGATTTAAAACATAGGTAGCATGACTATTGCTTTTTATTTAAAGGTTTTGGCTTGAACTTGCCAAAATTATGATAAGGCAGAGGCTAAGGATAAGATTTAGAGAGTAATTAGTTAAAAGAAATAGTCTATTTAAGAGATGGTTAAAAAATTAAACTCAACTCTTTAATAGTAGTTAATAAATAAAACATAACTACCTCAAATAGAACTTTATTATTAATATAAATAATATGTGGATAAGTGAACATTAATTAATGCATCATTCATGATTTATTACAATGAATATTTATGAATTAATATGATAATTATCCACAGATTATATGAATATACAAGTGCATCTTAAAACCATACAATAGTGTATGATAATTAAATACACTAACACAATTAATACAAAATATGAACTTAACTATTAAATCATGACATCTACAAAAGCATCATAGTGCCGACAATTTGGTTTTTGCTGCTACTAGTTTCCAGCATTTTGTTGTGATATTCATCTCATCATATTCTTTTTTTGAGATGATTATGGTTATAATTGATTTTCTTTAGAGCCTTTGTTTTTCTATCGTGTTATATACACTTTTCTTGAGACCTAAATTTGTGATTTTATGTGGCAGATGAATACAAGAACAAAAGCAACAAGGTCGGTTTTGGCATCGTACAAATTAATTGGATTGATTTTGATGATTATATTTGCTACAAAAAAGGTACCATCTTACCATGGATTGAAATCAAATAGGTAATGTGTTGGATGGTCAAGGTTTTTTGGCCTGATAATTTCAGTGACACGTTAAATAGAAAGTAACTTTTGTTAACTGGTATTTTCAAATTCTTTACTTTTGTATTTTAACATCGAGGATGGTAGGAAGAGGGCATGTTCTGGAATGTTACAGGCTATGTAATATTTATAGTTGTATCATCATTGGAAAAATATAATCAAGTTGTCTCATTCCTTGTCTCTCTGAAATTGATAGTGGTGACAATTTTGACAGCCCAACCATCCCTTTGAACAAGTATCAATGAATTTAAATGTGAGTTTTCTGTTGAACCTTATGTTACTATGTTACTGTTCCATCTCTTTAGTAACTAGCAAACTAGGAAATCTGTCAAGAATGGTTTGTCTACTATTATAAAAATGTACCCTTTAAAAAAAAAAAACTTATTTTAATGTTGATTTTGTTAGGCTAAAAAGCATTTATATGTAACGTTCACATTTCAAATTTCAATTATCTACCAAACTGCAAGGCACAATAGAATATAGCTTCAGATAGACACAACCATATGCACAGCGATGAGAAGTTAACACTATCAGCTAGAAAATAAAAATATCATGATACAATATAATGCAATTTTCTGGTGTTTAGCACCTATTATGGAAAAGTGCCATTTGGATTTATATATGAATATTTGCTACTGCTAAATTTATATATACTTTTTGTGATAAATGGAGTTAAAATGTTGCATATCTAGCACTCAATTTAGATTTTCTATGGAGTATAATACCAGAGGAGGAAAATATTGTGAATCATCTAGAATAACGTCCAATGCTATGGTCAAGCCCCAAAAGTGGTATATGGAATGATATGTAATCGAAAATCACAAAATCCAATCCAATTTATGACATCCAAAGACTAAATGTTGAACTCTCTAGACTCACTTCTTCTTATATGTGACCAACTAGAAATCAATTAGAAGTGATTTTTTGAAGTGTAATTAGTGCACAATCAAATAAATATTCAAAGATCCTACAAAATATTTTACTCTTGATCTTTTTAATTTTATAAATACTCGTCTTGACATTCTGGCATGCAAAACAACATATTTAACTATTAAGCTTCTTGGTACCTAAAATAATTAATTAGTGGATTGAATTGGTAACACTACTGAACTTAGACCACAATATATATTGAAACAATTTCACCACACGAAACTCTAGTAAAGAATATATGCAAGCGATGTTGCAGTATGATTAAATATAATTGCCATCCTTTATAAAAAAATCACCTTTGACATTTTAAGAAGGAATTTAGCAAAACTAATTGAAGATTTAATGTAAATATTTGTAAGTACACTAAATTCAGTCAATAGGATGGGTGAGCTTTCAATAAATATCAATCTTTCACTTTGAGACAATAAGTTTTAGTTGATACTCTTAGAGAAATGTCATTCTTATAAATGAATGTCAATTGATTTAAAATTAAGATAATTGAATAACAAAAAATAATTATATATAATAATACATTGCTGAAAAACTACTTGTATTAAAAAAATGAGATTGTAGCAATAAATATTCTCTTAAAATTAAGTTTTTTATTAAAATTAATAATAGTATTATATTATATTAATTAGATTACAATGATATATTATTTATTTAATGTAATAATAAATAATTATTTAAATAAACAATATACATACGGGTTATATAACTAATATTTATTTTTAATATATAATCACATCTTCAAAATAAAAAAAGTGGAATTCACTTGAATTTTACTACCTAAACTTATGTTTGGAAGCTAGTTAACTCCATGAGCATGAAGTGAAATTGGTTGGCATGAAAGCTAACATTATTTAATGAAGAAATTTTTACTTTTCCCTCTATTTATTTATATCAATCCTTTATGATTTTTGGGATTGTCCATCCATCCAAGAACGAAAATATTGAACATAAGAAAACAAAACAAGCAATTAATTGGCTTGATCTCCCTAAACCATAAATGCTTGGGATAGAAATATTAGAACTCACAATAAATTATGTTCCATGCAAACCTTACCATATTGATGTAGGTGCATCAAATTATATGTATATTTTTATTATTATTGATGCATTGCCATAGGTTCTAGATATTTCTAGCCTCATACACATAGGAAGGAATTTGTTTGTTTATAACCTCTCAATAATCTTATAATGAGAGAACAAATAAATTAAATCTATTTGTTTTTATCTTAAACCTAGGAGGTTAGAGTAATTTTAGGAGTGGTTTGGATTTTCCCAAATGAAGGAGGATTTTCGAACGAGTTTGTTTTGGCTTAAGTTAGTTTTCCTTTGATGTATAAAAGCAAGTCATGTATTCAACATTTGAATAAGGAGAGCTATTTGTGCAAAACAAAAAAAAAACACAGTCTCAGTAAAATTCTCATAACTTTATCATTTCTCAATGAATTTGAGCTTCAAAATGTTTGGGAAAGCTTGAAATGAGTAGAATAAAACTCAAAAATTATTTTGGAAAATTTGTTTTGATGAGTGAGCAGTTATATGTAGAAATTTGACAGGTTTTTTAGAGGATGATACATAATATTTTGTTTAAGAAGACTTTTGTTGTAATTATGAATTGATGTCAATAAGTTTTATGAATTGAGATTTAATATAGTTTGCATATCTAAGGACCTCTTTTTATAGATAATCCATCGATCACGGTAAAAAAAATTCAATTTTTTCTTGTTGGGAATTGAAATTTGTATAGGAGTAGTAAATTGTTCCTTAGCCCTACACCATTATTGGTATCAAAGCATGAAACAATTCCTATAAGTGCAAGAAAAGACTTTCTCTACCAAGGGATGGCATTCAAAGTTCATGGAAGAGGAAGAGGTCGAGGAAGACCAGATACAAATGCATTTTTTTAATGATAACAAATATTCAAGCACGGTTGCAAGCAATGGATCTTGCACAGAGAAGAGGAGTTGACATGGGAGATTTCAGTGAAAAAGTGGAGGAACCTCAAGAAGAAGAGGTAGAGCTTAAAATAAGAGTTGAAGCAAGAGTTGTTAAGAGTAATTTTGGGAGCAAGTTCCAAACCAAAATTGGAGGCACCCATGTAAGAAGGCAACTTGAAATTTGAAGAGTTGATTGATTGGATTAGTGCCATGGATACATACTTTGAGTATGAGAATGTAGATGACAAGAAGGTGAAGTTTGCAGTAACCGGATTGAAGGGTCATGCATCCCTTTGGTGGGATGGAGTACAAGATGAAAGAGGAAAGAAAGGAAAGCCCAAGATCAAGAGTTAGGATATGATGGTGGCTAAATTGAAAGGTAAATTCATGCCCAAAGATTATCAACTTAGTCTTTTCAAGAAAGTGCAAAATCTTAGACAAAAAGAAATGTCAATAAAGGATTATATAGAAGAGTTTTACAGGTTGACCATTAGAGTTGGTCATATTAGAGAAGACCCTGAGTAGGTGGATCAATATCTCAATGGATTGAGATCCAATATCCAAGATGAAATCAACCTTTTATCCCCTAGAATAGTTGAATAAGCATATCAATGTGCTCTCAAGGTAGAGGAAAAACTATCCAAAAAACAAACACAAAATACAAGGGGTAAAGGTAGAAGTTTTAAAAGTAGACAACAAACTGGTAGAAGCCAGTTACAAGTTTAGAAGGAAGAAGCTGGTAGCTCATATCATCAATTCCCAAGAGGCAGAAATAGAGGGTTTTTAGGCAACTATTTTAAATGTAATAAATATGGTCATAGATTTTATGAGTGTCAAAGAATCCTACAACAAGTGAAGGAAATGCACATATTGTTCAAACTAAAGAGGAGAGTGTAAAATCACTTATTCATGAAGATGCACCTAAGGTTGGAGAGTCATTGCTCATGAAAAGAGTCTTGTTAAAGTATAACAAAGAAATTCAAGAGCCTACTCAAAGAAAGAAATTGTTCAAAACCACATGCAAGACCAAAGGTAAATATTGTAAGGTAATTATTGATAGTGGAAGTACTTACAACCTTGTGTCTACTGAAATGGTTGATAAAAAATGCATAAAGAAGAGAACACATCCAACTCCATATAAGGTGTCTTGGTTATGAAAAAGGACATCAAGTCTTGATAAATGAACAATGTCAAGTGGATATTCAAATAGGGAGTTACAAAGATCAGGTGATATGTGTTGTTATGCTAATGGATGTTTGTCATGTTCTCTTAGGCAAGCCTTGGCAATTCAATAGGAGAGCAATTCATGATGGGAGAAGTAATACTCACACCTTTGAAAAAGATGGAAAGAAGCATACACTTATACCTTTGAAAGATGAGAATGTAGCTAAGGAATTCAGTCCTAAAGTGTTGATGATCAATGGTAAAGAATTCTTACATCAAATCAAAATGAGGAGGTAAGTTTTTCATTAATTGGCAAACCAATAATAGTCATTACTAGTTCAAAGTTGATTGATTTTCTTATAAAACTTGAAGATTTGTTGAGTGAGTTTGTTGATATTGTTGTGGATGAGTTACCTAATGAACTACCTCCAATGAGAAGCATTAGCCATCATATAGATCTCATTCCAAGGGCCAATTTACCAAACAAATTATACTCCAAAGGAAAATGAAGAAATCAAAAATTATGTACAAGAATTATTGAACAAAGGGCTAGTAAGAGAAAGTTTGAGTCCTTGTGTTGTTCCAATAGTGTTGAGTCCAAAGAAGGATGGAGGTTGGAGAATGTGTACAAGTTCAAGAGCCATCAACAAAATCACAATCAGGTATAGATTTCCTTTACCTCGAACTGATGACTTGATGGATTATTTAAGTGGATGAGGAAATTTTCAAAGCCATAATAGAATGACCTACTCCAAAAAGTGTCTTTGAGGTAAGAAGCCTCCATGTTTTAGCTAGCTTCTATAGAAAGTAAAAGAAAGTTCAGTGGAATTTGTGCTCCAATTGTGGAAACAATTAAGGGAAACAAGCAACTATTCTAGTGGACTAAGACAATTGAAAGAAGTTTTTAGTTACTTAAGAAAAAAAATCACCGACAACCAATTTTAGCCTTACCTAATTTTGATAAACATTTTCAAGTGGAATGTGATGCTAGTGGGATTGTTATAGGCATTGTTTTGAGCCAAGAAGGTAAACCAATTGCCTACTTTAGTGAGAAACCTAATGATTCTTGTAGAGTAGGGGGATTCGTCACCCTTAAGGAATGAACTACCCTAAACTGCCTCAGGTTGATCAAGGGGTAATGAAAGGTGTTTTGAAAATCAGGTGAGTAGACTACAAGGGTCTCAGACAACGAATCAAACAACTCTTTGTCTAAGGATGACAACGAGGGAGCCAGACTTCAATTAGCATCGTGTTGGAGTCCCAGGGATGCATTGGAGTCCTGTAAGCGAGTCGAATAATAGTCAAAGACACTTAAGGTCTACTTACAACCCGAATAATAGTTTTATAGGTTGATAATTTAATATGAAAATGTGGAAATAAACAATACAACAAGAATACTAGAAAGAATTACTCTAGTGACGAAAATGATAAGGAAAGAGTAGGAAAAGATACCACTCACACACAGTCCAATTCTCCAGCTAGCTTCAAGCAGATGAACCTGCACCACAATGTCGAGGAGATACAACTTTGTAAACCTACAATAATGATGGTGTTGAATTAAGAAGAGACCCAAGTAGAAGGCTGGTAGCAACAAGATAAAGCAAGAATGATCAAGAAGTGAGAGAGATTGAGCTTGAGAATGAGAGAAGTAGCATGAGAGTGAGTTAGAGAATGTAGAAGCATGAAAGAATGAGTTTGAATGAACAAAATGGAGGCAAGGAGTCATTTTTCGTCGATCAATACTTGGAAAAGGATGTTACCTTCATGAGGAAATATAACACTTATGTGAATCTTAGAGGCAGGAATTTGTCAAGATGACAGCATAACACACAGATGTTTTTGTGGCATGCACGCGTTCTCGAGAAATATTCCTCCACCGATGCAAAAAGACAAGGACACATGGGAAGATCAGGAACATGGCAGTGGGTTTATGCTTCTTCGTACTTGTAATTCTAAAGTAAGGGTAAATAAATGGGAAACTTTCCTAGGGTAAAAATTTATGCCATTACATTTTTCCCCCCACTTTAGCTAGCATGCGTTTAGTGCGTATGTGAGCTAAAGTAGAAAGAAACTGAACAAAAAATATTGATAACATCAAAGAAGTGGATCTTCGATTCAATGTACCTAGAGGTGAAAGAGGGAGCTCCACAGGTTCTTAGTCTTGCAAAGCTAGCTACTATCTCACCACAAACATATTAGGCTACAGACAAAACATGTTAGGTGAAAAATTTAATCATAAGGCACACATTCATAAGACATAAGAAGACACAGTCTAATAAGATACATTGATTAGATAAATAAGCCTGTGGCTGCTACAAATTGTGCTATAGGACTATCACAAAAAAGGTAGGTCTAGTCAGGCTACCCCCCAAGCTAGACACCAAGATATAAGATGTCTGACACTAAGACACGTGACATCAAATATCATATAAAAGACACACATTGCAAGACACCAAAGAATTCTTTTGAGAAGAAAGCTTTCAAAGGGGGTCCTTCAATAGGGAACCTTTCAAAACAACAAGGAGCGTATTCAAAGGGACACTCCAATTGAAAGATATCACATTTTTTGCAAGTTATTATGTCATCAAGGGATCCTTTTAAAATATTTTTTGTCAAGGAATCCATTGGAAAGAATGCTCATTTTTAAAGGAAAGTTTTCAGGCTCTTTCATTTTACAAAAAGTGCTCCTTTTTCAAAGGAAAGTTTTTAAACTCTTTCACATATGGGATTCTTTTCGAAAGAAAATTTTATCTAGGAGTCTTGAGAGAATACAACATTTTGGAAAATAAGAGATTTCAATAAGATATTTTTTCGTCAAGGAATTCATTGTAAAGAAAATTTGACACCAAGGAATCCTTTTGAAAGAATTTTCCTTATTGAAAATTAGAACATGGTAGACCCCCTTAGGATGGTGTATGTTGCACAAAGGAGCACATGGAATCCTAAGGAGAGAAAGGAGAGGTAGAGATGTTGTGGAATGCAACACATAATGAGATGCATTCGTGGTATGTTGTCACACATGTGAGGGACAACACATAAGAACCACAACATCAAGAAGCTAACAGAGATGAAAAAAAATCAAGAGATGGGGGATTTGAGAATTTGAGGATAGATTTGTTCATAGATACAACTAATAAGGTGTATGAATGAATGGTCATCAATCCCTAAGTTCTTAAAACATGAAGAATAGCACATGAAAACAAAGTGAGAATAAAAATTGGGTCAACATGGAAGAAGGCCTAAATGCCCCAACAATTTGCATCGTCTCTAATATCGAAAAGAAATTTCATGACACAAAAGAATGATGATACAAATAGAAGAAGTGTACGACAAATTTTCCATGCGTGTATCCAAGCACCTACAAGTGTAGCAAGGGTCCTCAAGGCAAGATCATAGACATAAAAAGACAAGTTCAGGGGAACATAAACACAAAACCAAATCTAATCTATAGATAAAGAAGAGGTACCACCCTAGTCCTCATTGACTAGCAGGTCATCTTGCTCCCAATCTAGATCATTGTAAGGGGAGGCCTGCAAGGGGGGGATAGTGAGGTTGGTACCCTCTGACTCACCTACAACAAGGGCCAAGGAAGAAGGTCCCTCAAGGTCTACTTCGCCAATCTCTTGTGAAGCAAATGTCATCGATCTTGCAAATATTGAAGATAGAGTCAAGATGTCATCTACCAAATTGAACATGCAGTTCACTAGAATTCTGTGTCAACTAGGTGGGAGAAGAATGAGACACCCGAGAGTCATTTCCAACCTCATCAAGAGGGGAAGTTACAAACTTCAAGGATGTAGGGTCCTCCTCCATCACGAGGAGAGGGTAGGCTAATATAAAACCAACTTTTGAAGAAGGCGAACCCTTCTTTTGACCTCCACTTGCAACGAGGTCATCCTCCAACTTGCGCTTCAGCGGAGGATGTGGAATCCCCACAGAAGAAGAGGAAGCAGAGGAGGAAGAAGACAAAGCCACAATAGACACCACTATTGTATTCGAAATGTCTATGGGTTGAGAGAAAGGAGGGATGTTCAAGAGGGACATCAAGATAGGGGGCTCCATGGAGGGAGCAATGAAAACTTGCACCCTTTTTGGGTGAGCATCATTAGGACTCGCCGGAGGAGCCAAAAGAAGAATAAAGGTAATCAGAACCGAGGCAGAAACAACAGGATAAATCAAAACAAAAGAAGATATAGAACAAATGCTACTAGCTCCCCCTCTATCTTTTACAAGGTGGTGTATTTCATGGCTAGAGCCTTTCACCTGCTCTTGTACTCACATGCAAGCCAGTTACATCAGTTGTGGGCATTGGAAGATGTAGCTTGAGAAGAGACTAAAGGCTGCTACTCCATCACAAGAGTATCCTTCACAACCATTTTTTATGGAAGGATGGTCTCCTAGGCAGGAGAAGGAGGAAACACAAGAGCAGAAGCAACCACAAGAGGAGAAGAAGACATAAGCACCTTGGTGGTGAGCCTCTTCTTGTTCTCTACCTTAGGGCCAAGTAGAGGAATATTAGGAGGCCATAGAGGTTGATAAGCTGGAATAACCCCACGGGAAGAATTCCCCCTTCCATAAACAATGGGTTGTGGTACTGTGGGTAGCACAGGAAGCTCAAAAACCCGATGCTTCACTTTTCGCCATGTGAGCACCATCACACTTCCCATGTGAGGCACATGAGTGGAAGCTAAAGATTCCACAACAAGATGAGAAGTAGAAGTAGGTGGAACCACATATATAGAAGGAGAAGGCTCTAAAGCGCAAGAAAACTTTCCCTTTCCCTTTGGTGGGGCAGAAGAGGCAGCTTGTTGCTACACTACCATAGAGGCTTTTATAGAGATAACATAAGGAGATGTTGGATAACTAGTCTTCAAAACTCAACCCCTAGTCTTATATTTAATATGAGCCTTATGTAAAAAATCTCTCATAGGAGGGATAGGTTCAACTCGGGTAGGCCAGAACTGATCTCATGATGCAGGTATACCCATCGCTTAGTGTCATGTCTATGCACTTGATGGAATTGAAAAAAAGGTTTCTCATCATACAACTCAAGATACAACTCAGTCAGAGGTCGAGGTTCTCTCAATGTCAAAACTTCATCTTTTAATGACTTCTTCAAAACAACAGTATAAGACTAAGATAGTTTTGTGAAATGTTTTTTTGCACCATAGGCCCTTGTCCTTAGACATAGAGACCACATTCGTAATAGCTTTATTTTTTTCCAGAAATTGATACTATAGACCAGGTATTGGGATAAAAGCATGAGAATGAACCGTCGAACTGTGCAACCATCTGTTGGTATTCACACAATGCAACACATAGGTGTGCAAAAGAGGGGAACTTCATAAAAAAAACTTCTCTTGCCACTATTTCTATAAGTTCTCGATGAATACCTTTTGAACATTTGAATCGGATAAAGGATAGGAGATTTGAGAAAACAACACTTGATAGCGAGTGATAAAATTAGTTACCTTTTCGTGGTCCTCTTGCTTGAATCGAATGAGATTTGAAAAGGCCATCTTCGATTCGATGTTAGCTTGGAACTGCCTCATGAATTGGTTTATCAACTGATCAAACAAAATGATGGAGTTATCTTGTAAAGAATAGTACCACTCAAGGGAAGTGTCCTTAAGGGATCTTTGAAAGAGCTTATCCATTAGAGCATCATGATGGAAGAAATTAGTGCACATGGCATTGAATGCTGAAATATGTGTCTGAGGATCTCCATGACCACCATACTTTTCAAATTTTACAATCTCCATTCCTTGAGGGATAGGATTGTTTAGAATAACAATAGATAGAGGACTATGATAGAAGAAAGGTTGAAAGATAGGTTGAGAGGTATAATTGGATAGGTTCGCTAAATGGATTTGCATCTGACCCATGTTCTATAACAAGGTGTTCAAGATAGGGTCAGAGGATGAAACATGACCAACAAAACCTCCACCAAAACCACCAATGTCACCAGTCCCCATACCAATAGAGACCCTACCACCAGGACCAACATGGGCTCCAAAATTACCACCAGGGATATTAGGACTAGCGGAGCTAAAACCCAATGGTACCTTGTTTACCTTAATGATGGGAGTTAGCTGAGGATCGAAGGTGGTGTTAATAGAAGGGCCAGTCTCAACCATACATATTTGAAACTTCTATCTATCTCTCAACGGTCTTAGAGCCAAGGACTCGGGCAATGCTCGACTTAGGATTGTATGAGAGGACATGTGTTGAACAAGACAATTGAGAGGGGGGGTGAATCAATTGTAGCAAATTTAACCTTTAACACTCTTAAAAAAAGTTAGATCTACAAATATTCACAAAAAAATTACTCTGCTAATATGATTAATCATTAAATGCAGAAACAAAAACTAAAAGTAGCAAAATCGTGCACATAAGAACACTAAATTTATGTGGAAAACCTAATGAGGGAAAAACCATGGTGAGGATTAGCTCACAATATAAAGAATTCCAAAACTGAATAAAGAGGCTCACTGTGAGAGAGGCTCACTGCTAGAATAGGACACAATGTCCAATGAGGGCTCACTGCCACAAAATTACAAAGAAGATAGAAGATAATTTTTACAGAGAGAAAACTATCTCAATGCAACAAAAAGTCCACAATTTTCTCTCTTGCAGACATGCTTGAAAGATAGAGTACACCTTCGACTCACTGCCTCTAGAAACTCAACACTTCAATTTCACACTGATATGCTCAAACTTGCATCACACACACTTATCTCGCATCACTCTTATCTTTTGAACACAAATATCTCAACTCATACTTATACCCTCTTCAACCTTGAGAACCCTTCCAATGTTGGCCATACACACTTTTTATTTCCAAATTCAAATTAGGTCAGCTCCAAAACATTCTGAGGTGGAAGAAAATGAGGGCAACCCATACAAATTATTAATGAGGACCTAAATGCATCCCAACATGCCTCAACACAGTTCCATGAGCTTTGTAAATAGTTAACACAAGTCAACCAACACCTGAGCAAACACATAAAATAATTAAGTACACATATCCTTAACTCAGTCCAATCTTTTCAGACGACAAAATTCACTTGAAAACAATCTGTAGAATGTAATGAACACTTGTAAGTCCATCCAGAACCTTTGAAAGAAACTTCACCTGAAGAATATGATCATTTTTTACATTTGAACTCACTGTAATACACTATAACTCTGAAACCCAACATTAGCAACACCAAATCTCAATTCCTCTTGAACCAAGAAAGAGAGCAACCTCATTAACTTATTCTCAAAACCACAAATCCTGAAACCATGATGCAGAGAAATGCAGAGCAAACACATTTCTCCTAGTCCACAAACAAAACACTGAATTGTCTAGTTCACACATTGGTGAAAATATCTCGCATTGTACAACAATCTAGAAGCCCAAATTCTGGATATAACAACTACCAACAACCATGAAAAATACCTCAAATCTGCATAAGCATAGAATCAACAAAGAAAAAATGTGGAGCACATCTTGGAGCATACACTGAATAACCTGCAAGACACTATTTTCTCTATTTATCAAATTTTCTCAAAAGCACTTGGAGACCAAGCACCAAAGACATCATTTCAGCACAATACTTCACACAAACACACTTCCAAACATAGCAACATAAGGATAAATCCATTTACTCATAGAACTTCTTCGACATCTCGACTATACATGCACAAACTACAAACCTTCTTTATTACAATTTTCTCAATATCCTCAAAATATATAGTCAATAATCAACTTCCTCTACACATAATTGACACCAATGACAATACCAACCAGTTGAAATCAATGACAACACCTTCATACTTGCAAAAATCTCCCCCTTTGTCATTGATGACAACACATGATGTGAAAACCCATCAAACACAACAGCAACACAACAACTTTGAACAATTTTTTTTGCAACTTTTCCTAAATGAATAAGCTTTTTCACATGATATTTTTTCTCTCCCCCTTTGACATCAATGGCAAAGGAAAAAGATGTTTTACTTTTTTCTCTCCTTTTGAAATTGAACCAAGATCTATACCAGCACTAAATACTCCCCCTTAGGAGTACATCCAATCAAATGACAACACAGGACACTACCTACTCCCCCTGAGAGGTAGCCACCAAACATCAGTCCAGAGGGAAAATAGATCCATAGATCCACTGGATTGATGCATCTCCATACACATCTAGTTCAAGAAAGGAGGGAAAATAACCCTCAACTTCTCTCAGAGATACTCAAAAGTATCTTTAAGAAGAGACTTGGTAAATATGTCAAAAATCTAATCCTTTGTAGGTACATATTCAAGCTTTACTTCATTCTCCATGACCTTCTCTCTCAAAAAGTGATACCTAATTGATATATGCTTTTTCCTTGAGTGCATCACTGGATTCTTTGAAATGTTAATTGCACTTGTATTATCACAAAAAAATAGAGATGGGATCATCATACATTACTCTGATATCCTTCAATGTTTGTCTCATCCACAAAACTTGTGTTTAGTAAGATGTTGTAGCAATATACTCAACCTTTGTAGTGGATAAGGAAATTGAATCTTGTTTTTTACTTAACCATGACACTAATCTGCATCCAAGAAAGATTGCACCACCACTTGTACTTTTTATGTCATCAACACAACCTGCCTAATCTGCATATGTATAAGCACTTAGTGTAAATTTAGTCTCCCTAGGATACCATAAGCCATGATCCAAAGTGCCTTTTAGATATCTGAATATCCTCTTGACAGCTACAACATGTGTTTCTTTAGGGTCCTCTTGAAAGCTAGCCACAAGACAAACTACATGCATGATATCCGGTCTGGTAGCAGTAAGATACAACAATCCACCAACAATGGATTTTCAATTCCTCTAATCAATGTTAGGTGAATAATCATCCTTACTCAATTTGTAGCTAGTTGCCATAAGAGTGCATATCGGTTTGGAACCATCCATCCCAAACTTCTTCAACATTTATTTTGCATACTTTTATTGTGAAATAAAAATCCCTTTGTTTGTTTGATTTATTTTCAGTCCAAGGAAGAAATTCATCTCACCAAACATAGACATCTCAAACTCTTTCTGCAGGGTGCTTCCATAATACTATGTCTCACTTTTGAGACATGCTATTTTTTCCTAAAATCACTATTTTTAGAAAAAACTAATGATTTAAGTCTTAAGATGCTCCATCTAAAGGGTTTTAATTGAAGAGGGATAGATAAGACCCCCTTAGATCAAACCCCCTTGGATAGAACCCCTCTAGTATTAAATCATGCCCATAATGGAGTCTCCTTTGCACCTATCAAAATGTTGGTAAAAAACCATTTTTTCTTTATCTTTTGAGAGATTAAATAACGTCATTTAAAAATTATATTTTGCAAAATTGTAGCCCTCTAAACGAGCTTTCCAACAAGTATAGTTTTGATATATTTTTATTTTATCATATATTTAATTTTCATTTTTTACTAAACATAGGTTTTTCTCCAAACATCAAACTCTTTGTTGTGTAGAGGTGGAAAAATAGTAAACCATGGTAAATTTTTTTTAAAAAAATACCCATTCCCTAGGTATTGATGTCCTTGTTTCACTAAAAAAAAAGGATTTTGATATATACACAAGTTAGGTTGTATGACACACACGTATGTCCAAATTATAGTTGCAATGACTTCAAAAATTAATTTAAAAAAAATATGCAACAAAAAAATATGAATAAATATCCTTTCCCTAGATACTGATGTTGATAATCTATATTTCAAAAATTAAAATTTAATCCTTTATAGAAAAAAAGTTATGTTGTACGACGCAAACATTACTTTTTGAAAATGTTGTTTTTTGTTTAAAACTAGTTATTAAAGGAGATGTTGAAAGATTCATGATTTATTTTAGAAAAATTGAAAAAAAATATATTTAGAATCTACACAAAAATTACCACAAATCACTAGTTCACATCTTCAAATTCTTAACAATTTAGCTACTATAGGTCTCAAAAGATGAAGATTTAGTTAAAAATATTGATGTAAATGCCCATCTTGGGAAAAAAGTGAGACACAATATTGTGATTTCACCCTGCATTTCCTCAACAAACATCTTACACATAGTTTCATTTCCTCCAAAGATAATGTCATCCACATACATAGCTACTATCAAGATCTTGTCATCTTCAATTTTGAAATAAAGATTTCTATCTGCAGTACCTTTGTTGAAACCTTGCATACCAAGCTCTGGGAGCTTTCTTTAGGCCATATAAATCCTTTTTCAATCTATAGACCATATCTGATTGATCTGACAACTAGAATCCCTCTAGTTGTTCCATGTAAACTTCTTCTAGCTCTCCATTCAAGAAAGAAGACTTCACATCCATCTGGTAAACCTTAAAGTCCTAATAAGCAACAAATGCCAAAAACATTCTGATAGCTTCCATTCTAGCCACCAGAGAAAATGTCTCATGAAAGTCTATACCTTCCACTTGTGAGTAACCCTTACACACAAGCCTTGCCTTGTCAGTTCTCCATTCTCATTCAGTTTGTTTATGAAAACCCACTTACTTCCAATTATGTTCTTGTTCGCTAGTCTAGGGACCAATTCCCAAGTTTTATTTTTCTCAATTTGCATAATTTCTTCTTCCATTGCTTTCATCCAATGTTCATCTTTACATGCCTCACTATCTTAGGTTCAACTTTAGAAAGCAAGCAAAAATTTACCTCACCTTTAGCAGCTTTGCTTCTTTTCAATACAACTTTCTTCTTGTCTCCAATGATCTAGTCTTCGAAATGATTCTTTTGCACATATTTAGGGGTTTTAGGAGCCTTCTCCGGGGCTTCTTCCTCTTCATTTTTCATTTCTTGTTCTTCAAACTTTTCTTCTTCTCTGCATTCTGATTTGTCTAAAATATATCCATCAAATTCAATTGAATTCTTCAACACTTCATCAACCTTGACCTTTGTACTTTCTACAGTGTTCCCCGACCTTCTATTTTAACATCTATAAGCTTTGATTTTAGTAGAGTATCCAAGGAAGATATCTTCATCACATCTTGCATCAAACTTTCCTATATTTTCTTCATCTCTCTTGATATAACATTTGCTTCCAAATACCTTGAAATACTTAACAGTTGGAATCTTTCCATACCATAGCTCATAGGGGGTGTTAGTACTGTTAGCTTTTGCTTGAACTTGGTTGAACACATAAACAATAGTGTGAATAACTTCTCTCCGGTAGACTTCCTGTAAACCTGCCTCTATTATCATTGTTCTAGCAGCTTCTTGAATTGTTCTGTTCTTCCTTTCAACAACTCCATTCTGCTAAATATTTTTAGGGGCAGACAATTTTCTTCTTATTCCATGAACTTCACAAAACATGTTAAACTCATTGGAGGTGAATTCTCCTTCTCAGTCAGATCTCAAGCATTTGATTTTCATATCCATTTCATTTTCAACCACAACTTTGAATGCTTTGAATCTATCTACTGTATCAGAT
This sequence comes from Sequoia sempervirens, assembly GCA_007258455.2. Taxonomy (NCBI): domain Eukaryota; kingdom Viridiplantae; phylum Streptophyta; class Pinopsida; order Cupressales; family Cupressaceae; genus Sequoia; species Sequoia sempervirens. The sequence goes on along the minus strand of VDFB02271358.1, from coordinate 545,126,948 downwards.
TTCTCTCTAATTAGTAATGTAGCCCATGTCATTCTAGATAATCATCAACCAAAAGCATGAAATACCTGTCACCTTGCAGACTTCTCACCCTTGTAGGACCACAAAGATCTATATGAATTAATTCCAATAGTTTGATAGTATATTGTTCCTTTGTTTTGAAGTTGTTTCTAGCATGCTTTGCAAACTGATAGTCCTTGCAGACAACATAAACTGGCATGGTCCTTGGTAAATCTCTCATAGCTTGTACTTCATTGATTCTCACCATGTTGTCAAAATTCATATGACACATCCTTTGGTGCCATAATCAACTATCATTAATCTGAGACATAAAGCAATTTCCATCAGCACCTTTAAGTTGATAGATGTTTCCTTCAATCCTCTTGCCAGTAGTAATCATAGTTCTAGACCCTTTTCAAATTTCACATTTTTCATCCTTGAACACAAGATTATATTCCTTACTACAAAATTTTCCAACACTCAAGAGATTATGTCTCAAACCCTTAATATAGTAGACATCATCAGTATTATGCTTGCCATCAAAACTGATTGAACCTATCCCATAGATCTTAGCACTAGAATCATCTCCAAACTTAACTAAGCCTCCTTCATATTTTTCAAGTTTAACAAACTTACTTTTGTCACTGGTCATGTGATTTGAGTAGCCACTATCTAAACCCAGTAGTTCTTTTCTTGTCTAGCGTGAAGAGCAGAAACCATAGTACCTTCAACTTTCTCCAGAGCACTTTCCTTCACACATCTTTCAGTGTTATCAAAAGTAGATTCATCTTTTAAATCCAAGAAAAAGCATTTATTATCATCAAAATCTCCATAATCAGACTCATCATAAAAAATCCTAGCATCTTCATTGACATAATATGCTCTTTTGATCATCTTTCCTTTATTTCCTTTGCCTTCTCTATGTTTATTTCTTTTAGCTCTTTTTGGACATCTTGAAGCATAATTACCTATATCACCATAGCTAAAACATTTGAAAGGTAATTTACCCTTGTACTTATCGGTGCCCTTCTTCATCCTTCTCACAAAGTTAGCTTCCACATCATCAAGGTCTTCCTTATCTGGTTCTTCAATATTTTCTGATGCATTGGCTTTAAAAACAATCTCTACATTTGTGCCACTTTTCAATCCATTTTTCCTCATCTCGAAAGAAGTTAGTGTACCAATCATCTGATCTCTAGAATAACTATCAAGATTTATAACTTCCTCAATAACATAAAAAATTTCACTAGAACAATCAGGAAGAGATCTAATAACTTTCTTTACCACTTGAGATTCTTTGACTTGTGCACCAAGACCTCTCATTGCACTTACCAGCTCATCAATTTTCTACATGTAGATTACAATTGATTCATCTTCAGACATCTGCAAGGTCTCAAATTTTTCCTTCAATATCTACAACTTTTCTTGTTTAACTTTGTCATCTCCTTCATATATGCTTTCTAGCTTATCCCAAACTTCTTTAGCAGTCTTCAAACTCATAACTTTAACTAATTTAGTTTTTGAAAGATCATTCCTAACAAGAAATATTGCCTTAGCATTTGAATCATGTTCCTTGATCTCTGCACTTGTACTTAGACCATTTTGAGGTGGAGTATATGCAGTCTTGTATGCTTTTTCAACTTCATATCCATGTGATGCTAGATAGCCTTCCATATGCGTTTTCCAAAATGCATAATCTATGCCATGAAATTTAGGGCAATCCAAAGTAATCTTGCTCGCCATCCCAGATCTACTTTAAGCAGTTAAGCTCTTCTTCCAAGGAACCTTGGTCCAATACCAATTGTTGAACAAGACAACTAAGAGGGGGGTGAATTAGTTGTAGCAACTTTAACCTTTAAAACTCTTAACAGAAGTTAGATCTACACATTCACAATTTTTTTACTCTACTAATGAGATTAATCATTAAATGCAGAAACAAAAACATAAAGTAGAACTCATGCACATAAGAACACTAGATTTACATGGAAAACCTAATGAAGGAAAAACCATGGTGAGGATTAGCTCACAATATAAATAATTCCAAAACTGAATATAGAGGCTCACTGCTAGAATAGGACACACTATTCAATGAGGGCTCACTACCATAGAATTACAAAGAAGATAGAAGAGAATTGTTACAGAGAGAAAACTATCTCAATGCAATAAAAAGTCCACAATTTTCTCAAACTCTTGCACACATGCTTGAAAGATAGAGTACACCTTCAGCTCACTGCCTCTAGAAACTCAACACTTTTAATTTTGCACTGGTCTACTCAAACTCACATTACACACACTTGTCTCACATCACTCTTATCTTTCACAAACATCTCAACTCATACTTATACCGTTTTCAACCTTGACAACCCTTCCAAGGTTGGCCATACACTTTTTATTTCCAAATTCAAATTAAGTCGGCACCAAAACATTCCAAGGTGGAAGAGAATGAGGGTGACCCATACACATTCTTAATGAGGACCTAAATGAGTCCCAACATGTCTCAACATGCTTCCTTGTGCTTCACAAGTAGTGTTTAACACAAGGTCGTCCAACACCTAAGAAAATACATAAAAAATTAAGTACAAGCATCCTTAACTCAGTCCAATCTTTTCATATGACAAAATTCACTTGAACACGACCTGGAGAATGTAATGAACACTTGTAATTCCATCTAGAACCTTCACAACAAACTTCACCTGAAGAATATGATCATTTTGTACATTTGAACTCACTATAATACATTGTAACTCTAAAACCCAACATTAGCAACACCAAATCTCAATTCCTCTTGAACCAAGCAAGAGAACAACCTCATTAACTTATTCTTAGAACCACAAGTCCTAAAACCATGATGCAAAGAAATGAGAAGCAAACACATTTCTCCCAGTCTATAGCCAAAATACTGAATTGTCTAATTCACACACTGGTGAAAATATCTCGCATTGTACAATGATCTAGAAGCCCAAATGTAGGATATAGCAACTACCAACAACCATGAACAATACCTTAGATCCGAATAAGCATAGAATCGACAAAGAAGAAATGTGGAGCACATCCCAAAGCATACACTGAATACCTACAAGACACTGTTTTCTCTATTTATCAAATTTTCTCAAAAGCACTTGGAGACCAAGTACCAGAGACATCATTTTAGCACATTAATTCACACTAACACACTTCTAGACATAATAACATAAGGATAACTCCATGCACTCATAGCACTTCTTCAACATCTCAACTATACATGCACAAACTGCAAACCTTCTTTATTATAATTTTCTCAATATCCTTGACATATACAGTCAATAACCAACTTTATCTACACATAATTGACACCAATGAAAATACCAACTAGTTGACATCAATGACAACACCTTCATACTTGCAACAACATGAGTGTCCACAATGTTCGCAAGGCCTCAACAAATTCTAGACCTATCTGATCCTTGCCCAATATAGCTCTTAAGTTGTTAACAACCTTAGTGGATTTATCCATAGTCCTTTCTTCCCCAAATACTTCTCAAACTCCCCAAGTATTATGTCTATGGAAAGAAGTTTCTCTATGGTATCCTCAAGATCATCATCTTCCTCCACAAATGAAGAAAAAGGAGAAGCAAGAGGGGTAGGGACATGTAGAGCTTCCCTTAAAGGGTTGGAAAAACTTGTATTTGTTCCTAAAATTATTTTCTCGAAGGTGGGACCGGTAGCGACCTTCTTAGAATCGATCTATATATGTCACAATCTCCTTCTAACAATGTTCCCAAAGGTTGTAGACTGAGTTGCAAAGCTCATAAAGCTTCACAACACACAAGTCCATGATGCACCCAAGATACGAGAGAAAGATATCTGACACTAAGAAATGAAAACAAGACTTTCACATAGGGTTCACCAAAAATGTAGAGTAGGGGGATTCATCACCCCAAAGGCTCTAGGTCATGAGAGAGACCCAAGGAACAAACTACCCTAAACTACCTCAAGGTCTCATACTACGACTCAGAAAACTCTCTATCTGATGATGACAACATAGGAGCTGGACTTCAGTGCATCACGCTGGAGTCCCAGGGACGCAACAACATCCTATATGGACAACAAGTCGAATAATAGTCAAAGACACTCAATGTTAGCTTGACTAATAAGGATTATTCCCTCAACGTGTTGGCATATCCTTCATCTTTCAACAAGCCTCTTCATGTTAGCTTGTGTTCTTGGCTAGAAGTAGTATGCACTCAATTGATGTTTGTACTTATAATGGAGAAACTTGTAGTTGATTAATGATGTATCTATACACTGGAAGCCTTTCATCTTTAAAATTAATTATAGAATCCTTGTCTCCCATGTCTTGAAATGTCGTGTCGGAAGTTTGTAATTAGTATCATTGCATAGCTAATGAAAAGAGCTTTCCAATGCATCAAACAAGATAAAAATTAAAATCTAGTTGCAAAGATATTCAAAATTTGGCCATGACATAGTTTAATTGGTAGAGGAAATTCAATTGTGCGCTTGGGATAAGTTTTCTATTGGAAAGAAGGGTCCATATAAATGCTTCTCATTAGTTACAACCCAATTCATAAGTGGCAAGAAGCATGCAAAAGTGCTTCTCATCAATTAGAAATAGTTTTTGACATGACAAATAGGTGAAAATAGCTCTCATATCACTTGTTTCCTAGGTAAGTGTCAAAGTTGGTTTTTGACTTGGTAAAATAGGTTGAAAGAAACTTGTTATCACCTATTTTCTAGATAAATGGTAGAGTGGCCCTATAAGGGTACCTACAAAGTGTTTTCCTTATTTTTTATTAGAAAAAGTGGCAAGGGAGCCCCTAGTTGTTGGTTTTTCAATAGCAAGGATCCCCCAATAGTGCTCCTAAACTAGCTTCTTCCACTTTGTGTAACAAGTGTTGTTAAAAGGCTATCCAACATCACTCTACTATTTTTTCAAGGTGCCTCTGGGGTTTAAGTTTTATTTTCTTAGCTACAAATCTTGGTGTTGGAGACTTGTTACAAAAATGTTTGCATAGTAGGGTTTCAAGATTCTAAAATGTTTTCCTATTTTAGAATGAAAAAAATATTTTTAGTAGGTTTACTTTTTAAGAGAATCTTAGAGGGGTTAAGACATGATACTTTTAAAATTTTAGCAACTATTATTTTTAGAAAGCTTTATTTTTAATAGTAAAGTTACTTTTTGAAGACAATTTCTTTTTCATAGGCCTATTGTTGGATAGATGGTGTCAAATGGCATGTTGCTTTAGTTAGCTTTTTTCTTAAACTAGGATATTTTTTTGCTATAAATTTATTTCATTCTTTTCTAAAGTTTTAAGCATTTCTCTATAAAACAATGGTTTTTTGGGATAAATAATAATTATTCTAAATCTTAAACTTTGGATTTTGGTAACTTATAAATAAGTGCTTAGAGCATAATAATTCTTAATGATGATTGATGCTACAATGATGTTGTTGAAATCAATATTTAATTTATGTTTATGATTTCATTAATTAAATTAAAAATGAATAATATCATGAAGCCTTGTATTGAGGTTATTTTTCTAAATGCTTTGTGGATTTTTATGCAACTTAACTATTTAGTTCTTGGAATTAAGTGTCATCTATGTGTTTACTTCCAACAATGTGCATTGAATTGTTGGTTGTGATTTCTACCTAGTGGAAGGGTCATGTTGTTTTGATTAATGGGAAAAATAGGTTTTGAAGGGATTGAAAACCCTTTACAACCGAGGATACAAAATGCTGCTAAGAAAAATATTCAGAAGACCACTAGTAGCAACCCAACAGCCAAAAAAAACAAATGGGTAGGTGCTTAACTAAAAGTAAGACAAAATATCACCATCAACACCCAACAACTACGCAACAACAAAAAAACCTAAAAGAAACCAACCCCTAGTAGGAAACAAAAAGAAAGAAACAAAAGACCACACATTGATTCAAGCCACCCAAATTGTTGGTGACCTCAATCTATTGGTTCCTATGCCTCTCGACCATGTCCAACGGCTCTTTCTTCTCAGCATCAAATTTTTTCTTCCAATCAGTTGACCCTCTACCAACAGGACCTTTGTCATCATCCTTAGCAACTTTTTTTCCCTTGCCCTTGGCCACATGCTCTTTCTCCATAAGCTCGGAGAAGTAAACCTGATCCTCCCCGAGCTCGCTAATTTTCTTGAAAAGGACTTCTAAGGAGTCTGCACTGTTCTTGACCAAGATATGGCATGCCTGCATTAGCTTCTTGATGTCCATGTTTATGCCTAAAACCTTGGCTTCCAGAGCCATCAATATTTCATCACATAGAGACTTAAAATCATGATAAGAACCTTCAAGGTCCACCATTCTATCTATAAGAATGTTTGGCACAGAACCTTTTAGACTATTCTTCATATTCTCCTTTAAGCTTTTGATTTTAATATTGATTTTATTCAACTCCTGAAGGGTCCATTTAGCCAATTTAAAGGTACCAGTGGCCCCAAATCTAGCCATATCTAGTAAATCAAACATGGAAGTAGCATCATCTTCAAGGTAAGAAAAGTCCTCAGAAAGAGGATTTGCCTTCAAAGCCTCATGTTTGGCTTTAATCTTCTCCGCATTCTTCTCATCTAGACCCCTAATTACCTCGTCTTGTTCCTCTTTGGGTAGGTCCTACATGGGAGAGTCCTCAATGGCCACCGTATTTTCACCAACATCCTTTTCCTCACCAGCCACAATAGGGTCCTTGGTCAGAACCTCAAAAGCCTTGTTCTTTAAATTGGTAATTCTTTTAGACAACCTCCTTGGTTTATCAACCAAACCCTCAACATTACCCTATGGAAGGATCATGTTGTTATGTTTAAAGTAGCTACTTCAATTTATAAAATCTATAATATCTTGCTTGCAATACCTATTTCTCAATCTCATGCTTGTATTTGAAGCAAAAAAGTAGGCAAGAAGTCATTTCATTAATGTGAATCTATAAGAAGATTGTATGGTGTTAATATTTGTATATCTTGCCTATAGCTTTGTGTATAGGGTTGGTTTAGCTTATTGTTTAGGTTTAGTTTAAATCTCTAAGCTTCCCCTCATAGTTTGAAGAAAAAAATAATCCCCACATATTACTTTGTTTCATGTTGCTTTGTTAAAAAAATAATTAAAAAGTTCCTTTTTTGTGACTTTGTTGAAGAACAAGAAACAAACAAGTTGTAGATACCCTAAATTGTCCTAACTAGCAAACAACACTATTTAACTAACTTTCACCCTTCTTCTTTAAATGATCAAATAATACATATTATTTAATTATTATCAAATTTTATATTCGTCTATTAATTAACCGATTTAACATTATTTAATTAATTTGTCCTCAATCATCATTTTTGACTAATTAAATAAATCTCATTTATTTAATAAATATCCTAATTTAACTTTATCTATCCTAATTAATTAAATAAACACAAGTTATTTAATTATGTCACTAGCATTACTTATTCATCTAAATTAATTAAATAGTTATCATTAATTATTTAATTAAGCTACTTTCGCTTCTCCAAATTTGAATAATTAAATCAATTATTCAATTTCCCCAAAATCACTCAACATGGTCAAATAAATAAATATACCTTTATTTATTAAAATAAAATACAACTTGCATGTTCCTCTCAAATATTAATTAATTATTAAAATTAATTAATACATCCTCACATATCTTGATTGAATAAATCATAACCATTGATTTCTCAATCTGTTTTCCAATTCCATCGATTATGCTAATCCTACTAAAAACTCGATCTGATTTCTTCAATCCCACTAAACACTCAATTTGATTTTTTCAATCCCATGAATCATTCAATCTAATCCCACTGATTATTCAATTAAAATCCTTAATTGGATCAATTAGAGGAGTTGACTAATCAATCTATTTCCTCTCAACAGTTCTCAACTGTTGATCATGATCTTTCATTGTTGCATCTCGATCATTCATCTAAAACTTGAAAATATATAAAACAACCTTCTTCCTTCTCAAAAATAGTCAAAGAGTTTAGAGAATTTGTGTGGAGAGGTCATGCCAAACTGACTATTGAGTTCTTAAGAGCAAATACTTACATCTTTGATCACCATTAATATAGCTTTTGAAGCTTTTGCACAACAATGGAGGCTTCGTATTGATCCAAGCAATTTGACATCAATACGAATACACTTTGACATGGGATGGTAGTTGTTTGGACAATACTGTGGATTGAAAATAGTGATAAATTGTTCCTATGATTCTATTAGATTGGTAGTTACAGATCAATCCTTGGGAATGTTGTGTTGTTTTCCTCAATTTGTTCCTAAATGTCAATCTTGGAATCATAGACTTGTGAAAGGTGTTGTGACAATTTACCTAAGGGCTGAGAACAATGAACTAAGTGTGGATGAATGCAGCTAATTCACACATTAAACTTCTGATCAGAAATATGGTTTAATTTTGTTGTTTCTTTTTCTTGGCAGAGGTTGCGCCAAGAACTACAATGATAGAAATTAAGTGCAGTAACAAAAAATAAAGCAACTTGATAAATTATGCACTCTCAATGATAAATTCTAGTATGCACAAATCAAAATTTAATTCTCAAAACATGAATGAACACTTTAGCAGATATTTGAATGAAATCAACTTTTAAACCAAATTACATTTAGATGTGAATAACTAGATTTGCGTAAGAAAAATAAAATGCTTTCAAATGAAATTACACTCATACAATTAACACAAAAAAATTGAATGAGAAAATATCACCAAGCGACACAAAGAGTGGGCCTTGCTTCCTTGGCTATATGATGATAAGCTATAAATGCAATTCTAACTCAGGTCAATCATACATGCATAATATTTCCAGAATATATAGAGTAAAAGTAGTAGAATAACTTTATATTAAAATTCGTATATCTTAAGTCTTTGGATTGCACACATTTATACTAGATGGGCACCAATAAAAGTTGTTATGGTTTGTTTGTGGCCTATGGCCAACAAACCAAATAAGTTCAATACAAAACAAACAATGGTCGCTAGCCACAACAAGTTTAATAGATATCATTTCAAAAATAGTCATGAATCGATTAAACGAAAACAAATTTAACACCTCCCCGCCTTTTCTTCCATCCACATTCTCAATCCATTCTAACATCTTCTCTCGATTATATCCTCCCATTTCATCCATAAATTAGTTACCATTTTGATAGATATTAGCATTCTCTATTTTTTAAAATTTCCTATTACATTTTATTAAATATCTATACTTTTTGTGACTAAAAGTGACAAGAGGACATAAAAGGTAAAGGAAAATGGTAAAAAAGTGGTAAAACTATTAGGACCCTTTAACCCTCATCATTTCCCCCCAGCTTAAGGTTTTACATGTCCACATGCAAAAGAGGAAATCATAAACCAAGATAACTTGGTCAATCTCTGGATGGTGTTGGAGATTTCATAGACCCAATGTTGTCTCAATTCTTCCATTTGCACCTCATGATCTTGGATGAGCATATATTCTTCCTTAGAAATGGTTTCCTATTCCAACTCCACTTTCAACCTCTGAATTTATTTCTCCTATAACTAGGAAGCAGAATTGGCCTATTGAAGTTGACTTTGCAACTCCTGAATTTCCTCCTTTAACATTTTAATTGAACCCTGCAATTCCTTAACTTGTTTTAGGAGGATTTCATTTTCTTCAAATTCCTCTTTAGCCTCAATTTCAACATCTATTGCAACCCTTGTTTCAACCTCTATTTCATCCCTTTGATCCCCTTGGTTAAGAAATTCTCTGTCATTGTTTTATTTTGGCTCTACATATTTAATTATCATCAAGTTTTCATCACCATATTGGGAAACAAGAGAAAGAGGACTCGCATGCCTTTCTTGTTCCTCTGCATTCATTTCATCTATTTCTACATTAACCCTATCTAATTGTTCCTTGCCAATTGATGCAATATTTCTTCTATTTCCACATTAATCAAATAATTTTGATGCAATGGTTTTTCTTCATTTATTTCTTTTTTTCCACATTAATCCCATTGAATCGTTCCTTAGCATTCTAGTGCAATGGAGAGGGACATTGTGATTCAAATGGAATATTGTCTTCTTGCTCGACCAAGGGTTTGTTTGTGGGGGACTCTCTATCAATTGAAACTTCAGGTTCTTGATCATATTTGATAGTAAAATTTTCAAGAGTGGGGGACTTATTTGCTTTCTGTTTCTTTTCCTTTTTCTTCTTTTTTGGTTCTGGTGCAATTTTCCTTTTTGCTCTTATATGTTCTCTACTTGCCTTACCCTATCTCTTCAAGATTTTAGAAAAAACTACAATGTCTTAATCTAAAACATCTCCCTTCAGGCTATCCATATGACTTGCCACATTGGCCAAGTAATCTAATTGGCTTACAAGGCTAGTGGAAATCTTCTTACCCCTCCTGTCACTAGACGACCCAAAATTTGGCTTGTTTTGATATTTTGCAAACATGGTTCATTTTCTCTTGGCTATTTTATTAGATGATCCTGAAGCCTCTGAGGTCTTAATTTTCTTTTTACCAGAGGAATTTTTGGATGACTCCTCAATATTTTTCCTCATGGAAGTGCCTACACTAGGGTCTATGTTTTCCTTAGAACCTTCTATGGGTGTGCAAGGACATCAGTCTTCTTTATTATAATCATTTGAGGGTTCATCTAAAGAGTCTTTGAAGTCTTTAGAACTAGTGTCGTCATTCAGGTTAACAAATGAGTCATAGTCACCCAGGGGAGAAAGTGTTTTTAAGGGAATGAATGATTAATAGCCTAATTAAACCATGGTGGGCTAATGAATTACTCTTTCCTTTCTAAACTGTCCTACTCATATTGTGTGGAGAGCAACGAAGAAAATAATGTATGTTTACTAATTGATTCCATCTCAAATGTAACAATAACCTGAACTATTGGGCATACACATACACATACCTCCATTCACAAGTGATGTATTGGATTATAAACTTGGCCACACCTTTCTAGATTCTGGGTAATGAAGCCAATTTAGTGCCTTGGCCCTGTACCATCTCCACAGACTCGTTGCATCTCAAAAATGCTTTGCATATGGGTTGGAGGTCGACAAACTTCTTTTTGTTATCTAGGAAGTAATCGTCATCGGACAATGGTAACCCTATTACCTCCAATATAAGCTCAACAAAGATAGGAAATTATACACCTCTCACAGAGACCTTCTTAACATCAAAACTCTTAGCAAATTCCAAAGTGACCCGTTTATCAAATCCTCACAATTTCTTGAAATAGACATCCCACTTAACCTACTTAAACACTTGATAAAATTATTTATTCGTGTGATCCCATAGCTCATCCATTGAAGTGGGTTCATAGTGGGGTCTTCTGTCATTAGCCATGCTATGGGTTTTCTATGAAGTTGTAACAGTGATAGAATGGATACGAGTTCAACAGTAACAACTAGCAGTAACAAAATAAGAATAGTTACCCACAAAACAAGAATGGTTATTCATAGGAAAAAAACACTTACTATGATTGGGAAATGATATTTCAAATTTAGTAATAATGGCAGCCAGGGATGGAGTTATGGTGAAGATAGAGGGTTGAGTTTTCATAATGAAAGGAAATGATGAGCAGTTTAATAAAATAATAAGGAAAATGGTACGATGGCATCTCCTCCCCCAACCTAATCATGAATCATCCACGATGCATGCCACTATTTGTCAAAAGAAATAAGAATATTTAATAAAAGCAAAAATACAATAAAAATGTTCAAAAATACCAATACCGATTGCGGTCACGTCACTAACAAGGATGGAGTATGAAAGCTAAGGTGGCCATGCAAAATGTTGAAAGGAAATTCCCATCAACATAAGAAAATATGGATGATGCAATGGGCACATGAGAGGATGAAGCATAGTTGATAGCATCCCAAGGAGGACAAATGGGTCATATGGCTGACGGGAGAAAAAACATGGAAAGGATAGTGAAGCATAATGAAATAATTATAGCTAGCAATTGAATAAATAATAATGGTGTAGAAATGATGAGAGAAAGAACAAGAAAAAAGTTCATGTCTAAGGGATGCCATTAGCAGAATAAAGAAAGCTGACAAAAAACACAAAAAATGTGGATAGTGAGCAGAACCTCTAGATCATGACAGGAAGCAATTCCTGTGAGAAGTGAAAGAATCATCCAAACAGGGACTAAAAGGAATCTATTGGGAGGGTCAGAGTAATGATGGTAAAAATATATCTCTAGATGAATAATCCTATCACACCATAGAATAGGTAATGATAGGAATATCAACCCCCCTTCCCCCAAAGAAATCTTGTCACAAAAGTAACAGGAAGTTGTGGAATATTATTTTTTTCTTTTTCTTTTTTTTTTGACGATAGAGCATTGATATCCCGGATTTCACTTTATCACTGCCTAGAGGTGCCAGGAAAACCATTTTCACCTCTAAGTTTATTTAGCAGTTAATACCTACTGAGATCCATTTTTCAAGTATTAACTGACCAACAACACCTAAAGGTTTTCATTGTTGGATCTTTTATTGCATTTTTTAAATTTTATCATCTTTATTTAGAAGAGGTAATAGGAACAAGAGTTAGTTCCTTTATCACAGTACAAGGAAAATTTTCTTTTGAAAGGGTTCATTTGTAAAGTTTCAAACAGTGCTCATTGACAAGAAGAGTCATGCACTTTGAATCCACAGTGCATAACTTAACAACACCATTATCATAAACAATCTCAATCTTGTAGGGACCAAGCCACCGAGTGTGAAATTTCCCTTTCAAGTCCTAGAATCGAGAGTCATAAAGCAATTCCCAATCCCTAGGTTGGAATGTTCATGACCGAATGAAGCGGTCATGCCATTGTGCCCTCTATTTTTGCACCACCTCTGCATAAAAAAGGGCCTCCTGACACATTTCATCTAAATAATGGATTTGAGAAATTTTTCCTTATGGGCTTTAATTTGACTCATCCCAAGTTGAAGAGTAGTGTGAAAATTCCTCACTTCAAATTCAATTGGAAAAACAACCTTTTTACCATAGACAAGCTCATATGGTGTCAATACAGTGGTCATTTTCCAAGTTGTTCAGTAGACCCAAACTGCTTCAGGAAATCTGTTTGCCCAATCTTTCTTGTGTAATGCCACTGTCTTCGTGAGAATATTATCCCTCTCGATTGGTCACTTCTACTTACCCATTGGCTTGTAGATGGTACGGGGAAGACTTGTGATGATTGATTTCATATTCCCGTACCAATGCAACAACCAAATTAGAGGTGAATTGTGTCCCCTAGTTTGTAACAATTTCTTTGGGTACACCATACCTGGTAAAAATCTAAGAATATAAGAAGTAAGAAAAATTTGTACCCCTAGCATGTTTCAAAGCTACTACTTCTACCCACTTAGTAACATAATATGTACAGACGAAAATATATTCTTTATTCTGAGAAGGAGGATTAATGGGCTCTACAAAATACAAGCCCTATTTATCAAATGGTTCTATTGATAACTATGGGTGTAAAGGCATCTCATCAAAGCATGTGGCCCATATGTTGACACTTATTACAATGTTGAACAAACCTTTTACAATCCTTATTGATTGTTGGCCAATAATATCCCATAGTTAAAACTTTGTTAGCAATTTTTTGTGCCACAAAATGGCCTCTGTAAGGCTCATAATGGCAAGCACAGAGTATATCAAATACATCCTTGTCTACAACACATCAACGCATAACATTATCAATTCTAGAATGAAAAAGTAAAAAATTAATCCAACTATATTACCCACTAAGTCCTATAAGCTTGTGTTGCTCTCTTGGAGAAAAGTGGGGTGGAAATCTGCAGCTGACAAGATAGTTAGCAATGCCAACAAACCATGGGATTTTTACAGAAATAGCAAAAAGATGTTCATCCAGAAAAGTATCATCCACAGGGATTGGTTCATTATCACACTATAATTTGGATAGAAAATCAGCCACTACATTCTCATGTCTTGGTTTGTCAAGAATAGTGATATTAAATTCTTGCAAGAGAAGTAACCATCGAATCACTCGTTCTGTAACAATAGGCTTGTTCATCAAAAATCTAATAGCAGAATGATTTGTATGTACAAAAAATTTATACCCTATTATGTAATGGAGAAATTTGTTTACCGCATAGACTACAACCAAAAAATATTTCTCAATTACAGTATAATTTACCTCTGCACCAGTAAAATTCTTACTAATATAATAAATGGAGTAAAAGAGAGAATATTCCTTTTTTCCAAGTACTGCCCCCATAGAATTGTCGGAAGCATTACTATAGATGTGCAACAATAGTTCCCAATTGGGTTCTCACAAAATTGGTGTAGTTATAAGTTTTCCTTTGATTTCTTTGAAAGCTTGTTGGCACTTTGGTGTCCATGAAAAATCAACATCTTTTCCTAGCAAAAGAAAAAGAGGTGAGACAATTTTACTGAAGTTTTGGATAAACCATCTACAATATCTAGCATAACCCAAAAACTATGTACATCCTTTTGAGAAGTAGGCACTAGAAGTCTTGAATTATCCTTACCTTTTTGGGGTCTACCTCAATTCCTTTTGTAGAAAATAATGTCCCAAGACAATACCTTCAGTCATTAAAATATGACATTTTTCATGACTCAAAGAAAGATTAGTATCAATGCATATTTTCAGAACTTTTTCTAGATTTTCCTTTGCTTCCTCATATGTATCACCATAAATAGTAAAATCATCCATGTACACTTCTACACAATCATGAATTAAATCTGCAAAAATACTTAGGATAACCCACTAGAAGGTAGTAGGTGCATTATACAACCTGAAAGGTAAGACATTATAGGAAAACGTACCCCATGGGAAAGTAAAAGTAGTCTTTTCTTGAATTTCCAGGGCTATACGAATTTGATTATAGCCACTAAATCTGTCAAGGAAGGAAAAATACTTATTTCCAACAAGGGTGTCTAAGACCTGACCAATAAAGGGGAGTGGAAAATGGTTTTTCTTAGTAGCCTTATTAAGGGCCCTATAATTGATGCATATTTGCCACTTTCCATTCTTTTTAGGAACTACCACAAGAGGGAACACCCATTGGCTATCTGAGATAGGATAGATAAATCCTACATTGAGTATCTTTTGAAGTTCATCCTTAACAATTTCACATAAGACAGGGTTCAATCTTCTCTGAGGTTTCCTTACAGGTCTACTTCCTTCCTCTATGTATATACGATGTGTACAAATAGTAGGATGTATTCCTCTCATATCATGGTAATCCCAAGAAAAGGCATCTTTATGGGAACACAACATAGCAATAAGGTCTTCTAATTGTGAGGCACTCAAGATGGGATTTATGTTAAGCATTTTTCCAAGTAATATTTCCATAGCTTGAGACTAGATAGGAGTATTTACAACAAGCAATTGTGAAGTAGATGAGGATGGATCAAAATTTCCAGATATTAAAAATGGACTATATATACAAGTGTGTGGTAATAGTTGATGCAAAGTAATAAAATGTTAAATAGACTGTGCATTACTAAATAATGGAAAATTTCCAAATGGGAAATTATCACTTATACTTGAAGGAAAAATCATTTCCTCTAAAACATTATCAACCAAATAATAATTTTGTAATAAATTATTAATAATATTATCTTATGATATTTCCTCAAATTCCCTAATTTGATCAATTGTCAAAATAGGTAAAAAAATTTCTAAGTCACTATCGATCCATAATGGATCCTCTATTTCCAACAATGGTTGTGCTAGAGGGTACAATATCAGTTGCTTCATTTGTTCTCCATTTGAAATCACCATGTTGTCAGACTTGCAATTAATAAAATCATTATCTACAACTAACAAAGTCTACCTAAAATTAAGGGGTACCCCCCAACTTAATCTTTGGTTGTAAAATCATAAAATCTGTGGGATACTCCCAAGACACAAAAAAAATAATGATGCCTTCAATCATACCTTCTGGTTTTACAAGGGAGTGATCCACCATTTGCAAGATCATTGGAGTAGGTCTTAGTCCTTGAAGGGCTAGTCTCTCCTTAGTATCATTTTTCATTACATTTATGGATGCTCCTAAATCCACAAGTGTATTTGGAATAACTATATCACCAACACATACCTTTATCATTGGGCTCCTAGGATCTACATACTTAGGGACATAGATCCTCCCCAACATCAAATTTGCAAGTTGTCCAATGACTTGGATTGTCTTGGGGTCCTGTTTCTTCTGTTGTTTTCTCCCACATAGTTCCTTAACTACTTTGGTGTACACTAGAACATCTTAGATGGCCTACAACAAAGGAATTGTAATGTTAAAATTACGTAACTCATTCATAAAATCAAAACCTGATTGAGATGTTTCTTGTTGTTTTGGTTGTTCTTGCAACCTATCAAGAAATTGGGTTCTTGGTTGTTCTTCTGGTTCAGCTGAAGAATCCTCTACCTTTGTGATAGTTGGCCCTTGAATATTCTTTCTTGATCTTAGTTGTACACCATCTATTTCTAATGCATTGATAGGATAAGTCGGGTATCCAACCACTCATTGGTATAGACCAGTTGATCCAATTCAAATTAGGTGAGGGTTGTGCGAGTATAGGAATTGCTTTTGGAGGTTGAGTTGAACTAGATGGTTGATCATATGATGATGGAATAGGTGGTAAGAGTTGTTGGGATTTTTGATAAGGATTTATTGTTGGAGGTGGTGGATATGGAGGAAATGATTGATATTGTGGGTATGTTGGTGGTGGTGCTTTCCATGCTTGCCACGATTGTGGAGCATGTGAATATTGTTGTGTCCACTAGGGGTAGTATGGAGGTTGTTTCCAACCTCCAAACCATCCAATTTGGTTTGGGAAATAATTTTGTTGAAAAGGACTTTGGAGTGTTGCCTGATAATCAGTTGAGGGAATTCCTCATGGTTTCCAAGGTCTCCTCTGGGCCATAAAGTAAACAAGCTCATCTATGTATTCTACCTCAGTCATACCTACAGGGAGAGGTTTTATAATGGTGTCCCTACTGGCATCTTCCAAAGAAGAGATTTTTGTTCTATTGTATGGACATTCTTCACTATTGTGCCTTTTACGACAAGTAGGGCAAAAGAAAACTAGGGCCTTTTCAACCTCCTCCTGCTTCCTTTGTGTATACAAAGTATTTATTTGCTTGCCCATGTGACTCAGTAGGTCAATCTCGAGGTCCTTGAGCAATGTACCCAATTCTCGTTTTGTAACTCTCGATGTCCCTCCAGGAGAGACATGCTTCCTGACATACCCCCTAACTGAACTGGTGGACCTTGAATAGTTCCTGCACACATCACATATATCATCAAACCTCATTTTAGAAATATCTCCTCCACCCATAATATTTAAAGTATCCAAACATTCATCTCTAATCCCCCTAAGGAAGAGGATTTTTACAATGTCATGGGTCAACCCTATGTGTTTGGTTCTTTGTAGACTAAATAGGAAGCATTCCAAATAATCTTCTAAAGTTTCTTCTTCACATTGCATGATGTGGAATATCTCATCTCATGTTCTCTTGGTCTTAGAATATTCTTGATATTTTTCCAAGAATTTTGTCTTTATATCATCCCAACTATGATTGGTTTCTCATCCCAGTCCTATAAACCATCTCAATGTTGCATCCTTTAGAGTAGCCAGAAACAATTTCAGTTTATGCACATCATTATGATAATCATAGCCGTGACATAAAATATCAAATTCAAAAAGGAGCATATTGGGGTCTTCCATAGAAAGACCTCGAAAGACAGGAAGAGTTGAACATGGTATGTTCTTTATAGGGGAATCCTCTTCAAGATGTGCAATGGGAAACTCAAAAGTAATAGGGTTGTTGTTGGCCAATGCTCTCTCATTGTTGTTTAATATCTCATTGTTGTTGTTATCCATAAATTCCAAAGGAGTGTAGAAAGTTGTGAATGGTTTAAAGTCACTCAGGGGCTTCCCACTTCAGATTTCATAAGATTCTTGGAATAGATTAGCAACCCATTTATAATTCTTCAAGAGAATTTTGATGGGTACTAGGAGTCTCAACAATGGTAGACTCAATGACACATTTGTCAATATCTGGTTCAACTAACTCTTTCTTAAATTGTGTGTGCACAACCAATGGTTTAAATTTGTTTTGTGATTTTTCTTCTTGTGAACTACTTCCTTTATCCTTTTTAACAAATCTCCCTCTACTATCTCTACTACGGTTCATGCACCTATATGATTTATAACAAAGCAAACTGAGGTTAATTACTTGAACGAGGTTGATGGTTGCACAAACTTTCACCTTAGCAGACTGGTCCTAACTTAGTTCACTAAACTAACAGTCCTTTAACACCATTCCTCGACAACAATGCCAAATGTTTGGAAAACACTATGGACTGATAATAGAGATAAATTGTTCCTATGATTCTATTAGATTGGAAATTATGGATAGATCAATCCTTGGGAATGTTGTGTTGTTTTTCTCAGTTTGTTCCTAAATGTCAATCCAGGAATCATAGACTTGTGAAAGGTGTTGTGGTAGTTTACCTAAGGGATGAAAATAATGAACTAAGTGGGGATGAATGTAGCTAATTCACACATTAAACTTCTAATCAAAAATTTGGTTTAATTCTGTTGTTTCTATTTCCTAAAAAAATTGTGCCAGGAACTACGCAAGGAACTACAGTGGCATAAATTAAGTGTAGTAACAGAAAATAAAACAGCTTGATAAATTATACACTATCAACGATAAATTCTAGTTTTCATAAATCATAATTTAATTCTCAAAATATGAATTGTAACGCCCCACCACGCAACCCTAGGGGAAGTTACAATTTACTACTCAAATGTACTAATTTTGTTTTTGTTAAGTACAATTAACATGCAAGTTCACAACCCATTGCCAACAACCCCTAAGGTTATGAGACTAAGTTTACTTAAACCCAAACAAGAAACATGAATTGAAACCAACATTTAATTACTTAACAAATTAAACACACATACATTCCATACATGATAAAATTACATCAAAGCATAAGAGATACTACATAATCCCAATAATATAATTTACAATACAATTACAACTCTCATTCCCCAAATGAGGTAAATCCAATAAACACGGTTACAAATTACATCTTCCACCTCGATACAAATGAGGGGTAATAAAATTACAATCATAACTGGAAAGAATAAAGCATGAAAATAAATTGGATCCCACGAGCTCTCCAACTGGAAATCTCATCCATACAAACAAGAAGACGACCCAACGGATTAAGGTGCACGTTCCACCCAACCATGTGATACCCGAAGGCTCACCCCTCATGCTAGGAGATAGTAACCAGGATTCCTAAACAAGACCATCTACCTCTAGACATAGGCTAACTCACACTGACACAACCAATCACATGAACCATACAACCATAAGAATAACACAAGAACAACTCTAACATCACTGACATAAGTCACATTGCTTCCAGAAATAAAACAGATCAGGTATGATAAGAAGACCATACACATAAAACAAAATACCAACTATTGTCGTAGAAAGAGTTTCATCACACAACTCGTCATGGGATATCCTCTAGGATCTTCATAGGCTCTTGCCCCCACTATGGGTTATCCTGGTGGCCTCAACCGAATCCTGAAACCCATAATCACTCATGCATAATCAAATACCTCTCGTAAAGATAAGATAGATGACCTTGCCATTCCAGGCCTTCCCACTCATCCCAAGTCTATATGAGCACTTGCGTCTATGAGTGAGGCTCAATTATCTTAATTAGTGTGAAATACTATCCAAACTTCTAAGTACATTGATTTAGTTATCACTTGATTAAACCACCTCCGAAGGTTATCCAGTTTACCTCGATGGGCTTTGGCCCCTAACAAAAGCCACTCTTCTACTTGAAAACATACCAAAAAAAACCAATCACCAAGGGAATCCCAAGTGCATACCAACAAGATAAAACCACTCCAACTCTAGGAGGAACACATAATAAAAACTCACTCCAAACACTAGAGACAACAAAATTCAAACCCCTCTCCAAATACGGGAGGCAACAAAACACATAATCCACTCCTTCCAAAGGAGGCACAAATCACATAACCCACTCCTAATCCAAGGAGGCACAAACCACATAAACCACTCCTAATACAAAGGAGGCACAAACCATCCCCGTTCATAAAAATTGGGTAAAACAATAGGATACAACTATACGCCCTACCCAAGGCAACACAACGATTGACTAACATTTTACGACAACCCAAGAAATTAAAAGAAAACCCAATCTGGAAGACTTACATAACAGATAACTCCATTGCCCAACATCAAGGAAGAGAGAGATTACATAATGAAAGGGCAATTTGACGATTTAATCACCTACTTTAGGATTTCCTAAATCCAAGCCAAACAATGACATATTGCATGTAATCAAATACAAATAATTAAAAATTGTTTGCAACTACTCAAAAGTAATTAAAATTATAATTGCAATATTGAGGAATTTAAACTAATAATTTATCTCCCTGTTTCTTCAATTACCCATAATAATCAAAATCAGCTTTTCAAGTAAAGTCATTTTTATTTTTTTTTCTCAATGATTATAGAATAATCATTTAAAATTCCCTATATTTAAATATTTAAAAAAAACATTTAAATATATGTCTAAAAAAATATTATTTATATATTCCAACTAAATAAAAAATAATTCTCTATTATTTAATATATATATATAATATATATGTATATAAATTATATATATATTACATACATATATTTAAATAATAATAATAAATTATTTATTTAAATTATAATATATTATATATATAATTTATACATATTATATATTTATAATGTATAAATATTATAATATATAATATATATATATATATATATTATAAAAATATATATATATATATATATATATATATATTATAAATATATATATATATATATATATTATAAAATATATATATATATATATTATATATATATATATATATATAATATATATATATATATATTATATATATATATATATATATATATATAAATATATATATATTATAAAATATATATAATATAAAATAATTTTTAATAAATAATAATAATTAAAAAAAAAAATTAAAAAAAAATATTTTAAACAAAAGGGTGAAACCCTTGCCGGCCCCACGAGCACCCAAAGGGGAGAAAGGACACAGCCAAGGCTGCGCCCAGCCTCCCCTGTGGAGGTCGGGCAACGCCCTCCCCACAGGTTGTGGGGAAGCGCTGCCATAGCAGCACCCCTCCATGGGGTGTGGCTGTGTGTAGCATGGCTGCGGCCTCCCCCACATACAATGCCATTAAAAATTTTAACTTATATTTTATTTTTAATAAAAATAAAATAAAACGACCTCCCCTATCTCTGTACAAATTTTTTTTCTGTGCATAAATTTTTTTGAAACAAAAAATTTCCAGAATAACAAAATACAAAACATATTTATAAATATGTTTGTATATATATACAGGCATATTTATACATATATATACCCAAATTCTCATTTTATAGTCAAATTATGCAACTTTTTTACATAAATTTTGCAATAAAATCAATTTCTCAAACACAATTTCTAGGTTTAAATTTCAAATTTGACATGAACTATTTCAAATCCAAATTAGAGGTTTTCAAATAACATTTTGTTTCCTTTCATTTTCTATTGTTGAAATTGAAGATTTCTTGTTGCAAGTTTTGATTTTCAACTAACATTCCAACTTTCTTCAAGATTTAAACAGGGTTTCAAAATAGAGATTTACAAGCAAGTTCTAAATTGAAAAAAAAAACAGATTTCCAAACAATAAGCAAGAAGAACCTGTGATCTGAAGTTTGATGAGGAGTTTGAAGAAGATAGTTGAGCTTCCCTGTAAGAAGATTTTCCAAAGCTCTTTCCAAATCCTCACCCAAAATTCAAAATGCATCCACAAAACAAGAAGAATTCTCCTTCCTTTTTTCTCACAGCCAAATTTTAAGAATGAAAAGCCTTCCCTATTTTTTTTCCCCAAATTTGGTCAAATACCCTAAAATATTCCATCCACCATAGTTATTGCAAATTTGGAGATATTTAATTTTCTTTTTTAAAAAATTAAAACCCAAAATTTCTTTCAACATGACTTTATTTCATTATTTCATTTTTCTAAATTTCTATTTCAAAAGAATTTAAATGCTTTTAAACATTTTCATTTCCAAAAGAATTTCATACATTTAAAAATTTCTTTTCACAAAAAGAATTTAAAACTTTTAAATTTTTTTCTTTTCAAAAAGAATCTAACACTTTTAATTCCAAGATGGATAACTTAATTCAATTACTCACAATTAATTTAATTAATCAATAAAATAAATATAATCCAAGATTATATTATTTTATTAATTAAATTAAATTAATTAATAAAATAACTAACATTTCTAACATTACAACCAGATATATTTAATCATCAATTTAACTACACAAGCCATTTATTTACCTTTATAATTTGAAATTAAATAAAAACCAAGGTGAAATGGATAACATTAAAACAACTAAACCCGACTACAACCCGATGACACACTATGACCAGGGTGATGACTTGGCACGAAAAACCTAGCTACTATCTCCCAATCGATTACCATTGGTCAATGGACACGCTCTATGATGCAGGAGCATCCAGTGGTGTAAGGGCAATCTTGCATCACCCAAAAATAGTTAAATTTCAAGTTTCTTAGTTTTTAGATGTTTTTACATTTTTGGATACCCTTTTCGTCATAATGAAATTTTCAATTTACGGTTTTTATTTTTAATTCCTGTGTTGAAAGATATTGCAGTTTTAGTTTCTCAGATTTGCACTTGAAAATCTTCCGAGTTAGATTTGAGGCACTTAGAGCTCCCGGATCGGCCCTGAAACTTGCCGAAATTGGCATAGCAAATTTTGAGCACGTTATTGACTTCGAGACCTTTCCAACGGTTCAAACGGTTCGTGAATTGGAGTCCCGGATCAAAAGTTATGGCCTCGGGAAGTTGGCGCAATTTCTAAAAGATACAATTGCAAATGCTCTTTTGAATTTTGAACTTCATGTTGTAAATTTTTGGCGCCAAACCACCTAAACTCAAATTTGAATGTTTTGGCTCCAAACTAATGAGGAGCTCTATTTATGGGCGGATTTAATTTTGGGTAACTTTTGGGGACAAGCTCACAAATTGTGAAGGGTTATTCCCGTGAGTTTATAACTTGCATGTGTTGTGAACTTGGGATTTGAGATCCTCTCTATGTAAGAAGGCTTCCATTTTCTGAATAATAAAATTATTCTCTTTGTTTGTGGGTTATTTTCTAAGTCTCTGCCATGCTCTTTATCAAGTGGTATCGTGAGCGTGTTTTCTTGAGCGTGTGGACAGATCAATACGATCATGAGGCAGCCGCACTGTGACTGCGGGTTGTGGGTCGAGGTCAAGAAAGATGCCTCCAAGAGTGATGCTCTAGTAGGCGGGTGGTGCCAGAGGTGGTCGAGGTGGCATAAATGCTGGTGGAAGAGATGCACTAGCAGCCCTCCAAAGATAGATTGATGCGTTACAAGAGCAGTTGAGAAGAGGGTTAAACTCAAGGGAGGAAAGTGAGGATGAAGGAGAGGAAGAAGGTTTATATGTAGAAGAGGAAGAAGAAGCAATTGATCAAGACCAAATGTGGCTAATAAGGGCCATTTTGAAGATCAGGAAAAGACCCAGAGCGGAAGTCCCCAGTTATTCCGGAAGTCTGAACCCGGAAGAGTTGATCGACTGGATCAACAAGCTAGAAGAATATTTTGAGTATGAGGAAATAGAGGACTTAGATCGGGTTAAGTTTGTGAAAATGAAGTTGAAGGGCCATGCCAGTATTTGGTGGAAAGAGGTCCAATTGGAAAGGAATCAAAGAGGAAAATCTCAATATCACCGCATGGGATTGCATGGTAGAGAAACCGGCGAAGCTAGCTCATACCGACTACGAAGTTAGATCCGGTGGAAGAATATAATCTAAGATTTCTACAAGATAATCATCAGAATGGGTCACAAAGAGGTCAATAAGGAGAAGGTAGTCTGATATCTTAATGGGTTATGACCGAGCATTCAGGAGGAGTTAAGCCTAGTCAGAATGACCACCATTGAGGATGTGTATCACTTTGCTCTGAAGGTGGAAGAGAAGTTGAACAAAGATTTGATGGCAAGCAAAAAGGATGAGGAGGTCAAAGCGTATAGGTAGTGGAAGACCTTCGTGAAGCCGAAAATGATGATGAAAAAGAAAAGTGAAGATGTGGGTACCAACCGGCCAAAGGAATGACACAATCCATCGCCCCTCTACGATCAAAACAAGCAGGATCAAAGAGGTAGAGGACGAGGGAGATATGGACAAGGATCCGAAGAGGTGGTTTCAGAGGAACGGTTTCCAAGTGGTGAAGAAGGGCATCGAACCTATGAATGTCCACAACACAAAGGAAGGGCATACAAAAGGCCATAAGGTCATGGAAGGGTTGCGCATGCAGATGAGGAGGCCTAATCTGAACATTTAGATGATGCTGGAAGGGGAGAAGCCCTAGTGATTAGAGAGCCCTAGTGATCGAGGAAAAGGAACCGCATCAACAAAGGAAGAATCTGTTTTGCACAAGGTGCAAGGAAGAAGGAAAATGTTGTGATGTCATTATTGATGGTGGGAGCACCGAATAATCTGGTAAAGTCGCAGGAGATGGGTCGTGCTGAAGCTGAAGAGGAAAGACACTCCCATCCGTGATCAGATTGCCTAGCTGCGTAAAGACCACAAAGTTTTGGTCAATGAGCAATGCCTAGTAAAGTTCAAGATTAGGAGCTACCATGATGAGGTACTTTGTGATATCATCCCCATGGATCCATGTCACATATTGTTGGGGAGGCTATGGCAGTTCGATAGGCGAGCTATTACGATGGCCATGAAAACACTTATTCCTTGACAAAGGATGGGGTTCTTCACAAGTTGAAACCCCTAAAGGAGACCGAAGAAAAGGTATGCAATAGTCCTAGAATTTGTTATGTAGATGGAAGAAAATTTTTAGAATGTATGAAGCATGAGCATGTGTGTTATGCATTGATTCCTAGAGTGAGTAAGGAGGATAGTGAGAAGGTTCCAGAAGAAGTTTCTAGGATGTTGGATGAGTTTTAGGATATTGTTTCTGATAATGTACCTAAGGGTTTATCACCAATAAGGAAGATCAGTCATCGATTGACTTGATTCCCCGCTTAGTTTTGCTAAATAAGGTACTCATAGAATGACTCCAAGAGAATGAGGAGTTGAACAGACAAGTTCAAGAGTTGTTGAGAAAGGGTTTGATACGAGAGTTTGAGTCCATAAAATGCACTGCAAAGACTAGCACCAAAAGAAGGATGGGGAGTGGAGGATGCATAGATCTCCGAAGCCATAAACAAGATAACAATCAAGTACGATTTCCGCCATGATGGATGACCTCGATGGATTATTTGAGTGGAGCTCAAGACGCTACAAAGATTGATCCTCAAGAGTGGATATCACCAGATCCGATCTCGAGGAGATGAATGGAAGACTACCAAGACCAAAGAGGGCCTGTATGAGTGGTTAGTCATGCCTTTGGGCTAACCAATGCACCAAGCACATCCATGTGGCTCATGAACGAGGTACTAAAAGAATTTCTGGGAAGTTTTGTTATTGTGTATTTAGATGATATTTTGATTTTCAGTATGACATTGGATGAGCATCCGATGCATATTCGGAGAGCCTTTGAGAAGTTAAGAGAAGAGAAACTGTTGATTAATCTAAAGAAGTGCAGTTTTGTGAAGAGGGAGTTAGTGTACTTGGGGTTTTTTGTCTCACCAGAAGGTCTCAAGATGGATCCAGAGAAGGTGAAGGCTATTTTGGAATGGCCTACCCCAAGAACTGCTACCGAGGTGAGATCTTTCCATGGTTTGGCTAGTTTTTATAGAAAGTTCATTAGAAATTTCAGTAGTATTTGTGGACCCCCCGACCAAACAACAATGAGAGGGGATAGAAAGGAATCATGGGATAATCGAGCCGCAAAAAAGTTTTGAATTGTTGAAGGTGAAGGTGACAGAGCAACTCATTCTAGCCCTCCCGTGATTTCCAATAAGGTGTTTCCGTGGATTGTGATGTAGTATTGTGCCATTGGAGTAGTGTTGAGCCAAGGTGCCCATTGCTTATTTCAAAGAAAGTGCCAAATGATGCCAAGAGAAAGTATTATGCATATGATCAGGAATTTTATGCAATAGTTCACATTAAAGAAATGGAGACATTATTATTCGCTAGTTAAAGAATTTTTCATATAATTCCATCATCAGGCCTTGTAGTACATAAATAGTCAGGGAAAATTAAATCAGAGGCATATGAAATGGGTAGAGTTTTTGCAGAGTTATAACTTTGTTTTGAAACATAGGAGTGGGAAGTCAAATAGGGTTGCAGATGCCTTAAGTAGGAGGCATACATTGATGACAAAGATGCAGATTGAAGTGGTTGGGTTCAATGAACTCAAGACACTGTATGTAGAAGATCCTGATTTTGCAGAGGCTTGGAAAGCTTGCAAGGAACCTGTTACAGTGGACAGGACAAGGTGGCTGGATTTTATAATCTAGGATGGTATGTTATTTAAGGGAAGTCAATTATGTATCCCAAGGAGTTCCATGAGGGAGAACCTGATAAAGGAGAAGCATAGTGGAGGAATGGCAGGACATTTTGGTCAGGATAAGACCATTGCCATTATTAGTGAGCATTATTATTAGCCTCAGTTGTCACAGGATGTGAAGAAGTTTGTACAAAGCTGCAGGGTATGTCAGATGGCTAAAGGAGTGAGCAGAATACAGGCTTATATCAGCCCTTACCTGTACCAGAGAGGCCATGGGAGGATATAAGTATGGACTTTGTTCTTGGTTTGCTAAGGACACAACGAGGGAATGATTCAGTCTTTATGGTGGTTGATAGGTTTTGAAGATGGCACATTTCATTCCATGTTAGAAGACCCATGATGCAGTCCACATTGCTAACTTGTTCTTCAAAGAGGTGGTGAGGCTACATGGTCTGCCAAAGAGTATTGTTTCAGATCGTGACACCAAATTTGTGGGTACTTTTGGAGGACCTTGTGGAAGAAGCTGAAGACAGAGTTGAAGTTCAGTTCTGCACACCATCCACAAACAGATGGGCAGACAAAGGTTGTTAACAGGAGTTTGGGTAACCTAATGAGATGTTTGGTAGGAGATAAACCCAAGGGATGGACTTGATCTACCCCTACAGTAGAATTTTCTTACAACAATTCTATCAATAGAAGCACCTGCAGATCACCATTCCAGATTGTGTATGGAGGTAGCCCCAGAACAGCTCCAGAATTGAGGAAGATGGACCAAGAGAAGAAAATAAGTGCTGAAGCCAAAGATTTTGTAGAACACATCAAGGATATACATGAGAAGGTAAGAGAACATATTAACAAGATGAATATGCAGTATAAGGCTAAGGCAGATTAGAAGATGAGGTATAAGGAGTTTCAGATTGGTGATGAAGTGATGGTCCATTTGAGGAAAGAAAGGTTTCCAGTAGGAACATATAACAAATTGAAGATGAAGAAATTCGGTCCCTGTAAGATTTTGAAGAAGCATGATTCAGGAAATGCATATGAGGTAGAGTTGCCTGATGGAATCAACATTTCCCCTGTGTTCAACATTTCAGATTTGATAGAGTATCATGAAGGTGGAACAAAGGAAGCACCAACAATAGGGTAGTATGGCATTCCAGCACCTACTTCAGAAAGGGAGGAGATTGAAGCAATCTTGGATAGTCGTGTGGGAAGGAGTACCAGAAACAGGCAATATGAAGAATATCTAGTGAAATGGAGAGGAAGGCCTGTGGAAGATTCATCCTATCTATCTAAGGAAACAATTGACCGGTTGGGTTTTCTTCAACCATCTGAGACGTGACGGGCTCACTTCTCAAATTACCCTGGGTGTCTGATGCAGGAGCATCCAGTGGTGTAAGGGCAATCTTGCATCACCCAAAAATAGTTAAATTTCAAGTTTCTCGATTTTTAGATTTTTTTACATTTTTGGATACCCTTTTCGTCATAATGAAATTCCCAATTTACGGTTTTTGTTTTCAGTTCCTGGGTTGAAAGATATTGCAGTTTTAGTTTCTCAGATTTGCACCTGAAAATCTTCTGAGTTAGATTTGAGGCACTTAGAGCTCCCGGATCGGCTCTGAAACTTGCCGAGATCGGCGTAGCAAATTTTGAGCGTGTTATTGACTTTGAGACCTTTTCAACGATTCAAATGGTTCGCAAATCGGAGTCCCAAATCA
Organism: Sequoia sempervirens; assembly: GCA_007258455.2. Taxonomy (NCBI): domain Eukaryota; kingdom Viridiplantae; phylum Streptophyta; class Pinopsida; order Cupressales; family Cupressaceae; genus Sequoia; species Sequoia sempervirens. The sequence continues at coordinate 545,098,642 of VDFB02271358.1, read as the reverse complement.
AAAGTTATGGCCCCAGGAAGTTGGTGCACATTCTAGAAGATACAATTGCAAATGCTCTTTTGAATTTTGAACTTCATGTTGTAAATTTTTGGCGCCAAACCGCCTAAACTCAAATTTGAATGTTGTTTTGGCTCCAAACTAATGAGGAGCTCTATTTATGGGTGGTTTTCTAATTTTTGGGTAACTTTTTGGGGACAAGCTCACAAATTGCGAAAGGGTTATTCTGTAGCTTTCTATAACTTGCATGTGTTGTAGAACTTGGGGATTTGAGATCCTTTGCATGTAAGAACTCCATTTTCTGAATAATAAAATTATTCTCTTGTTTGTGGGTTATTTTCTAAGTCTCAGGCTGCGCCCTCATCACTCTAACCTGTGAAACCAAGTGGAGTCGATGTCCTGTACCTGTCAACTTGCGAGCAAAGAGTATATCGAACATGCATATATATGACATAATAAAACTCACCGTGAAGAGGAAATATCGAAATTGTAGGGTGCTCGCAAGCAAGTGATACAATCCCGTCCCCTTCACCAATATAGATTTTCTAACTGACGAGTCTAACATCAATAATATAATCAAAAGCATAAAGCATCATTAATTAAATATATGCTGAGCTAATTCAAAACATGCCATAATGATAATATCAAAGTAAAATACCATCACATCAGAATATAACATTCGCATCGCTTAACCGTTTGTGATCAAATAGTAACCAAGTACCAGAGTCAAAGTAATAGCAGAACAAAGCATAACCAAGAAAACATTGTCCGATCAAAAGAGCCAAAAATGGAGGGGTGCTACTTGAATGAACACTTTAGCAGATATTTGAATGAAATAAACTTTTAAACCAAATTATGTATTTAACTATGAATAACCAGATTTGCATAAAGAAATGAAAATGCTTTTGAATAAAATTACACACATACAATTACCACACATAAATTGAATGAGAAAAAGTCACCAAGCGATGCAAAGAGTGGGCCCTGCCTCCTTGTCCATCTGATGATATGCTATAAAAATAGTTCTAACTTAGGTCAATCACACATGCATAATATTTCTAGAATATATTGATCAAAAAGTAGCAAAATAACTTTATATTAAAATCTATATATCTCAAGTCTTCAGATTGCACACATTTATAATAGATGAGAATTGATAAAAGTTGTTATGGTTTGTTTGTGGACTATGGCCAACAAACCAAATAAGTTGAATGCAAAACAAACAGTTGTTGTTAACCACAACAATTTTAACAGATATCCTTTTAAAAATAGTCATGAACCGATTAAACTAAAAAAAATTTAACATCTCCTCGCCTTTTCTTCCATCCACATTCTCAATCCATTCTAACATCTTCTCTCAATTATCTCTTGCTATTTCATCCACAAATTAGTTAGAATTTCAATAGATATTGGCATTCTCTAATTGTTTTAATTTCCTATTACAATTTATTAAATATCTATACTTCCCATGACTAAAAGTGATAGGAGGATAGAGAAGGTAAAGAAAAATGGTAAGAAAATGGTAAAACTATTAGGACCCTTTAACCCCCATTAGTAGTATTGTAATTCGTGAATTTAGTTTATGTTCTCTTTTATGATTGCATTACTTATTGAATTCATTGTTTTATAATTTCATTTCATGAGTAGGTTGGAATTTATCTTTGTTTTGATCTCATTCATTTGATTTCATTGTTTTTTCCTTATGATTTCCCCCACCTTACACAAGCCTATCATGTTGAAAGAGAGGTAGTCTTATCACCTTAAATTGAAGCCATTCCACTATGGAAAATAAGATTTACATTTGATCATTCAAGTAGGTATGCATTTTTAATTCTTTATTTCAAGAACTCTATCCAACAACTTCAAGTGAGGTTTCAATTGTTGTTATAGAGCTTTTCAAGTTATTTTTTGTGTTGGACAAGAATCCTTTACAAATGATAGATGATAAAAATACCAATGCTAATAATAACAACCCCCCACCTTTACCTCCTTTGCCAAAGAGATAATTATTGATCCTTTAGCTTTTTTAGAACACTATGATTTCCCTTATGGCCCAAGGAAATGTTTTCCTAAGATTCATGGTGGTATTTTTGGGTGACACATGAAGATGTTGATGTTTGATTTTTTATTGAGACATTAGTTGCAAGTATAGGGGAATGTTGTCATCATCTTTTTGTAAGATAAATCATCAATTGGAATATCATGTAAGAAAAAAATTATTGTATTTTAAACTAGATGAGGATGGCCATACTTTTTGTATAACTATCTAATTCAAAGAAGGAAAATAATGAGCACATGAGGGAGTTTTTTGCATGATTCAATCACATTGTTGATAAAATTGGTGCTACTTTGAAGCCCCTTACAGAAACCCTTGTTGGTTTTATTAATGCACTCGCATCATAAATTTCCTCTTGATTAAATCTAGTTTAATTGATGAGCTAGAAAAATCTCAAGACATACACTAAGTTGGTAGACAACATGAGTACATGGATGAGAAGAAAAGTTTAGTTAGGCATGTGATTCAAATTCCAATTGATATTTCTTGCTAGAGTTGGAGAGTATATAACAAACATGAAACAATTTCAAAAAATTGTCCAACTTAATAGTATCAAGGAAATCCTTATACAATTTTGGTGCTTCTAACATAAATGATAAACTCTAGCTACCTTATCCACCTTTAAGGCCTGCTTTAGAGGCACCTCTAAATGATAACATAAATCATTTTTTTAGTTTTCATGAAATATGGGAGCATGACATTAGGAATTATTTGGAAATGAAGCATATATTGCAACTCAACCTTTTTGGGTCAATTATGAAAGGATTTCAAGTAACCTTAAACATCTTTAGATAAGCTTGATGGTGACTTTTTAATGAGACATTTTTAGTGTGAACCCATGTTTTATAAAGAATCGAATAATTTACATTGCCATGTTCTCAAAAACTTTGTATCCATTTAGGTAGAAAGGTAAAAGAAGCATGGGGAAGGAAAGAAAAAATTACATCAAGGGATTTCATAGAAAGATCCTTTAATGGAGTTATATTCTTAAGAGCCCAAATTTTCCTCTCACAAAGATGAGTTAAAGATTTTGCCTCTCTTGCAATCTTTGCTCAATTATTTTGAAGAAGATGAAATATTATTTAAAAATCACCTTCACCTTTATGTTTAGATATGTTTGGAAAGGGTATATACATGATAAAGCACTTGATTATCTGGTCTATGTGTAATTCAAATACAATGTGAATTGACTTAATGATGTTAAGTTGTTCCTTGTATAAGGAGATGAGTGGAAGATTGCATTAAAAACAAGAATATTAAATGAATGGTTGGATATTTCTTTTGGACTAACAAATGTAATTAGTGCTTTTATGATATTAACGAATGAAAAATTTAAACCATATCTTATCAAATTTGTTATTGAATACTTAGGAGATGTTTTGGTTTACAATAAAAGAGAAGAATAATATTTGGAGCATATTAGATTTGTATTACAAAGGATGAGAGAACAAGAAATTGAGATCTAATTTTATTACAAGATAAATTTTCTTGCAATAAATTAGTGAACAAAAGCATAAATAGAACATCTTTTGATATTTGAATATGGGTAAAATCCAAGAAATATTTCAAAATTGATTTTATTTCATATCATAAGAAAAATCCTATAGCTAAAGAATATTTTGAATACCAAACAATTTGAAGATGAATAAATATTCAACCTATAGATGTAACGCCCTACCAAGGAACCCCAGTGGACAACACTAAATATGGCTTAAAAATGGAACAATTTTTTTTAATGTAATAACAGTGGAATGTATAACATAACATAACATATAAACATAACCTAGGTCCTCTAAGGTTCCATGACTATGTTACTAACATATCAATTAATCAAGAATTAGAATAATTTCACTAACTATAAAGATATCATGATTCATCTAACAAGCTAAGTACATTTTAAACCACCACATTAAATGTTTCTACATTATATATTTCCATAACATTGCATTTGATAAACATCATTTCTAACAGATACTTATACAAAATTCATTACACGAGAGTATATCAAAATTTGTTACATCGTTACATCATTTACAATAATGCTTCCCTGAATACATGTGGGAAGAATACATCAAATTGCAATAAATGGTATAACTGAGATACAAGTCCAATACATTTACATAAAAGACTGTCTTCTCGAACTAGAATCCGCTACAAAAGGTACAACCTCCACACACACAAACAAGCATCAAGGAAACCTAATGGAGGAAAAAGTACCAACCTCCCAACTATGTGGAACCCTAAGGTCCACCCCCCGTGCTAGGAGATAACACAAGGTCCCACTTCAACCAAAAAGTCAAGAAGACAACAAGATAACATAAACAAGGGCTATACATGACTCCAATACAACACTGCTAACAACATAACATCACATACAACACAATCTTCACTTCCAGAGGCATTCACACAACACAAGGAGAAAACACAACTAAAGAATGTTAGAGTGTAATAGGTAAGAGTGTCATCACATGGTCCTCGCATCGGTTGTCCTGACAGTCTCTCACTAGATGCCAACCCTCATCTATGGTTGTCTTGGTAAACCTCTCACTAGGTCCCAACCCCATAGGTGAATCATGTGGAACCAACATTCCTTTCGTGAGGAAAAGGAAGTTGATCTTTCCAACCAGGCCTTCTCAACCCATCCTTAGCCTAAATGAGCACTACATGCATAGGTGAGGCATCAATTATCTTGTTTAATGTGAAATCTACCCATCCCCCTAATTTATTTTTAGGTTATCATTGGATTAAGAAACTCTCCAATGGGTTGTCCCGGTCACCACTTTGGGTTCTACCCCCCATTGAGAGTCACTCCCCCTACTTGCAACTAGAAAACCCTAGAAAACAAGCAAGACATTTACCATCTTGCACACTTAACCTAATCACATGAATCCAAACACGGTGCAAGGCATAAACCCTCTTGCACACCACCCAAGCATTACCAACCACTTCCAAGATGAAAAAATCATAAAACCACACATACAAAATTACTCCCTCCTAACCTTTGGAAGCCAACCTTAACTACTTTGCACAAAAGACTCCCATTGTTGAACAATAACCAAAATCTCTCCAATTCCACTAAACACCACATTATTCAATACAAACAAACAAATAAACAATGCAACCATGAAATGAACATATATTAACTAAACAACTATTAAATGATTATGAAGGAAGTCGACATGTATTAACTAGCAAAGAGATAATCCAAGTCATTATTTAAACAATTCCTTCAATTTATCTAAATATGGTTAATTCAATTTCTTTTCTTTTCTATTTAATTTTCCAATTCACTTATCTACAAATCATTTAATTCTCATAGGAAAGAATATCCTTTCTACTATAACCATAATTTATAAACATGTATACATATAAATATATATATTATATATATACACACATATATCGGTATATATATATTATAAACTGAATGTTATTTTTAATAAAAATAATTAGAATATACTAAGATAAACACATATATTTAAACATACATATATATATATATACATATATATATATATACATATATATATATATATATACATATATATATATACATATATATATATATATATACATATATATATAAATTATCGAATGCCAGTTTAAATTGCTTTCATCAAATAAAATGAAGTGAATACGCATTAAAGTATCTCATACCAAGCATATCGAATGAGACTCAATATAAAGCATGAAGCATAAGTTATGTCCAACGAATTGAAACACAACACACAAAATTAAGTATCGACTTCCAAGAGATAGATCCATCGATATAAAATTGATGCCTTTTAGTAAAGAACATAATATGCATGGGAAAGAGGGGAATATACAACCTCAACACATCACAGGATTACCCTAAGTTGTTGCAAGCAACGAATATCAAACAATATATGTGTATCGAACCTCAAACAAAATATATATGCAGTGAACCCCCAAATAATATAAATGCATTGAATTCTAGCATGGTGTAAAAACAATGATATCCAAGCACAAGACATCAACATTAGGCATAGGAATAAATTCGTTGACCACAAGGAAAATGAAATTGGTATCTATGCTCTAAGGCGCTTCAACAACAAGATCTCCATGATGAATTCACTTAATATAACTATCAAATGTCACTTTTATACTTTATCAATCAAAAGAGATGTAACATAGGTATCAATTTCAAATATATATATGCAACATATAAATAAATATCGAATGCTATATATAAGTAGTTTAAAGAATCAAATTTGTATGGCAATAGTAGAGATGCTGCAAAAGTAGCGATTTTGGTGGGAGAGAGGGCGTGCTGGAATAGCTTTTCAAAGGCTTAAGAAACTTCCAAACAAATGCAAATGGTAGGAATTAAGGGAGGCACAAAATCAAATATATTAAATAGGCTTCAGAAACTTTCAAGCAAAAGACAAATGGCTGGAAGAAATAATTCGACAACATTATGAAGATCAAGATTGTAAAATATGAACAAGATATATTTTGCAAGGAAGCAATCGAGATCTTTGAATTTATGAAGCATTATGAAACACATTCAAAAAATCAAGCAATCGTTTTCAACAAGTAGGAGAGAGAAATCGGTTGCATTAATCAGAGAACAAAACAAAGAACAAAGAATGAAGCCAACCTAGATTCAATGCTGGTTGAGACGAGAATCCAATGCTGAGATCAATCTTCTACAACAACAACTTCTTCGAAATCCCCAATCAAACTTCCCAATAATTCCCAAATTCCCCACCAAATTCACAACATATGAAATTTTCTTCCCTTCCTGGAAACAAAAAAGGATAATCATAAAAATCTCTCAAAAGGAAAAATTATTTACAAGGAGGAAGTTATTCAATTTTTGAAACCAAAAATATAATAAAATCTCTAAAATCCCTAATAAAAAATAAAGTTTCTTTTTCAACATTTTGTTTGAAGTTATGCATGTGTTCCATAAAAAACATTTCTATCTTTTTATATTATTTTTACTATTTATCCATTATAACATTCCATTATAATTCAATTTTATTTATTTTAATATTTCATTACACATTTAATTTATTATAAATTATAATTTTTATTAAATATATTTATATTTAATTATCAAAGTTCCCTTTTTAACTTAATAACTTATTTTAATACATCAATTAACCAAAACAACATTTATCAAACAATTTTAAATTAAAGAAACCAAATGTCAACAATAATTACCTAAACCCTAACCAGGATTGAAAAGCAAGACCAGCTCACCACAGACATTTGACAACACTGACAAGGTAACAGACTAGATACTCATCCTCTTCGAGGATGATGGCTAGGATAGGTGACCAAATAATTTCTCTGATCAACTATTCCATTGGGTTTTAAGGCATGCTCAGACCTGCCAATTCAAGTGGAATTGATGCCTAGTACCTACAACTTACATCACAAAAAATGGTTGTACATATACATAATCATACAATTAGGCACACTATGAAAGGGAATCACAACGTCGTAGGGAACTCACGAGTGAGTGATGCGACACTGTCCCTTTCACCCAAACACATCAATCAAGTAACCACATCAACACATAAAAATCAAATACATAACAAACAAAATAAGAAAATCACCAATAATTTTATAATAACCATGATCAGATAATCACAGTGTGCTCATAATAAGATTAATCCACATAATCAAATAAATCCATATACTAGTCATAACATATGCATAAAACTCCAATAATAGAAGTATCACCAAAGTATCATCAAAATATCCTCATAGCAGTGAGTCCAACATCAAAAAAAGTGTCATAATGTATGATCTTAAGTAGATCAACTACCATTCTAACAAATAATAGTATGAGGGGCAATACATCCTCCCCCCTAGAATCAGGCTTACTCCTGGAAGCCTGCAAACAAGAAAGGGTATAACTCTCAAATCCAGGATGCATCCTCCCAAGTGGTTGAGGACTCATCATGAGGATCCCACTAGATCCTCACCTACATGAGGGTGAGTCTCCTATGTTGCAGAATGCCCATGGGCTCTAGAGCCAGCTGCTCGTCCTCTACCTGTAAAGCATTCCAATCAAGAACATGAGAAATATCTAGATAGTATGGCCTAAGAATAGAAACATGAAATACATCATGGATACATGATAGATTGGGTGGCAAAGCAAGACAGTATGCAACATGACCAATCCTCTCCAAAACCTTGAACGACCCAAAAATACAACTAACAGAGGTCTACATGCATCTTCTTGACACCCGGATGAGCTGAGTAGGATGCTTGATGTGCCTTTGACATAATTAGGGTACAAAGACCCTCTAAAGGAGGAACATAGATACGCCCTAAATGCCGCAAGAGACCATCTGACTCAAGAGAATAATCTGCAAATCTACCCTCTAAGGCTCTGCCTAACTGAACCTCTGACTTCACCTCCTAATACCAATTGTCTATAGGAAATGTTGCAAGGATTTGACTCCTCAAATCTACTCCAAGAGTCATTGCTAAAAGCTCATGTCTTCACCAACTAAGAGCATCTGCCATAACATTTTCCTTACCCTAGATATACTTCACCTCAAAGTCGTACTCACAGAAGAACTCCATCCACTGCCTCTACCTAGCATTTAGGTTTGGCTACATGAATATGTACTGTAAACTGTGGTGATCGCTATGCAACTCAATCCAATGCCCCAAAAAAAAATGTCTCCATCTCACTAAGGCATGAACGATGGTGGCTAACTCCAAATCATGTGTAGGATAGCTCAACTCATGATCCTTGAGTTTTCAAGAATCATAGGCTATCAAGCAATCGTCCTACATCAAAACTGCTCCTAGACCCTCCAAAGATGCATCAATACACACCAAAAAGTCTCTGGTAGGATCAGGAATTGCCAAAATGGGTGCACTAGTCAACCTCTCCTTGAGAGTCTGAAAGGATGAGTGACACTACTTCGACCAAATGAACTTCTTCCCTTTCCTCTAAAGGGAAGTGATAGGGTGGGCTATCCTCGAGAAACCTTGCATGAATCATCAATAATAACCTGCTAAGCCCATAAAGTTGCAAACCTTTGAAACATTAGTGGGCTCAGGTCAATCTATGATGGCTTGGATCTTTGAAGGATCCATGACAATGCCTTCTCCTAAAATAACATGCCCAAAATATCTCACCTATGTCTGTAAGAATTCACACTTTTTCCAAATTTGCATATAGTGATTCTCCCTCAGACATTGCAATACCTACCACAAATGCTCCTTGTGCTCCTCCATAGTCCTTAAATAAATCAAAATTTCATCTAGGAACACAAGGAAAAATTTGTCAAGATAGGTGCGAAAAACTCTATTCATCAAGCTCATAAATATAGACAGTGCATTCGTCAACCCGAACGACACAATGTTGAACTCATAGTGCTTGTAGTGAGTGTGAAATATAGTCTTATGTATGTCTGCCTCAAAGATACACAACTGATGATACCTCGACTTTAGGTCAATCTTCAAAAACACCTTGGCTCCCTTAATTTGATCAAAGAGATCATCAATCCTCAGCAAGGGATATTTATTCTTCACCACAACCTTATTTAACTATTGATAGTCAATACAAAACTAAAGGGATCTGTCCTTCTTCTTCACAAAAATGATCAGTACTCACCAAGGAGAGGCACTAGGACGAATGAATCCCTTAGCCAACAAATCCTCTAGCTACAACCGAAGCTCTTTAAACTCCTGAGTGGTCATCCGATATAGAACCTGAGAAGTAGGTTATGCTCTGGGAACAAGATCTATCCTGAAATCGATGTCACGTTTAGGTGGCATCCCCAGAATCACACTAGAAAAGACATCTGCAAACTCCCTAAGGATAGGATAATTGTTGAGAGATACCTCTTGACTATCCCCTAACTCCAAGTCATTAACCATCACAACAAACAATTGGCAACCTTGACGCATAGATCTCCTTAACTGCATAGTAGAAATCATATGCAAGGAGATGGGTCTCTGAATGCCAACTACCTCTACCTCACTACCTGAATCATCCAAACATCGCATTGAATTATGCCAGCAATCTATCACTGCTCAATGAGAATCCAACCAATCCATTCCCAACACTATGTCATAATATCCTAGGGGTATGATGCGAAGATCCACCATGGTAAAGAGAGTACCAATCCTCAATCCACAACCATACACAAGGGATTCTATTGCTACTTTAGCTCTGGAGGCCAATTCGACCTGCCACCTAACATCCCACTTTGCTGCCACCAGTCCACATCACTCTAGTAAAGACGGGGAAATAAATGAATTAGAAGCACTAGAGTCAAAGAGGATAGAAATACCAATACCCTACAACACACCTGTAGTCTCCACAATTGTTCCTTGATCCTCTACCTAGCAATTATCAACCATTGTGAACACTTTGAGATTTTCCTGCATCACCCACTATCAGCTTTGAGGCTATCGACCACTGATTGAATCTGAACGTGCTCTTATGAGGACACTTCCTAGCTATATGGCCCTACTATCTACAAGAAAAACATCCTGATCCCCTGTTACCTGAAGGTATACTAGACTATTGGAAACTACCTCTACTGAATGCAGACTGGTCAAAATGATTACGCTTGGCTTGCCACCAATTCTTATTTTTCCTATAATGAGAACCACCACCTTGCTGAGACTGAAAGTTCTTACGTTTCAACTGGGAATGATGTTGTTGTCCACCCTTAGCGGGTGCATGATAGCTCCTAGAGGAACTCGCTGCCTAAGACTAACCACCTCAGAAATTGAAGCTTGCTAGAGATACACTACCAATGTGCACACCTATCAACCAAGTCTCTACCTCCAATCCACCACTAGAACCATCGAAGGTAGGAGGGCGTTCCCCCAAGAGATCCCTCATATGAATTGCTGAAATAGTCTCCTACTTTGTTGTAACATGTCTCCTCCTAGGAGACCTTTCTCTCTCCCTAACCACCTGCTGATTACCTTCCTATCTAGGGCCTAGGTGGGCAAGGATCTCCTCAAGAAAAGGATGTAAAGCTCCCTCTAAGTCCAGTTGGCTAGGATTCTAACCCCCACTTCCCTAAACCTTCTAAGAGTCATGTTGTTCCTCACAATCTCCCTCGTGGGAACCCTAAGGAGGGGTGTTTTGGCAGTTAGCCCCATGGCCACCACCTCGACGACCTTGACCTTGACCTCTAGGCATCTCCCTACACAACACCACCAAAGGACAAGGCTTATATTATTAGGCGAGGATGACAGAAGGGGAAAAACATAAGCTCAAGAGTCTAAGCACTAGGACAATATAATGGGATCGTATGAAACCAGAGTACCCAATGTTAGAACTTGGGATCTGATACCAGGTGTAACGCTTCACTAAGGAACCCCAGAGGAAACCACTAAACATGGCTTAAAATGGAACAATGTTTTTTTTATGCAATAATAGTGGAATTTATAACATAACATAACATATCAATGTAACCTAGGTCCTCTAAGGTTCCATGAATACATTACTAACATATCAATTAATCAAGAACTAGAATCATTTCATTAACTATGAAAATATCATGATTCATCTAACAACCTAAGTACATTTTAAACCACCACATTAAATGTTTCTACATTATATATTTCCATAACATGTCATTTGATAAACATCATTTCTAACAAATACTTATACAAAGTTCATTACATGAGAGTATATCAAAATATGTTACATCATTACATCATTTACAATAATTATTCCTTGAATACATGTGTGAATAATACATCAAATTGCAATAAATGATACAACTGAGATACAAGTTCAATACATTTACATAAAAGATTGTCTTCTTGAACTAGATCATGAACTGGAATCCGCTACACAAGGTACAACCTCCACACACATGAACAAGCAGCAAGGAAACCCAATGGAGAAAAAAGCACCAACCTCTCAACCATAGGGAACTCTAAGGTACACCCCCCATGCTAGGAGATAACACAAGGTCCCACTACAATAAAATAGTCAAGAAGACAATAGGCTAACATAAACAAGGGCTATACATGACTCCAATACAATATTGTTAACAACATAACATCACATACAACACAGTCTTCACTTCCAAAGGCATTCACACAATAGAAGGAGAAAACACTAGGGAATGCTAGACTGCAATAGGGAAGAGTGTCATTGCATGGTCCTGGCATGGGTTGTCCTAACAGTCTCTCTCTAGACATTGACCCCCATCTATGGTTGTCTTGGTAAACCTCTCACTAGGTCCCGACTCCGTAGGGTGACACAGCAGAACCAACATTCCTTTTGTGAGGACAAGGAAGTTGATCTTTCCAACCAAGCCTTCTCGACCCATCCTTAGCCTAAATGAGCACTACAGGCATGGGTGAGGCATCCATTATCTTGTTTAATGTGAAATCTACCCATCCCCCTAATTCATTTTTAGGTTATCATTGGATTAAGAAACTGTCTAATGGGTTGTCTTGGTCACCACTTTGGGTTCCAACCCCCATTGAGAGCCAAACCACCTACTTGTAACTAGTAAACCCTATAAAATAAGCAAGGCATTTACCATCTTGCACACTTAACCTAATCACATGAATCCAAACATAGTGCAATGCATAGACCCTCTTGCACACCACCCTAGCATTACCAACCACTTCCAAGATGAAACAATCATAAAATCATACATGCAAAATTACTCCCCCTAACCTTTGGAAGCCAACCTTAACTACTTTGCACAAAAGACTCCCACTATTGAAAAATAACCAAAATCCCCCCAATTCCACTAAACAACACATTATTTGAAATACAAGCAAACAAATAAACAATGCAACCATGAAATCAACATATATTAACTAAACAACTATTAAATGATTATGAAGGAAGTTGACATGTATTAACTAGAAAATAGATAATCCAATTCATCATTCAAACAATTCCTTCAATTTATCTAAATATGGTTAATTCAATTTCTTTTCTTTTCTATTTAATTTTCTAATTCACTTATCTACAAATCATTTAATTCTCATAGGTAAGAATATCCTTTCTACTATAACCATAATTTATAAACATGTATACATATACATATATACATATATCGGTTTATATATATTATAAATTGAATGTTGTTTTTAATAAAAAGAATCATAATATACTGTGATAAACACATATATTTAAACATACATATATAAATATACATATATATGTATACATTTATATACATACATACATACATATACATATATATATATAATCAAATTCCAATTTAAATTGTTTTCATGAAATAAAATGAAGTGAATATGCATTAAAAGTATCTCATACGAAGCATATCAAATGAGACTCAATATAAAGCATGAAGCATAAGTTATGTCCAACGAATTGAAACATAACACATAGAATTAAGTATAGACTTCCAAGAGATAGATCCATTGATATAAAATTGATGCCTTTAGTAAAGAATATAAGACGCATGGGAAAGAGGTGAATATACAACCTCAACACATCATAGGCCTACCCTAAGTTGTTGCAAGCAGTGAATATCAAATAGTATATGTGTATCAAACCTCAAACAAAATATATATGCAACGAACCCCCAAATAATATATATGCATCAAATTCTAGCATGGTGTAAAAACAACGATATCCAAGCACAAGGCATCAACATAAGGCGTAGAAATAAATTCACTGACCACAAGGAAAATGAAATCAATATCTATTCTCTAAGGCACTTCAACAACAAGATCGCCATGATGAATTCACTTAATATAGCTATCAAATGCCGCTTTTATACTTTATCAATCAAAAGAGACGCAACACAGGTATCAAGTTCAAACATATATATGCAACATATAAATAACTATCAAATGCCATATATAAGCAGTTTAAAGAATCAAATTTGTATGACAATAGTAGAGATGCTGCAAAAGTAGCAATTTTGGTAGGAGAGAGGGCGCGCTAGAATAGCCTTTCAAAGGCTTAAGAAACTTCCAAACAAATGAAAATGGCAGGTGTGTGATAAAAAATAATATGCGTAAATGAATTGAAATAAAATACTATTTAAGCACACCGATAAGACATTGTATCAAAACAGAATAAAAAAAAAGTAAATAATGCAAACTCGGTATTCTGCTTCGATTGTCGTCCTATCGTCCTCTATTTTCAGTGTTTTTGTCGATTCCAGCTTTTGTTCTCAGATTGTAGGCTAGGCTCAACAAACTGTCTTCCTAAAGAACGAGATTCAAAAGTGATGCATGATGCAAGATTTAAGCTATGATATGGAATAAGACTAATATGCTTGAAATAACCATGATGCTATGATAAACGAATACTAAATGAATTAAATGCATGAACTCTAATTAATTGCCTATTATCAATGCTTGTATTCACACAGGTATTTATAGAGTTTTTTGAATGATTTTGATTGGCTATCTTGATTAACGGTTGTGATAATTCCTGGCAGTTCGAATGGCTGAAGAATGATGAAATTGAAGAGAAAATAGAAGAAACCTAAAAACAAGATTTTTCTATTTTTATGAAAGAGGAAAAGATAAGAAGATAAAAAAATCATCTTTCTTTAAAAGGAATAAAAGAAATATTTAAAGCTGATAAATAATGAATTAAAAATTCAATTATTTATTTGTGGATGAAATTCAGCTTTTTCTTAATTAAATGAAATATTTAATTAAGCTTTTAAAGCAGAAGAAAGTTTGTGATAAGAATAAAGCTTTAATTAGGGTTTTTGAAGAAGGAAGATATCTTTAATTAAATAAGATTTATTTAATTAAATTATTTTATGAAATTAATTAAATGAAATATTTAATTAATTAGAAGAAGAAATTAAAATAGAAGAAAAGAGATATTTAAACTTAATTAAATCAAAAGATTTAATTTAAATTTAAACAATGATAATTAATTTAAATAAATAAAATGTATTTATTTAATTAATTAAGTGGACGTATGAAAATAATTAAATAAAATAAATTTATTTAATTACGAAAGAAGAATAAGATAAATGAACAATATAATTAAATTAATTAAATTTAATCATATGTAGAGGACTTTAGAAAACTAATTAAATAATAAATATTTAATTAATTGCCAGGATTATAGACATGACCATTTTTATGCGTATACATTTTGCCCCTTTTTGAAGTGATGTGTGAAACGCATTGCTTCAAAGAAAATAATTTTTTTTTCCCTTGATATGTTTCTGATTTTTGATGTCCATGATGCCCCCTCGGGAGGTAAATCACGGAAGAAGAGGTTGATAGTGATAGGGGAACAGTGATTTATCTCCCGATAGATGCTGATTATGAAGGCCCAATGAAAAATAATATGCCATTAATTCCCACCCGAAAAGACCCTTTTAAGGTAAAAGGGGTAAAATGAAGTGTCATTTTCACCCTGCTGCTACAGTAAAAAGTGAGCTCTGATAGTGACTTGGCGAGATGGAGATCCCAGTGCATAGGCATAGATTTGAGCGAGCGCACTGATACCAGAGACCAGCTGCGTATGGACCACTGGTGAGTGATTCCAACTGTTTATGTTGTCAAATTTTGCATTTTAGATCGCTTTTTGAATTGTGTTAAATCGGACTGCATTTTTTTCGCACGTTTTAGCGCATATAGGAAAAGTTTTAGCGCATTTGACAAATCTCTTAGTGCATATAGGAAATTTCATAGCGCATATAGGAATAAGGTAAAAAATGATCCTTTAGCGCATCCGATAGATAGAGTTGCGCATCTAGGGAAAAATCGGCTAGATTGATTCTGTAGCACATCTAGGGCACAGAATTGTGCATCTAGGAATAGGGTCCAAAATTGATAGAGTTGTGCATATGGGAGGTAGAGTGGCGCATCCATGGGATAGAATAGCGCATTTGGAGTTTTAGCGCATCGAGGAAACAGTTTAGCGCATATGAGAAAAACTTTAGCGCATCTGGGTTTTAGCGCATATGGGCAACATAATGGCGCATTTATGAAATTTTGCACAGAACGCTTGTTTGATAAAAAATGATGATTTAAATTGCTTCCTTAGTCAATAGATAGATGAATTGTAATACCATCATGTAGATATAATAGAAAATCTGATAGAGAACTGATAACTTTGCTTCCACAAATAGAAAACAAAGAGTAGATAGCTGATAACTTTGTGACGAACAATAAAGAGTAAAATGATTGACTAATTGATTTGTGTTTGATAACTTTGCTTCTTGCAATGGAAAAACAAAGAGTAAATGTGTGATAAATTTGCATTATGCGATAGAAAACAAATAGTAAAATGAAGATAAAAATTCACATTCATGATTGAAATACAAATAGAAAATGAGATGTTGTGTTGATAAATTTGCATTCCTGAAAAGAAAACAAATAGTATATGATGATAGAGTAACTTGCTTTGATATTAATATAAATTGATGTTGCACATGATATGGGTCATTGATTGGATTTGCTTGATTGTGTTGATATGGGTCATAGATATGTTTTGTTGGCTAGATAGATCACATTATATGAGTCTGATTTGATGTGGATTTGTGATGATCAAACAAAATAGGAGGCTTTTAAAAGCCTCCAGATTAGAGAGCAGTTCCCACTATGTTGGGAGCGGATAGGAGAGCTGACCCCTACCGAGTTACAGTTGATATCAGATTGTGGACTAGGACCATTGTTGGCCATGCCACGAGGTATTCGGGCCAACAGGGGGTTATTGACTGCTTTGGCAGAGAGATGGCATTCGGAGCATAACACCTTTCACCTACCGACGGGTGAGATGAGTGTGACGCCCGAGGATGTATACAGGATTCTTGGGATCTCGGTTGTTGGTGCCCTTGTGGTTTATGACCACAAGGAGATTGGTGGTACCGCAGCGCTACAGCGGATTTGTGGCGATCGGAGCATATATGGTTATTGGATAGATTGGGAGGATTTTAGCAGGTATCCCGCTCTAGTTGTTGTGTTGGCTGCATTTGTCAGAGGCTTCCTTGGACCGAGCCATCAGTCGAAGGGATTCGCAGTTGGTTGGGGGAGGATGCTGGAGTGGATGATTACACAGCCACGGAGGTTTGCCTGGGGGAGTTGTGTATTGGCCGACCTGTACCACGATCTCCATCAGATTGTATACAGAGGATCTACGAGTTTGGCGAGTGGAGTGACGCTACTACAGATATGGGCGTGGGAGCACATTGCAGTCACGAGACCACTTTGCATGAGAGATAGGCTAGCAGGGAGGCCGTATGTATATGCATATTCTGGTGTAGTTGTCCAGCAGAGGCTGGGCAAGGTAGAGTATTGGCGGCGGGTTTTGGATGATATTGATGCAGTGGTATGTAGACCGTACACAGATTGTGAGGCATGGGCGACAGATCATTTAGAGATGCCTTTTATCTGCAGACCACGATATCTGATAGGGCAGACGCCCTTTATTATTGAGAGATTTTTGGCATTACGGGTCCTTAGACAGTTTGGATTCACACAGGGGATGCCCTAGGGCGTTGCTCATTATGGGCGGTGCAAGGGGGATCCAGGATGGGGACCGTGCATTGGATACCAGGCAGCTTATACAGAGTATTCCACCTTATAGCTTGATGTATGGATCGACAGGCCAGAGGTATAGGATGTAGGGATGACAGATGATTACGCACAGTATTTTCATACACATCCATTTCCACGGTTTACAGTGCCAGATGAGCCTCGGGCGATTGGGGTAGCACCACAGCCAGGAGCAGGGATACAGGGGGATGTGGCCGGTGGGGAGCAGGCTATGGGCGGAGGAGAGGAGGAGGAGGGAGAGGAGAGTGAGGAGGACAGCTCGGATGATGGGGATGATGGGGGGGATGATGGAGATGAGGAGAGACAACAGAGGTTGGACAACCTAGGTAGAGCACAGATTCTTCGACGAGCTAGATCCGGTGGCAGACCTCGGACCGTGATTCGGGTGTCATCCTCTTCCCAGCAGGCACAGATAGATGCATTGTAGGGTCAGGTTCAGACATTTCAGGGACAACAGGCACAGTTACAGAGCCAGCTAGCTCAGGCTCAGAGTATGATAGTGCAGTTACAGGCACAGCTTGCACAGGCCCAGACACAGGTTCAGGCTCAGGCACAGGCACAGGTACAGGTTTAGATGCCTGCCCCTGATTCCCAGGTGGCACAGTTGGTAGCAGAGAGGGATGCCCTTAGACGGCGAGCAGTGGAGGCCGAGGGTGTGGCTCAGAGGCTTATGGGTACCGTAGAGAGTACCTCATTGCGAGAGGCCATTGCAGAGGGATTTGAGGCAGCCAGAGAGGCCGAGTATTACAGAGTTCGATATGAGGAGCTATGCCCTCCCGAGCAGCGAGAGCCTTATCCCCGATCACATAGCAGGACCAGGACCCAATCACGGACATCGACACATGGCAGAGAGGTTACAGGGCCTCGACGGGATCCTGATGCAGGGACCAGTGGTAGGCCGCCTCCTTCCAGACCAACTCCTTCAGGGGCATCTACGAGCTAGCTGTTTGGGACCGATTGATTTTTTTACATATGCAGGGCATGTATTGAGTTTTGATCATATCTCATGTATTGTGTTATGAACTTTTTAGCTTCATTTGGACATTGGACACTTGTATTATTTTGATGAGCGATGATATGCAGCGGCGATGTTTTTGATGATGATAGGTTCGTGCATTTGTGATGTGATATGGATGTTAGTTTTATGCATGTATGATATGAGATGGATTTTGCTATGTGTTTATTACTTTTGCAGACTAATCTTATGATGCAGGATGATGTAATGATATGATGTGAATGAATGATCTATGATGTAGATGCAAATGTTTTGCATTGATGTATATATGAGTTTTTGGTGATGTTTGAAACTTTGCTTCAAATGCAGGAATGAATAGTGTGTATATGAAAATGCATCATGGAATTGAATGTGATACGGATAATAATAATGATGAAAAGATAAATGATATGGTGTAATGGTAATGTGATGAAAATAAAATAATGTGAAATGGTAATGCAATGATATGAGATTATGATGAGAACAAATGACATGAGATTATGATGATAAAATGATTTAAATGATAAACGAAAATGGTAATGATAACAATAATAGTAAATGATAAAATGACAATAATGATAATGATAAAAAAAATGAATGAATGAGGATAAATGATAATGATAAAATGAAAATAATAATGAAGATGATGAAATGAATGAAAGGATAAATGATAAATGATAAAATGGATAAATGATAATGAGAAGAATGATAATGATAAAATGGATAAATGATAATGATAAAAGGAATGAATAAATGATAAATGATGATAATAAATGATGATAATAAAATGATAATGAAATGATAAATGATAAATGATAAAATGAATGATAACTAATAGAATGAAAATGATAAGGATAAAATGATAATGATATATGAGAAAATGAAAATGGTAATGAATGAGATGAATGGAAAATGGGAATGATAATGAGAACAATAAAGGATAAATGATAGATGATAAAAATGATAATGAGAATGATAATGATAAAGGGTAACTGATGAATGAATGGCAAGTGAGAATGATAATGATAACAATAAAGGATAAATGATAATGATAAAAATGAATAAATGAGAAATGAGAATGATAATGAATGATAATGAATGATGAAATATAAATGATAAAATGATAATGAAGGATAAATGATGAGGATGAAAAGAGAATAAATGAGATGTCCAAATGTCCTCCATAAAGAGTTCAAAACTACATGACAACCGTTAATGTCTTCATTCAACCTTTCAAAACACTGATGTGAATCCAATATGCAGATATGTGCAATGATCTAACAAATATGCAACTAAATGAAACTAACCACTTTGTTGAGCCTGTTATAAGCCTTCTTGAATCATCATAGAACGTTTTAAAATGTTGGAAGTATGTACAAGCATCAGAGGGAAAATTAGCGCCAATGATGACCAGAGTACAACTTTCATGATTTTTGATATAGCAAGCGAACACAAGCATCGAGGTATAATTGAACCGAGATGACCTAAGTATTTCTTGCATAAACAGACAAAGATTAATCACCCTTCTGATGCAAATGTGGAATTGTCATCGATGATATGGCTTTAGTCATCACATCCTGTGACATATTTGCATCAGATTGACCGTTAATCTCAAGACAGCAGAAAAAGAAAAATCATTCTTGTTCCTTGCCACTCTAGTTTAGTACATCATTGAGTGTGCTCCAGAGTAATGATATCGAAAATCAAACAACTTTTGGGCAAACACGTAATATTGTTATTTCATACATTATTTAGATTTTTGGATCATCCAAGAGACAATGATATGGTATCTGCTGAAAAGTGTTTCATGGGAAGGCTTGATGATCGAATAATGTTTCGCATGAGTTGATTGTTGGCATGATCGGATCCTATGTCATAGTCTAGCTGTTTTAGCATGCTCTGAAAGTTAAGTGCCCCCAGTTGAGTTTTTACCCCGTTTATTGACACAACTTGCGGAAAGGAATATGTACAATAGTCAAGCCATGGTAAGACGTTTTATCACTCTAGGAAAAATGACGGCAGGATGATGCGATTATAACCCTAAGATGTGGAAAAGGATGTGGAAAGAAGAAAAAATAAAAAGCCAAAGTGCCAAAACAGGAACTAATAGATGGAGAGGTATAGATAGCGTCTGTTTGCCAGATTTTTACTTTCTGTATTTATTGCATTTTTCTGATTTCTTTTTTATTTTGATTTTTTATTTTTCTGTCAATAGACTGCCTGTTTGCCAGGTTTTCACCCTATGACATTATTTTGAATTTTTTTGTATTTTTCGCTGTTTTTAATTTTTTCAGGACTTTTTTGCTGTTTTTGTATTTCTTCAAGACTTTTTCTACTTTTTTTGTATTTCTTCAGGACTTTTTCTGCTGTTTTTGGATTTCTTCAGGACTTTTTCTGCTATTTTTGGATTTCTTCAGGACTTTTTCTGACTTAAACATAATATTTCTTAAGATGCATACTGTTGATGGGTTCATCAAACAGGTCTCCTTCTGGCGTTGATAACTTGTATGCTCCCGAACCATAGACTGCAATAACCACATAGGGGCCTAGCCAATTTGGTTCAAACTTTCCTTTCTTTTCTCTATCTTGTTGATTATGTGGGTTCTCTTTTAGAACTAGATCCCCTACCTGAAAGGTATGTGGCTTTACTTTGTGATTATAGCTACGAGACATCATCTGTTGGTATGCTTTCAAATGGTCAGCTGCTCTCTGTCGCTTTTCATCTAGAAGTTCTAACTCTTGTAGTCGGGAAACTCTGTATTCATCATCTGTTATGAGACCTTTCAGTGATACCCGTAGTGAAGGTATTTCAACTTCTAAAGGAAATATGGCTTATGCTCCATAGACAAGAGCAAAAGGCATTGCTCCTGTTGGCGTTCGGACACTAGTTCTGTAAGCCCACAAGGCAGGATTGAGTTGAACATGCCAATCTTTCCCTGAATCATTTACTGTCTTCTTCAAAATCTTTAGTATAGTCTTGTTTGAGGCCTCTGCTTGACCATTCCCTTGTGGATAGTAAGGTGTTGAATATCTGTGCTGAATATGGAATCTTTCACAAAGGTCATCAACATCCTGATTCTTGAAAGGTCGACCATTATCTGTAATAATGGCATTAGGAATACCATATCGACAAATAATGTAGTTGAGTATGAAGGATGAAATCTGTTTTCCAGTGACTTTAGAGAGAGGTACTGCTTCAATCCACTTAGTGAAATATTATGTTGCCGTGATGATGAACTTATGCCCATTTGAGGATGAAGGATGAATTTTCCCTACTAGATCTAACCCCCATTGAGAGAATGGCCAGGTTGGTGTGAATGAGTGAAGTTCTTGTGCAGTAGCATGAATAAGATTCCCATGAATCTGACATTTTGAGCATGTTTTAACAAAAGTGAATGATTCCCTCTCCATTGTAGGCCAGTAGTAACCCATTCTAATCAATTTCTTAGATAAGGTTAGTCCACTTGAATGAGTACCACAAATGCCCCCATGAACTTCTTGTAAAGCTTTATCGGATTCGTCACATTCAAGACATCGAAATAAAGTACCATCAAGACCACGGCGATAAAGGGTATCAGTGATAAGGGTATATCAAGAGGATTGTCGGATAAAGTTACGTTTTTGGTTGCGGGATAAGTCAAGCGGTAAAGTGTCGTCTTTTAGGTAGGCATAAATCTTACCATACCAGGGTGAATCGAATCCTACCAGGTGGCAGATAATTTGGCTTTCAGGTGTGTCATAGGCAGGTGTAAATAATTGTTCCACCAGAAATTCATAGCGAGTCTATTTTTCTGGGAGTTGTACCAATGAGGTGATCGTAGCCATAGCGTCAGCCGCTTTGTTGTCAATCCTTGGAATTTGTGTGAACTGAATGTCCACAAAGTACTTTTTGAAGTCATCAATCATCTTTTTGTATGGCAACAACTTGTCATCTTTAGTCTGATAATCATCATTGATTTGATTAATAACTAGTTGTGAGTCACCATAAACTTGTAGCTCAGTAATCCTCCAGTCCAATGCTGTCTTTAATCCAGTGATGAGTGCTTCATATTCGGCTATGTTATTGGTGCATGGAAACATTAGCCTATATGACTGAGGAATGGTATGTCCTTGAGGGGTGATAAAGAGAATTCCTGCCCCCGATCCATGTTGAGTAAAAGAACCATCGAATTATAAGGACCATAGCTGCTTAGAGTCTGCCGTGAAAACATCAGCATCTGGAAACTCAATGTGTAAGGGGTGCTCTGTTTGTAGAGGAGCGTCTGCTAGTTGGTCAGCAATAACTTGTCCTTTGATTGCCTTGCAATCAACGTAGTGGATGTCAAACTCACTCAAAATCATGACCCATTTTGCTAACCTTCCTGTTAGTGATGCTTTACTTAGTAGATACTTGAGTGGATCAATTTTTGAAACAAGATTGATTGTATGAGTTAGCATGTAATGTCAGAATTTCTGTGAAGCAAATACTACTGCTAAACAAGCCTTCTCAATGAAAGTGTAGTTAAGTTCATGACTAGTTATGTTCTGCTGATGTAATAGATTGCACGTTCTTTCCCTTCATGGTCTTCTTGTGCTAATAATGCCCCCAAGGATGTCTCGGTTGCAGCAATATACAGGATCAATGGTTTGTTTGGATTTGGTGATACGAGCACTGGTGGATTCATCAGGTACTGCTTGATTTGTTGAAATGCCATTTCACATTTGTCATCCCATCTGAAAGGAACATTCTTATGTAGGAGATGTGTGAACGGTAGACTTTTGTCAGCCAATTGCGCAATGAATCTTCTAATGGATTGAAGTCGCCCTTGTAATGATCTCAATTGACTGATGTTCTTTGGGGGAGGCATCTCCATGATTGCCTGAACTTTAGCAGGATCTACTTCAATTCCCTTTTCTGAAACAATATAACCTAAAAGTTTTCCCGACGTGACCCCCAAAACACATTTCTTAGGATTCAGATGAACTTTGAATTTTTCCAATCTGGTAAATATCTTAGACAGTATCTCCAAATGTCCTTCTCTAGTGTATGATTTGGCCAATATGTCATCCACATAATCTTTCATGAATGTGTGCATCATGTCATGAAAGATCGTAGTCATGGCTCTTTGATATGTCGCCCCAGCATTCTTTAGACCAAAAGGCATGACATTCCAACAGTATGTTCCCCACAGACAAGTGAAAGTTGTTTTCTCTTGGTTTTCTAGTGCAATCTTGATTTGGTTGTAACCAGAGAAACCATCCATTAATGAATACATGGCATGGCCAGCTATTAAATCAACTATAGTGTCAATGTTTGGAAGCGAAAAGTCATCCTTAGGGCAAGCTTTGTTAAGATCTCTGAAATCAGTGCATACTCTAATGTGTTTATTTGGCTTTGCTACTGGTACAATATTGGAGATCCATTCTGCATAGGCAATTGATCTTATAAAGCTTGCATCGAGGAGCTTCTTAAGTTCTTCCTTAACCAGTAGTGCTACATGAGGATTCATCTTTCTGAGTTTTTGTTTTACTAGTTTAGCTCCTGGTTTGATAGACAAATGATGCATTATGAGATAGGGTCAAGACCTGGCATGTCTGCATATGACCAAGCAAAATTAACTTGATTTTCTTTGAGAAAATTCATGAACTCTGGGATTTCTTTATCTGTCATTGATTTAGCTAGTTGTAGAATCCTTGGATTATCTGTAGTTGAAATATTGATTTCCTTTGTAGGATCAATCAAGATGGGCGATCGCTCATGATAGTGCTCCGAGAGAGTGTCAAGAGTCCCATTAGCTGGTGCCTTAAAAAGGTTTTCACCATCTGATACACTCTTTATTTTATCTTTTGTTTGATCTAGTACTGCCAGATTCTGGTTTTCACCACTAGATCATTTTTCTTTATTTTCATTTTTGCAGCTAGGAGACTTGACACTCTCCTGATTAAAGACTTCATACCGAAAATTGCTAGTGGAACAATCATTTACATCATCTGCGGAAAGGAATTTTATGATAGCTTTGTCATTTGGAAAAATAGGTATATCAATAGGTTCGGTTAGATCCCAGTCAATGAGATCGGGATGGATTAAAGGTAACAAGTCATTTGGTCATGTGAAATCGGCGATGGTTAGGGTCAAGACAGAGTTATCGGTAGGATCCGAGGTATGAGGTAGGTCAATGATGATACTATTCTCCTGATAGTCTTGTTCGTTAAAATCCGACTCAGTATCACTAGACTCATAGTTGCGTTGTGGTTCAGATTCTTGTGGTCGGGACCCTGAACCTTCTCCTTTGATTAAAGTGGGCGTATACGTGTGTATGACATCTACCTCTTTGTGTCTCCAAAATTCATCATCATGGATGGTATCCCATTCATATTCAGCAGAATCTGTATCAGAGTTATTTTCTATGAAATTCAGAATTGATGCCAAACATGTCTCTTTCTTATCGGAACCTT
Source organism: Sequoia sempervirens (assembly GCA_007258455.2). NCBI lineage: Eukaryota > Viridiplantae > Streptophyta > Pinopsida > Cupressales > Cupressaceae > Sequoia > Sequoia sempervirens. Next base: position 545,073,665 of record VDFB02271358.1, on the reverse strand, counting down.
CTTGCAGTGTAAAAACATTACCTTGTGATTGTTTGGATGGGGTAGCGTCATAGCCTAGTCCAGTTCTATCATATGCAGCAAGCCCTGGAAGATGGATAGGCTCAACTATGCCTTCTTTTCTTTTTCCCAGAGGACCATTGTCATATCCCATCTTTTGCATGATGGAATATCCTTTCCCATATCTGTCAGTTGGTAAGGTGACACTTAGAACTGTTTCATCTCCATCCTTATAAAGCCAATTCAGAATTGCTGTATCTTCAAGATCCCCCATAGGGAATTTCTCTTTGATAAATTGTCCATTGAACTTGGTAGTTGGTTCTGTTTGTAGTTGTACTGATGTTGATGCGACTGATATCTGTTGTGTAATAGAAGCTTGTCCATGTGATCGAGGTGATGTAGGTAGATTAGCAAGACAAAGAGAATATTCCCCAACTCCACTTTCCTTAAACTGCAATTTCTTGTCAAAGCTTTTGGCTAATTGACTGATGTGTGGATCATTCTTAGGAGAAGTATTAGCAAGTGCTTCTCGATTGTTTGGAACCAAAGTATCCTAATGAGCTTTGACGTTGGCACAAGTTTGGGTGTTTGAATTATCAGCTGGTATAGTGATTTCCTGTCCGTCATATGGAAACTTAAGACATTGATGGTAAGTGGACGGAACAGCTTGCATTTCGTGAATCCAAGGACGACCCAACAAGATATTGTATGCAAGATCCTGGTCTAGAACTTGACAAAATATATTTTTGATAACAGGTCCCACTCTGATTGGTAGCATGATTAGACCTTTAGACGTTCTTTCTTCAACATCATAGGCTTTGATGGTAATCTTCCTTCTAGGATCAATGGAGTCTTCTGCAAATCCTAATGCTTGAACCACCTTCAAGGTACATATATTTAGACCAGCCCCTCCATCTATTAGGACACGTTTAACACGGAACTTATGGATCATGACCTCTAAGTATAATGAAGAATTATGGGGATGAGTCATGGAAACATCATCTTTGTCAGAGAATGAAAGACATGTGGGTGAGGACAAATGTCCTACCATGGCTTGAAATCGGTTCACATCCATGTCCGTGGATACAGTTGTTTCAAGAAGGGCTTTGTCTAAGATTTCCTTATGTGCAGGAGAAATCTGCAGGAGTTCTAAAATGGAAATTTGAGCTGGAGTTTTTCGGAGTTGGTTAACTAAGTCATATTGATGTTGAGGGAAGGTCTCAGTGGATTTCGAAGAGGTACCCTTCAAGACAACTTTAGCTTGCGCTCTCGTTGTGACATTCACTTGTCCATTGTCTACTTTCTCTTTGATTTTTATAACATTGACTCGCTCATCGTCTGTATAGATGTGACGGATTACATTGTCATCCATTTGGTTCACATTTTTGTCCGAAGACTCTCCCTTTTGATAATTTGGTAGAGGGTTGCGAAATGCTTGGTGATCTTCATTGGATTTTTTTTGTCCTTCTACTGTGATAATGCCCTTGTCAATTAGGTCTTGAATAGCATGTTTCAAAGCTTGACAGTTGTTTGTGCGATGACCTCTACACCTATGGTAGTCACAAAAATAAGCTTCATTCCATGATGGAGGTTTTACACTAGGTTCATAAGTGCGTTGTGGTGGTAACATAAGGACATTCTTTTCCATAACCTCTTTGAAAGCAGATTCCAAGGATTGTCCTAGTGGAGTGAAAGTTCTTCTATTAGAGAAGAATGAAAAGCGTTGTGGGTTCGTGTTTGAGGTATTCCCTAAAGTGTTGTTGTTGTTGTTGTTCCCACGATAGTTTTGGTTGTTGACAGTCCCCTGATTGTTGTTTGTTGGAGGAGGAAAATTGTTTCCTTGATTTGTGACTGAATTGACATTGTTGTAATTATTGTTTCGAGTAGTATTGGGAGCACTCAGAACAAACGGCTTAGATGTGACATGGTTTGCATCTACAACACCATCGTTTACAATGTTTTTGTTGCGAGTCCAAAATTTAGACTTGTCTTGATTGTTGTAATGGTTAGATGAGCTAGGGTTGTCTCTGTCAAGTTTTATTGTCCCTCTTTTGACCAAATCACTTTCGATGGTGATGGCATCCTCAATCAATTTCTCAAAGGAGGGTGGACAATGTAGATTTAAGCGATAGCTCATTTCTGAGTTGAGGCTATTGATGAAAGTAACCATTTTTTCCTTTTTCAGGAACATGTCGTGGGTACCTAGCGAACATTCTTCTCCATCTTTGAAGAAAGGTAGTGAAAGGTTCACCAGGTTTTTGCACAACTTTGCAAAGATCAATCATGGTGATTTGGTGTTGAATGTTGTAGGTGTATTGTGCTATGAACAAATTGATCAATTCCTCGAATGTTTGAACAGGAGGTGTAATCTTAGATAACCATTCCATAGAGTTAACTCCAAGGCTTTGAGGGAATAATCATAATAAATAAGTATCCTCGTGGGAAAATTCCAATGTCATGTTTCGAAAGTCTCTAACGTGGTCAATTGGATCCGATTTCCCATTATAACGATCAAATTTGAGAATTTCACAATGTTTAGGAAATGGAATCATGTTGAGATTTCTATCAAAAGGATAAGGACATATGTCATCCAGCGTGTATTTCTTGGTTGTGGTCCCCCCTTGTAACTCTTTGACTTGTCCTTGGAGTGCTTTAAACTGTTGTGTAAGAATAGCAAAATCAGATGGGGATGTTTCTTCTTCTTTGCTCTTTAATTTCTCAGTATCAAAATCCTTAGGCAGTTTAGCTCCTTGATCAGCTAAGAAGAGAAAATACTTTTCTTTGTCACGTTGTAGAATCTTTTCAAGGGCTTTAAGAAACTTGGGGTCTTGTTCAGCCTCTCTAATATGAAGTTCTTGCTCGTCATCGCTATCTACGGGAGTTTTGTTCATGTCTTTGTTCTTATGAAACGGATTTTCCTCTCTATCAGCCATATTGTCGTCACTGAAAAGAGGATTGCGACTCATACTAAAAAGAGGACGTTCACCTTTTTCTTGGATGTTGTGGGTGGGAATTTCTTGTTGAGATGTTTCTCCTAGTTTGTTGCGTTGAGATCTTGTAAAAACAGGCATACGTAAGAAATCCTAGGATATGATCGAAGGTTACTGAAGGATTTGACTAGGATGCGTTGAGTATTCAATTGAAGGTTGTGGTATATTCTCAAACTCAAGAGGTTGATCAAGATTGTGATGTTGAGATAATGCTAATCTTTGATAATAAGCTTGAGTAGCCAAAGGTTCCACAGCGTAATCATCAGTAAATCCTCTAATGTAGTCTTGGTATCTATGGAGAAATGTGCGATAATGGAGTAAGACGTGTCGACTCTTATACAAAAATTCTCTGCGGTCTAAGGTTTCTTTGTAACTTAAGTTCGTTTTGGGCTTCTTGATCCTATTGAAGACTGATTTCTTGGTGAACTTGGTTGATTTCCACTTTCTCAACATGGGAGAGAAATCTCAGAGATTCGGGTCTGTATAAAAATTTTGACAGAAATTCAGAAGCGCTATTCTGTTTCCTAAATGCGCTGCAGAAAGAGGTATATGTGCTGGAGAAAGAGTCAAATGCGCTGCAAAATACCTTAAATGCGCAGAAATAGAGCACAGATGCGCTAAAACAGTTTTCCTAAATGCGCTAAAAGATAACTCAGATGCGCTGAAACAGCCAGTGGATGCGCCAGAACAGAGTTTATATGCGCTGCAGTTTTTCCTAGATGCGCTAAAACAGTTTTCTAAAGACAGTTTTTTGACCAGTTTTGAAAATTCAGCCGAAGTTTTTCATGTTCGTTTTGGATGATCCTTTATCTGAATTAATGTTCTTGAAAACACAGCAAACAGTCTGATTTAAGTTGATCGTAACCAAGCACAGAATAGGACAAGCACAACCTAGGTTAGGCCAGGACAATATCTGCTAGATTCCACGCGCATATATCTGTGTGTGAATTCAGAAGCTTGGCTGCACGGGCTCCCCCTTACAGTGCACTCTCTTCTCAGGCCAACCAAACTTCCAACCCCCATGAAACTCCCATGGCGAGCTGATCACCTCTACTACAAACTGCGAAAGTGTGGATGCCTTCACATCGACCGGTGCTGCGCTAGCAAATAGAAGGATTTTGGCTTACTACACAATTTTTTTTAGTTCGGGACCCCCGTTCGAGTGGCCATACATGGGGCAAGAGATTAATCACCATTAAGGTGGCACTCTAGCCTGAAGAGGTTAAGCTCAATAGGGTTTAAGGGAGTACAACTCCGTCCGTATGACACATCCGCACAAGCAACCTTAGGTTTTTCCTTAAGATTTACATTTATATACCATTTGGGGGTAGCTTGGCCTTAGCTCCGTTGCCAGTTTGAGTCGCGTTGGGGTGATGAAATCCCCAGGCAGGCCTAATTTCTAGAGTCAATAACCGTTTCTCGTACACCCAGGATCGCACAAGTGTGCAAGGGGAGAGGATACTTCGATTATCAAGTCAGGGTTGTACAGGGAAAAAGTGGGTCTGGTTTTCTGATCACCTAGTTTGCACAGGGTGAGAGCATAATCACCTACCACTTTCAAACACAGTCAATAAGAGTAGACAGATTCATTTTAGGAGCACCAAAATCAAAAATGATTTAATCTAAGTGAAGATTTTGCTTCACAACAGACATGGGGTTCATTTTAACTGCATGATAAAGGTGTGGTGGCTACCCTAGATTGATTCATTTTAAATCCAGCAAGAAAGAAAGAAAGAAATTCTGTCTGCGGAAGGCGTCAGACTCAGAATCTGTGTTACAATCTAGATGCGCAACTCTATCACTTAAATGTGCTAAAACAGAACCCAGATGCGCCACTCTGTTACCCAGATGCGCGAAAACATAACCTATATGCACTATAACAGAACCTAAATGCACAATACCAGAAATCTATATGCGCAATAACAGAATTTAGGTGCACAACTCTGTTACCCAGATGTGCTAAAACAGAACCTATATGTGCTAATCTAAATGCAAATTTTTTTTTTAATTTTTTCGAAACATATTTGAATGCGCTAAATGATGTCCTAAATGTGGTAAATAAACTCCTATATACTTTGCAGAAATTCCCAGATGCGCCACTCTGTTTCCCAGATGTGCTGCAGAAATGCCCAGATGCGCCGAAACAGTCTTCAGATGCGCCGAAATACTTGCAAAATAAAAAAATTTGAATCTTCCAGATGCGCTCTCGGATGTCAGAAAACCTGCAAGAAAACTTGCAAGAAAAACCTGCAAGAAAGAAGTCTAAAATGGGGGCATAGGCCCCACGGTGGGCGCCATTTAATGTGTGATCAAAAATAATATGCGTAAATGAATTGAAATAAAATACTATTTAAGCACACCGATAAGACATTGTATCAAAACAGAATAAAAAAAAAGTAAATAATGCAAACTCAGTATTCTGCTTCGATTGTCGTCCTATCGTCCTCTATCTTCAGTGTTTTTGTCGATTCCAGCTTTTGTTCTCAGATTGTAGGCTAGGCTCAACAAACTGTCTTCCTAAAGAACGAGATTCAAAAGTGATGCATGATGCAAGATTTAAGCTATGATATGGAATAAGACTAATATGCTTGAAATAACCATGATGCTATGATAAATGAATACTAAATGAATTAAATGCATAAACTCTAATTAATTGCCTATTATCAATGGTTGTATTCACACAGGTATTTATAGAGTTTTTCGAATGATTTTGATTGGCTGTCTTGATTAACGGTTGTGATAATTCCTGGCAGATCGAATGGCTGAAGAAGGATGAAATTGAAGAGAAAATAGAAGAAACCTAAAAACAAGATTTTTCTATTTTTATGAAAGAGGAAAAGATAAGAAGATAAAAAAATCATCTTTCTTTAAAAGGAATAAAAGAAAGATTTAAAGCTAATAAATAATGAATTAAAAATTCAATTATTTATTTGTGGATGAAATTCAGCTTTTTCTTAATTAAATGAAATATTTAATTAAGCTTTTAAAGCAGAAGAAAGTTTGTGATAAGAATAAAGCTTTAATTAGGGTTTTTGAAGAAAGCAGAAGATCTCATATTTAAATAAAATATTTAATTATGATATGAGAAGAAAACAGAAGATAATAAAATATCTAGTTGTGTTTTTAGAAAGAAAGCATAAGATCTTTAATTAAATAAGATTTATTTAATTAAATCACTTTTATGAAATTAATTAAATGAAACATTTAATTAATTAGAAGAAGAAATTAAAATAGAAGAAAAGAAATATTTAAACTTAATTAAATCAAAAGATTTAATTTAAATTAAACAATGATAATTAATTTAAATAAATAAAATGTATTTATTTAATTAATTAAGTGGACATATGAAAATAATTAAATAAAATAAATTTATTTAATTACGAAAGAAGAATAAGATAAATGAACAATATAATTAAATTAATTAAATTTAATCATATGTAGAGGACTTTAGAAAACTAATTAAATAATAAATATTTAATTAATTGCCAGGATTATAGACATGACCATTTTTATGCGTATACATTTTGCCCCTTTTTGAAGTGATGTGTGAAACGCATTGCTTCAAAGAAAATAATTTTTTTTTCCCCTGATATGTTTCTGATTTTTGATGTCGATGATGCCCCCTCGGGAGGTAAATCACGGAAGAAGAGGTTGATAGTGATAGGGGAACAGTGATTTAGCTCCCGATAGATGCTGATTATGAAGGCCCAATGAAAAATAATATGCCATTAATTCCCACCCGAAAAGACCCTTTTAAGGTAAAAGGGGTAAAATGAAGTGTCATTTTCACCCTGCTGCTACAGTAAAAAGTGAGCTCTGATAGTGACTTGGTGAGATGGAGATCCCAGTGCACAGGCATAGATTCGAGCGAGCGCACTGATACCAGAGACCAGCTGCGTATGGACCACTGGTGAGTGATTCCAACCATTTATGTTGTCAAATTTTGCATTTTAGATCGCTTTTTGAATTGTGTTAAATCGGACTACATTTTTTTCGCACGTTTTAGCGCATATAGGAAAAGTTTTAGCGCATTCGACAAATCTCTTAGCGCATATAGGAAATTCCATAGCGCATATAGGAATAGGGTAAAAACTGATCCTTTAGCGCATCTGATAGATAGAGTTGCGCATCTAGGGCAAAATCGGCTAGATTGATTCTGTAGCGCATCTAGGGCACATAATTGTGCATCTAGGAATAGGGTCCAAAATTGATAGAGTTGCGCATATGGGAGTTAGAGTGGTGCATCCATGGGATAGAATAGCGCATTTGGAGTTTTAGCGCATCGAGGAAACAGTTTAGCGCATATGAGAAAAATTTTAGCGCATCTGGGTTTTAGCGCATATGGGCAACAGAATGGCGCATTTATGAAATTTTGCACAGAACGCTTGTTTGATAAAAAATGATGATTTAAATTGCTTCCTTAGTCAATAGATAGATGAATTGTAATACCATCATGTAGATATGATAGAAAATATGATAGAGAACTGATAACTTTGCTTCCACAAATAGAAAACAAAGAGTAGATAGCTAATAACTTTGTGACGAACAACAAAGAGTAAAATGATTGACTAATTGATTTGTGTTTGATAACTTTGCTTCTTGCGATGGAAAAACAAAGAGTAAATGTGTGATAAATTTGCATTCTGCGATAGAAAACAAATAGTAAAATGAAGATAAAAATTCACATTCATGATTGAAATACAAATAGAAAATGAGATGTTGTGTTGATAAATTTGCATTCCTGAAAAGAAAACAAATAGTATATGATGATAGAGTAACTTGCTTTGATATTCAGATAAATTGATGTTGCACATGATATGGGTCATTGATTGGATTTGCTTGATTGTGTTGATATGGGTCATAGATATGTTTTGTTGGCTAGATAGATCACATGATATGAGTCTGATTTGATGTGGATTTGTGATGATCAAACAAAATAGGAGGCTTTTAAAAGCCTCCAGATTAGAGAGCGGTTCCCACTATGTTGGGAGCGGATAGGAGAGCTGACCCCTGCCGAGTTACAGTTGATATCAGATTGTGGACTAGGACCATTGTTGGCCATGCCGCGAGGTATTCGGGCCAACAGGGGGTTATTGACCGCTTTGGCAGAGAGATGGCATTCGGAGCATAACACCTTTCACCTACCGACAGGTGAGATGAGTGTGAGGCCCGAGGATGTATACAGGATTCTTGAGATTCTGGTTGTTGGTTCCCTTGTGGTTTATGACCACAAGGAGATTGGTGGTACCGCGGCGCTACAGCGGATTTGTGGCGATCGGAGCATATATGGTTATTGGATAGATTGGGAGGATTTTAGCAGGTATCCCGCTCTAGTTGCTGTGTTGGCTGCATTTGTCGGAGGCTTCCTTGGACCGGACCATCGGTCGAAGGGATTTGCAGTTGGTTGGGGGAGGATGCTAGAGTGGATGATGAAAAAGTGAATTAATTAAGTAATGCATAATTAAGTGAATTAATAGAGGAAATTAGGGTTTCAGGACTTTATTAAATAAATAAAATTTATTTAATTCATCAAAAATGGTGAAAAAGTGATTTTTTTTTTTATTCAAGGGGTAAACGCATTTGACCGGAGCTATGAATCAGATACAACCATTCAACAATACCACCCCAACGGGGTTTGAACCATGGTGGCAAGAACAACAATGCCACCAATAAACCATCACACCATGCCAATACCGACAAATTAATTAAATAATGTATAATTATTCAATTAATAGAAGAATATAGGGTTTTTGATGCAATTGATGTGAAATACAGTGATATTCAATGATAATGATGTCAGTGATGATAAAATGTCATTTAGGATGTGTGATAAGTGTTAGGTCATTTTTACATGTCTACAAAGGTTATCATTTTGGTGTAGCCAACTGATGTGCTCCAGAGTTGTAGTTTGTTGTAATGATATAGGGACCTACCAGCTTGGTTCAAACTTACCTTTCCCATCTTGATTTACCTAGATTTTCTAATTTTCCTTTAGGACCAAGTCACTGACCTAAAAGTTCTTGTCTTTGATTTTATTAGAATAGCTTCGCTTGAGCCAATTTTGATAGGCCTATAGATGGTTCAATGCGCTCAAGTGTCTTTCATCTAGGACTTCAAGCTCATTGAGTCTGGATACCTGATACTCTTTGTTGCTAACAAGATCCTTCAATGACACTCTAAGGGATGGGATTTGAACCTCTATAGGTAGTATTTCTTTGGATCCATAGACCAAGGAAAAAGGAGTCACGCCTATAAGTGCAAGATGTTGGTTCTATAAGCCCATAAGGCTGGTTTTAGTTGTAGGTGCCAATCACGTTCGATGTCATTAATAGGTTTCTTCAAGATTTTCAAGATAGTCTTATTAGATGCTTTGGCCTGGCCATTTCCTTGGGGATAATATGGGGTTGAAAAGTAGTGTTGGATAGAGAATATTGAGTAGAACTTGCAAACATCTTGGTTCTTAAATGGAGCTACATTATTTGTTATGATAGTTTGTGGGATACCATATTGACATATCAAATAATTAAGAATGAACTTGGCTATTTATTTCCCTATTATATAAGTTAAAGGAATAGATTCTATCCATTTTGTAAAGTAATCTATAGTAGTGATGATGAATTTTTTTCCATTAGATGAGGCCAGTGATATCTTTTCTATTAAGTCAAGTCCCCATTGGGAGAAGGTCCATGGAGTGGTGATAGGACACAACTCTTGCACAAGTGAATGAACAAGATCTCCATGTTGTTGGCATTGATGAAACTTCTTGGAAAAATGAATTGCTTCTTGCTCCAATGATGGCCAGTAGTACCCTATTTGTAGCAACTTTTGGAATAGGTTAGGTCCACTACCATGGGAGCCACAAACACCTTTGTGTACCTCTTGCAAGGACGTTTTCACTTCTTTAGCATTGATACATCGAAGTAATGTATCATTAAGGCTTTGGTGGTATAAGGTATCTCCAAGGATGGTAAATCAAGAAGTACAGTGGACAAAGGTTTTCTTTTGGCTGGTTGTTAGGTGGGGTGGTATGATTCTGTGTTGGATATAGGAAAATGTGTTTTCATACCAAGGTGAGTTAGGACCAACAAAATCACATACAAGTTCAAACTCCAGGATATCAAATGCTAGTATAAGAAATTGCTCCATGAGGAATTTGTATCTAGGAACATTCTTAGGTATGTCAAGGAGTGAACTGATAGTAGCCATTGCATCAACTGCTTTATTATTAACCCTTGGGATCTGTTCAAAGATAATGACCAAAAATTATTGCTTGAAACTATCCACCATTCTCTCTTATGGAATGAGCTTATTGTCTTTAGTTTTGTATTAATCATTGAACCACCTTATGACCATTAGGAATCACCATAGACATGTAGTTCCTTAATTTTCCATTCCATGGCCATTTTCAACCCCATGATTAGTGCTTCATACTCAACTATATTTTTTATATAGGGGAAGGAAATCCTGTATGCTTTTGGTATACTATCTCCTTGTGGAGTGAGAAATAGGATACTAGCCCTTGAGCCATGTCAATTATAGGATCCGTCAAAGTACATAGTCCAACGGGTTGACTGAGTTGTTAGCAGTATTCTCTCATTTGGAAACTATGCTATGAGTGGTTGATGATCTTCAATAGGTGCTTCTGCTAACCTATCTTCTATCACCTGTCCCTTGATGGATTTCATGTCAACATATTCTATGTTGAATTTTCTAAGTATCATGACCCACTTAGCGATTCTTCTTGTAAGAGCTTCTTTTGCTAATAGATATTTCAAGGGGTCTATTTTAGAATCAACATGATTTGTCTATTTAACATGTAATTCCTAAGATTACTTGTTGTGAAGACAACTGATAGACATGCTCGTTCAATGGGTGTATAATTCAAATCATAGCTAACTATGGTACAACTAATGTCTAGTAAACTACTCATTCTTTATTCTGCTTATCAAGTTGTGCCAATAGAGCTCTCAAAGCTATTATTGTTGTGGATAAATATAAATAATTGCTTTATCTTGAATTGGAGGCATCAATACTGGGGTAGTGAGAAAATAGTCCTTTGTCTATTGAAAAGCTTGATCAAACCTTTTGTCTCATTTAAATGTAACATCTTTGACGAGCAACTATGTGAATGGGTAGAATTTATCCACTAGTTGTGCAATAAACCTTCTGATAGACTGAAGCTTGCCTTGTAGACTATGCAACTATTTTAATGTTCTCGAGGGACACATTTCTAGGATAGCCTTGACCTTAGCAAGATCCACCTTGATACCTCTTCTATATACAATGTGCTCAACAATTTCCCAAATGTTATGCTAAACACACATTTCTTTGAATTTAGACACAAGTTATACTTCTCTAGTCTATCAAATATCTTAGCTAAGTTAGCAAGGTGTTCGTGTCTTGTGACTAGTTTATCCAAAAAATCATCTACATAGTCCTCCATGGTGATGTGCAGTATGTCATGGAATATGGTAGTCATTGCTCTTTGATATGTGGCTCTTGCATTCTTCAAATCGAATGGCATGACGTTCCAACAAAAAGTTCCCCAAGTATAGGTAAAAGCTATTTTTTGTTGATCTTCAGGGGCTATCTTTATCTATTTGTACCTAGAAAATCCATCCATTAGTGAAAGAATTTCATGGCCAACAGTTAAATCTACTATTATTTTGATGTTGGGAAGGGGGGGAAGTCATCCTTAGGGCATTCCTTGTTAATATCTTTGAAGTATATATAGATCAGTAAGCCCCCAGTGGGTTTTGATACCGATATGAGGCTAGATACCCACTCAAGATAGTCTATAGGTCTAATGAATCCCATGTCCAACAATTTATGAAGCTCCACCTTGACTAACAATGCTATTTGCGGGTGCATCTTGTGAATATTTTTAACTAGTTTTGATGTCAAGAATACTATTAGATGGTGTACCACTAAAGTTGGATCTAACCTAGGCATACTACATATGTACAGGTGAAGTTGATCTTAAATTCATTGATGAATACCAAGAAGTTGACCTTTTCCTCAAGATCTAAGGAAGGTGCATAATATGTTACCTTAGGTGCCTATGTGGTTCCCATGTGGATAGGTTTTGAACCTTCAACCAAATCTGTTGATTGTTCTTGATACTCTGTGATGGGAAGATTGAATCCTCCATCTTCATGTGCCTCAAAGAGCTTTTCACCTTGTATAGGAGAAAATTTTCACCCCTCTCACAAATTCCACTTTTACACCCCCTACTTTAGAAAAATCAAACCCAACTAATAAATTCCACATCACCTATCTGCAATGCATCCACTTGGTGCTTGTCTTTTGTGTCAGTGGGGGAATTTATGTTAGGGATGTGTGCATGATGCATGTTATCACCTGAAGTTGCACCTTGTTGAACCTGATGTCCAACGCCTCAGTGTAACATGGGAAGAACTCCAAAGCTGTGGGTCACTTTATAGGCAGAGGTCAACCTCCGGAGAAGGCCGGCTTCCTTTGGTGTCACCTAAACTAATGATTTTGTAAAGGGAAAGGGAGAAGGGGTACATAAATTGAAACTAAACTAAGGTGATACATCGAATGTTACTTGGATTTGAAACCAGACTTCATACACTTGCTTTCATTGACTAAAGATAAATTTTCACAACTTACTTCTGCATATATTTTTGCAAAAGTGTTTCACAAACAGGTCTTGGTGCTAAGATTCCTAGAAGGAAAGTTAATTTCACATCTAGAATTCATTACATCTTTTTGACACAATTTGTGACCTGCAAAAACATGCTTTCTGCACAAAGGTTCTAAAATCTGAGACAAAGCTTGAAGGAAGTGAACATTTACCTCACTAAAAGCTCAATCAATCAGCTAACTGAACACAAAAATGCAAAGAGAAAGTAGGCAAGAGCTTCAAATTAATAATAATCAAGGTCTTTTCTGAATTTCATCTCCAAAATTGAGTTACAAGAATTTTCTAATCTGAGAGAGGACCGGAAAAGTCACAGACTTCAAAAAAAGCATCAGCAGAACTCTGAACTTTTTACAAAGAGGCAAAAAATGCTTATATACAAGAGTGAGGTCGGCCCCTCAGGGCTTACAAAAAATATCTGTCCCAGAAAAAATATGCCTTAGATCTTTTGGTTGAATTTAATGTTGTATCCTACGTGTCCATGTCGGTGTGAAAGATTTCCTTCAGGGGAAACCTTCTTGATCTTTCTACAACCACCGCATTCACTTCTGCTCCTCGTGTCGATCTTTGAATTTCCCCCAGTCAAGCTGCTTTGAATTCCCCTAAGCTCCGAACAGATACATGTTGCCTATCCTTCTGTTAATCACCTTCATCCTGGTGAAACTTCCATGACTTGCTTTTGGCTTTCTCTAATTGGTTGAGCCTTTTCCATGCAGATTTCTTGGGCGGTCAAAAGCTCCTTCTGTCAGAATCGCATCTCGACGAGACATTGGAAGTGTCTCACCAATGCGATTATGCCCCTCTAAAGCTATCGACATAACATGGAACAGCTGGTGAGAGTTCTTATTGAGCCACCAAATTTATATCGAAGTCAGCTTTGTCATCGCTCATAACATCGGCAAGAAACTGCCGAGTCGGCAGGATCTCATAGTGATGCCGGATCCTTCTACCTGGGCTCATTCTGTATCGGTCGAATTCTTCTTTGGTTGTCGAGACCTCTCGCCAAGCTTCCTCTTGTCTCATTTTCCTTTTTATTTCTCCATCTCCCCGAGCTCCTCTTCAGTTGGCAAGACACCCGAGTGTCGGTGAGACGTTTTACCGAAGGAAAAACGTTACCCCGAGGCCCTTCATCTTCGGCAGGAGTTGATTGATGTCACCCCGAATGCACTCCATTCTACCGAGCTCTTCATTTCTTTCGGCAAGACTTTGGCGAGTCGGGAAGACTTCATAGCGAGGTCCCCTAGTCATACCAATACCCGCTTCAGTCGTTGAGACTGCACCATGTCGGCAAGACACTACTCTGATGGCTGGAAGCTACACCGATGGATTTTATGTTGGGGAGACCCTATGTTGGTCGGTGAGACCTTCTACTTTGTTGGATCTTTCTCCCTGAGCTGGTTCCCCTTCGGCAAGACTTCAGTTGGTCGCTGGGACCTCATGGCGATGGCTTCAACTCTTGGTGAGCCCTTTTGTTGTTGGCGAGACATTTGCCCATTGGCCAGACCTCTCGCCGGGCTCCTTATCTTTTGGTGATGAGCTACTTTCTCTTCGGTCGGGGAGACATCGCCATCTCGATGAGACCTCAGGGCGAAGTCTTCAACTCTTGGTGAGCCCTTTTGTTGTCGGTGAGACTCCTGCTGAAGGAAAACATATATCAAGCCTGCTTTATCCTTCGGCGAGACCACCTCCATTCACCGAGACATTACAGTAATTCCTCTATCCTTCGCCAAAACCATCATCTCCTTCCGAGGCTTCCTCATCTGTCGGCAAGACTCCTGAGTGTTGGTGAGAGATCATGCCGAAGGCACTTTGCTTTAGCGAGGGCTTATTTCAATCGGCATGACTTTTCTTTATCGCCGAGACATCTTAGCGAACTCAAACTCCTGCGCCGAGAGCCTTTACAGTCGGGGAGACCTTTTGACTTCGGCGAGACCCTATAGCGAAGCTCGCCTACTTTTCCGACGCCGCCTCCTTTCGGTGAGACTTTCATCCTTTGGCAAGACATTTTGCCGAAGGTGATATCCTTTGCCAAGCTCCATGCATTACACCGAAGGCACAAGGCATGTTGGCATGACTTTCCATTATCGATGAGACTTCTTGCCGAACTTACTTCCTTTTGGCGACGCTGCTTCCCTTCGGTAAGACATTGCTCGTCGGTGAGACCTCCTTGCAAAGCCCGCCTACATACACCGAAGGAATCCTTTCGGTGAGACTTCAAGAAGTCGCCGAGACTCTCTCCGAAGGAGATCCTCATGCCGATGGGGAAAAAATTAGTCGTCGGGACAATGATTTTGTCTTGCCGATATGTACCTGCATACTAATTCTGCTCGTTGTGACATTCCTGGGGTCTTGCCAATTTCTCCTTAGAGGATTTTCATGCCCAACTTGAACAAGGCAGGCTTCCCAACTGAGTTACCTGTGACCTAGCATCAAATTCATGACTTTTTCCCTTGTGCAAATGCTCCATTTGGCCTTCTTGAACCTCTGTCACATGATATTCTACCTGATTGAGCCTGAGGGTGAAAATTAGGCAACAACGCACAAATGTCTATGCATTGCATTGTTGTCCCTGACAGATTCCTACCTTTAGAGTTTGTAGGGATGTCATGTTCCCCATTGGGAGTGAAGTGTAATGCCTCTTTTTCAACCAACCAGCTTGAAAATAGCTCTTTCCCTCCCTTTCCATCTTCAAATGGCTTGTTTTCTCATTCACTTCATCTCTTTAGCAATCTATTCCATCTTCTTGGCAATTCATACAATCTTTTGAGCATTGCTTAGCAACTTGCTACTCCATCAACTTCACTGATAATGTGTTATGCTACCATAGAAGCTATGATTTTGGTGTCTTACGAGACCTCCTTCATCACCGCAGTGTCCATGTCGACTTTTCCAAGCTTGTAGTATTGCATTATCCCTTTATTGGCCTTGAGTGTCTTTGGGTGGAGGTGGTATTGCTTCACTATCCTTCTTTTGTTGTGGTTTGATAGAGTAACATTGTGTTTTTAGTAGTGTTCCATACTCACTTTCACATTTTCTATCTCATGGCTTTCTAGACTGTTCGTGGAGGTGAAAACAACAAAGAAAGGGTTTGACTGAGGAAAATCCCTATACAACCCCAACATTTTTTCTCTCTTGGTTGTGTGTAAGTGTACATTTGTGTGGAGCTTGCTGGAAAACTGGACTCTGAGTGAGTTGGACTTCATCACCTTTGCTTTAATTGTCTTCTTTATCACCTTCATAGTTATTGCTTATATTTCATTATTTATCATTCTATTTATTATATTAAAATTCATTAGCTAGATTGTTAGTAGGTTTTTGGTATTCAACACTATACTTTTTCACTTTTTGGTCGTACGTATGCCAATGCCCTAAAGAGATGCCAATGTGCTACGTTGTTGTCCCTGAACCATGTTGTTGTCCTTGGGCAAAGAGTTGTCTAAGGTATGGTTTGAATTCCAAAAATAGGATTGTTTAGCCCCATCCAAACATTCAGATCAGTAGAGTGACAAAAGTACTTGAGAGTGCTCTTCATTCTCTATCCTTGTCCTAAATCACTTGCTTAGCTTGAGATAAGTTAGGGAAGCCCTCTTCTCTCAACTCTTTGTGACTTAGGGCCTTGGTGTGGTTGGTCCCCCTCCCTTACATTTTGGTGAACTTGACATGAACCATTTTGGTTCCATTTAGCAGTGCTAAAAGGATCTTTCCTTGTATCCTAGGAGTGTTGTGGGTGTGAGTGTTGTGGGGCATTCTGCCTTGCAACCCAACTTGCAACCCCTAGTGGCATAGTTAGAAGGTTCCGTAGGAATTTTGGAACAAAACCTTAGTTGGGTCACTGTCTAGTTGCAAAAAATTTGGGGGCTCTATGAAAGTTTCATCTTGTATACACGATGGCCTCCTTTTTACATCTTCCCATCCCATCTACACAACCTACAAGCAGCTCCCCTGGTATAAATTTCACCTCGCAAGACTTTTTGATGAACTATAATAGAGAGCCATCTCCCTTATACATCCCCACAAGAATAAATTGAAACACTGTAACGGGTGTTCTTGTTGACCCAATGTGTCAGGTGAATGTCATAACTAAGGAGATTATGTTGATTAAATTCTTGCATAGAGATGGGTATGATGAATCTGAGAGTACCATCTATACACACAATGAAATTTTCGTACCTCCCCTTGGTTGCATCACCTTGTCAATCCTTATTGGACCTAAATTAGTGTATTTTCTCTTTGACATAGTCCCTGGGTCTGAACTCTTCAGGGTGAAATTGGGTATTCCCTAGTTGGTCGCTATGAATGTAGTTCCCTTGGTAATGCATAAATCTCTAAAATTCATCCATGAGGGTAAAGTGCATGTAGTCCATGACACCAGCTATAAACCACCGATTGTGCGTGGTAGTTATTCGCTGGATCACTTTTGGCCTACACCTGTTGGTTCGATTCCTCCTAGGATGGACCTCTTGTACCAAACCTATGTAAAGTACAAGAGTGGGTGCTTAACACCTAAAGTGAGATATCCTCCATCTCCCTATGCCATCTCGCATAGGGATTTCCTAAAGGCTAACAACGATGCCACCTTGGATCAAAAAAGAGAAAAGGAGAAGCATACTCAACACTCTTCTTCTTCTTTTTTTGTTGTCCCACCTGTCACTTCCTCTCACCCTATTTTGGCGTCATCAGATTCTACCCCTAGGAATTTGCTAGAGAATCCTATGGTGCCTGCTTGGCAAAAGCCTAAGCATCCTATGTTTGAACTTCTCGTCCTACCCATGGTGCCTAGGCTCATTCGGTATGGTAAGGGGAAGGGTCCTTATGGTAAGTACTCTATGTCTCGGCATCCACACCCTCCTATCACTCCTACCCCAAGGAAATGAATGGGAAGAGCTCCGCTGCTAAGGAATTAGAGTTGATTCCCCTTGCTGTTGCTCCAATCTCTTCTCAATCTCTCCCTCCTGCTCTCGTCTAGGAGTCTCTCCCTCCATTGGAAATGACCATGATGGACACTTTGATGGCCAAGTAGGAGTCTTCCATTCCATCTCAGATTTTGGCCTCTAACTCCCAAAGTGATAGGAATTTCCTTGTGTGTGAGCACAAGCACTGGCGAAAGGCGTTGGCTACTGAGCAGGCTGCTCTATAGAGGAAGGAATGGGAGTCAATAGTTTTTTCTCCAACACATTTTTCTATGTCTTCCTCTCCTATCCCCTCTACTTCAGTTCCATCAGCCTTGGTGCTGCTTTCGGCTCCTGTTGTGAGCATAAATGACCTTCACCCAAAAAAGGTGCAGGTGTTTATTGCTCCTTCAGTTGAGCTGCCTCTTTTTATGTCCCTTCTAGAAATCCCCTCATTCTCGAAGCTTGTGGACATATCGAACACCTCAGTGGTGTGCATCACAATCTTCTCCTCCTCCACACCTTTTTCCTCATTCGTGGGGATCTCACATCCTTCGATGAAATGAAAGATGGAGGATGGTCCTATTATCAAGGGGGCTCGAAAGAGGAGTCCACCTTCTTCAAAGTGTGGTTCTGCATTAGTGTGTGTTGTCTTAGTGATAGAAGAAGTTCTGGCATCCCCAAATTTTATCACAACTCCCAAGTCACTTGGTGAGCCTAGCAATGAATCTCAGGCACCACCTCCCTTGTCCATTGAGGAAATACATGGCACTCTTGTGAAGTGCATGTTTAACTCTCTAGACGAGGTCCCAACCATTTCAACAATCTTTGTGAAGTTTTTAACCTTTACCCCACAAGAACTGAGCAGAGAATACCTCGCATGCCCTTCTTCCTTGGCTCTTGTTGCAGGGGGGTTAGAGGGTTCCCCCTTGATATTCTTCCCTTGTAGGCTTATCCACCTTCCCCATATAATGATCTATATTTGGAGGGCGATGACCCCTTCGTTGATGAGGACTAGGGGGAACCTCTTCTTTATCTGTAGAGTAGATTGTGTGTGTGATTGACAGATTAGTATGGGTTGATTATGCTTGATCCATGAAGAATTGAAGCATAACCAAGCCACTAACGTCAAATCTCAATAAGATCATTCAAATGGAAATTAAACTAAACATCCATTAAAACCTATTATACTTAACTATGAAAGCTTTAAATGCATACTCTAATCCATCTAAAACTTATCCATTGGGGGAGTGGTGTCACATTGATGTGGAATAGCAACCCTTTCCCAATCTCATGGATAAATGAGCTTATTCCCATCACTTTTATTCAAGAAAACTGATGGAACCACTAATAGATGTGTATTAAAACATGATTATAATCTAAATAAGCATGATGCAAGCTAACTTAACATGATTTTATGCTAAAATGATGAAGATATGTAAATGCTAAGCTAATCTAGATGGAATCTAAACTAAAAGATTCAAACCCTTATTCATAAACCAGCTAAATGTATGCATTATGTGATCATGGAAGCCATTAATGGAAGCTTAAAGCTAATTAATGCAATTAAAATAAACTAAAATATGTTAAATGTGTGCTAAATATGAGTGTGAGTTATTTTATCATAACTATGATGTTAAAAGATGGATCCATTTGTCTCCAAATAGTGACCTATTTATATGAGAGCAAATGAGAAATGGAGGGTTGAGATCAAAAAGGATAATCAATGGTCAAGGATGGAGGAAGGATGAAACATGGATCATGTATTATCATCAATGGATGAGAATGAAAGATGAGATTTAATTAAGGGTTAACATTCCTTCAAAAAAACACACTTTTGACCTATATAAGAGGTCACAAGTTAACTTGCACATGAAGCATTGTAAGAATATTCCCTTTTTCAAATGAGTGAGGAGAGAGAATATTCTTTAGAATATTCTCATGGGAAGGATAATTTAGTTAATTAAAACTAATTAAATTGTGCAAAAGGAGGAGGAATATCCCTTGGGAATATTCCTTTTGGAGGAATGTGCAAAGGAGGAATATTCCCTTGGAACATTCTCTTTCAAGTGGGGGAATTAGATTTAATTGATAATTAAACAATGTTAATTATGCAATTAAGGGATTTAGAAGAATTAGATTATATTCATTAAATAAAATGATTTAATGAATGGGGGAAAGGTGGAATGATGTTTAATTAAATAACTTAGGGTTATTTAATTAAATAAGAAGATTTAGGGAATTAAATTAAATAGTTTGATTTATTTAATTTAATGAGATGAAATGTTAGCACGAAAGGGGGTGAATTAACTCGATTAAATTAATTAGGTTAATAGACGCAAATGACATAATTAATTAATAGCTAGGCTAATTTAATTAATTAAGCGAAAAAGATGATGGATCTGAGAAGGAAATGATGTTAGTATACCTGATTCAAGTGTATGATATCATTCAAGACATTTCTCAGTCTCTACATTTTTCCCCTCTTTGAAGTGAGGTACTTGTTACGTTGGTTCAAAGACTAATTCCCTTCGGATGAAAAACTACTGCTTAAATCAACAAATAAAAAATTTCTGATTTTTAGATGCTCCACTATTTCCCCAGTGGAAGGAGTAAGCTGGTTCCCTGCCCCCTCAAGAAATTTGGTAGAAATTTTGAATTTTAGGTTGATTTCTCGACAAAGGTTAAAATGTTGTCCAAGGGGTTTGGAAAGGCACCGGGATGCAATAAACATGCCAAAAACACCAAAAAATGATGCAAAATAAGCTCTAGTTCAGCAAGATTGGTGGAATTGATAGAAAACCCTAGCTTGATGGTTAAATTAAGGCAAAAAACCCTAATTTACAAGAACAAATAGGTGAGCAAGGGTCACTTTCAATTCATTTATGCATTCACACCTTCAGGATTCTTTTCATTTTGAGCTCTAACCTTTTGACAAAATGGCACAACGAGTGCTCCCACGACACATTTTTGACCAGGTTCACGAGTACCAGAGGCTTCCAAGTGCAAGACCACCAATATGTGATTTGAAACTTGATTTGAATTTTAACTTTTAGGCACATTTAATGCATTTTTAAATTGAACTTTGGCGGTGTCACCATATAGCGATGCTATTTGTGGAATCGGTGACACTATTTTGATTTATAGTGACGCATATGTGTTTAGCAACGTAGTTCATGATTTAAAATTAGGGTTTCAAATTTTAAATAGTAACACATATGTAAATAGCGATGCAACTTGTGATTTGAAATTTAGGGTAGGGTTTACCAAAGTCAAATAGCGATGCATATGTGTTTAGCGACACATGTCACAAATTGTAATTTAAATGCTTTAAGTGACGCTGTTTGGAATTTGAATTATAGTGACACTATTGTCATTTTGGGGGATAAAAACTCCAAACTTAGCCAATTTTTTTAATTTTGATGTCGTGCACTTTGTGGGTGCAATAGGTTATCCTACCTTTGGTGTCTCACGAGCACCAACTAACTGTTTTATCCAAATTTGGTGATTTTTCTGAGTTGTGACAGGAACACTTAGGAGAGATTGGCTTGTGGTACATTGCTTACATGCCTATCATCTAGACACATTTGGTGATGATGACATTGATGTGCAAGCAATGGCACAATGAGACCTCATCGTTCCACGTACCTACTAGCGAGGCGATAATGACGCTAAAGGATGTATGGAAGATGTTGCATTTGTCAATACATGGTGAGCGTGTGATCTATGACTCTGATGCTAGCTACGATGCCTACCATGAGGTGCTTGACCAAGAGGACATTGTCCTGGTCAACTCCTAGATTGACCTCGAGATGTATAGAGGTTAGGTGTCAACTTTCAGACTAATTATTCTGGTAGTGATTATCTCAAGTTTGTTTGCTCCAAATCGATGAGGTAGAGGATTCGGTTTGGGATGAGGTCTAGATTGGCACAGGATGCTCTTTTGAAGGACATAGTATGCATAGGGGCCAGTGATGTTGGCCTCCTTTTACCATGATATGCATGAATTTGTATACTGCGATGGCAGGGCGATTGGCACAGGGGTCACCTTCTTCACATTTGGGCTTGGGAGCACATCGTTGTGCTTCGACCAATTGTTCAAATGGCAGACATAGAGCTAGATGATCCTATTGTCTAGAGATACAAGGGTACCATCACTTTACAACACACAAGGCAGATCGACATTCCCTATTGGCGTCAAGTGATCGACGATATGACAATATTCAGATGAAGGCCATGGATTCAGATGCCAACATGGTACGATGATGTGCAGTAGTTGTTCTTTTCTCGATAGACCTGATACATGTAGGGTTGAGAGCACATTATCATTGAGAGGTACCTACCCAATAGGGTTTCTAGACAGTTTGGCGAGAGGTAGGATATGCCTGATGATGCATACACCATCTTTTCCAGGTCAGCTTGAGAGACTGCATGGGGACACAGGATCCCAACCCATGAGGTTGTAGAGGGATTTTGACAATTGGTTTCTAGGCCTTGGGCCTATGATCAGGGACCGGCAGATGCACAAACAATACTTGCGTATGATACATGGTTTGTTCCCCCTCGTTGATTGATAGATCCAACAAGTGCACCCCCATGCTGGGGATCAAGAGGGAGGGGCGTAGGTAGAGGTAGAGGGCAACCAGATGATGAGCAAGGAAGAGGACAAGATGGCTAGGATGGCCAACATCAACAGGATGGAGAGGTCCCTGGGGCACCACTAGTGCATCAACATCCTCTATAGTAGCCATCGATACAACAATAGCCTCCACAGTAGCCATCACTCGGGCCAATTCCATGTGATGCATAGATACAATAGTTAAAACAATAGTTACAGGTGGTTATGGGTGAGAGGGATCAGACTAGACAACAAATTTTGGTTATCACTATTGAGAGAGACCAAGCTAGGAAGCAGGTACAGGCTTTGATAGCTAAGAGGGACCAAGAGCATCAACTTAGGCAGACTACTAATATGTAGTTATCATAGGACGTCGCGCGATGCCAGCAACTAGAGTCCATGATAGTTGCAGCTTAGGGACGGATAGTGTCTACCCATTTGTATAGAGAGGTCGTGATCGAGGCTACCTATTATCACATGCAATATCACTAGGATGTCCCCTAGATGCTTAGATAGCTAGATTACTCATAGAGGAGTGGGGCACAACCCAAGGCTGG
This sequence comes from Sequoia sempervirens, assembly GCA_007258455.2. Lineage (NCBI taxonomy): Eukaryota > Viridiplantae > Streptophyta > Pinopsida > Cupressales > Cupressaceae > Sequoia > Sequoia sempervirens. Next base: position 545,050,950 of record VDFB02271358.1, on the reverse strand, counting down.
GGATCAACCAAAGAGACAACCTGATGAGGGGAGCAACCATCAGGTCTAGCTTGCTGGTACAAACACTTTTTGATTATTTTATTATTATTTATACATAGATACATTCATGGGATCCTTTTTGATAGCCTCATGAATCTTGTACTTTTGATCGATATACATACAATGACTCAGATATTGTATTATGATAGTCACCATTTTTATATATATATATGATACAGATTCGATATGATGTGATGTGTTCATTTTATTTCATGCTTATGAATAAATGGATGCATTTGATATGGATATGATGTGACATGCTTATATATTATTATGTATGGATGCAATGTAATGGATGGATGTGTTTCCCTATTATTCATATTTATGTGATATGTGATGATGATGAGATGTAATGATATGGGATGAATGTAATGTTATATTATTTTTCAGTATCTTTTTTATGATATAATATGTAGATGTTATGCTTATGTGAATGATATGGATGCATTTATTTTTGTGTATTTTCTTATGTAGTTTTATGAGAAGATATGTATGCATATGGATGTATGTATGGATATGCAAATGTTCATGCTTATATATGCTTATGTAGATGTATGTTTATGATATGTGTGCAACGATTTAAGATGCTTAGAATAACAAATCTATATTATTCATCACAACTTAAATGATAATGATAGTGCAGTGAAATATGATATGATGTGATTATGCAAGATGTATGCATGTTGATGATTTGTGGATGCAAAATGGATGCATTGATGATATTTTTTTGCTGATTGTCATGATACCAAGTTAGTGCAGAGAGAAGATAGAAGAAATAAGATGATTGACCATTGATTTTGATGATTGATTCAAAAGATCCAACAACTCTATGATCCATCAAGACTTTATTAGAGATGGTGATGAGAAATGCATGATGATGATTCGCTCATATCTTGGGATTGGGACTTTTTCCATTCCTTAATGTTTGATATAACACATAGACATGATGCATCAAAGTATTGGTACCTAGGATGGTGTTGTATCTAGTGTAATGGAATTTGACTCTACAAATAGATAGGATAGTTCTTGTTCACACCTTGACATACAAAAACTTCGTTGGAATGTAGTTTAGTAGTTCAAAATATATTGGACCAAATCATATGCAATAGTCAACAATCTACTTTGAATAACCTCCCTACACACAACCAAGCAAGTATGCACCAAGATTATTTTACAAGAATACCCACAAGAAAAACAAATGAAATATAATGATCGATTCCCCATTCCTTTCTCTCTAAATTTTTTTTGATAGACATCATCGAGAGGTCCTCAGAATGGGTCATTAAGATAAATCATAAGAAAATATCAAAGACAATCAGTCAGTGTTATCTATATCTCTTGCCATTTTAATTTAGCTAAGGTGATTTCTGATGCTAATGTCCATCGCAGGAAGGATACATCCTAGGACATGTTGATACAAACTTCACTGACTCGTTTACCTATGATCTAGGCTTTAGATTTTGACACTTAGGTTTTCACTTTACGACGTGTGATACTTGTTTTCTATGTTTTTTTCCAAAGGTTGGAAGGTGATGCTCAATTTATTATGGATGGAGGTTTATTGTGGGTGAAAGAGAAATGGGATGGATTTTTTTGGATTTTCAAGAATATTTCCATGTTTTTGGTATTTTTGAAAGTTTATGTGGATGTTTAGGGGTTTCTCTAAGATATTTGTTGTTTAGGTCTTTTGAATGTTTTCTAATGATTTTGTGTTTTTCTAAGTTTTCAAATGTTTTTGGTATTTTCTGATTTTATGATGTTTAGGGTTTTCGATATTTGAATGTTTTTGTGTTTTCTGTTATATGAATGTTTAGGGGTTTTCCAAGTTTTGACCAAGAACCTTACTTGACAGACCTATCCTAGGGGCCTCGAGGGTTGATCAAAGATAAGCCTTGCCTACGTTATACACACAGAGACCACGTAGTTCAACTGACTCAACTTATTAACAATGAGATATGAGCGGTTGATGAAATGCCATTTTATTATGATAGACTCCTAAAGGACTGACCTAGGGTGTCTCAAGGGAACATCAATGATGGTCTTTCCTACGTTCAAGCTCAAAGACTCGTAGTTTGACAAGGGTATTGTTTTTGGATTTTTGATGTTCGACCTTTCTAGGGATTTTGATGTATTTTGGATGTTTTGGATTTTGACTTTACAATTTTCTGAATGTTTTTGGATTTTAGTTCAAGATTTTGTAAATGTTTTTGGATTTTTTGATGAACATTTTATGACTATTTTTTGATTTTTTGATGAGATTAAGATACACAAGAACGCGATCCGATCCATAATGAATTGCCCCGAATGTGAGATGATAGACTACCACAATATAGGCAGGACAAACTGACCTTAGGAATATGCCAAGTAGTACTAAGGGGATGCGATACTTCACAATATCAAGCTATGATATGGACGTGAATGGGTGAGGGAATAAATAGGATGGATGAGGTGATAGATGGATGTGATGCCCATAACGATAGGATAAAGAGCCAAATAATAGATGGAGCTGCTTTATTTATGCAAGGAACCTGTTTGTCAGGTTTTCACTAAGGTACTTTCCCAAAGAACCACCGAAGTGGTTTTCACTAGAGGGTGATTGTTTTTCTTTACTGTTTTCAATCCTTTTTCTTATTTTTTTGGATTTTGGTCATTTTTTAATTTTTTTTTGTATTTTTAGATTTATACCCTTCAAGACTAGGCATAATTTTTTTTAAGATGCAAGTTGTTGGTTTGTTCCTACAAGGGTTCACCTTTAGGTGTTGACAATTGATATGCTCCTAATCCATAGCTTGTTGTGATGACAAAGGGACCCAATCAGTTAGGCTCTAATTTTCCTTTACTTTCCTAATCTGGAAGATTCTTCTAATTCTACTTTAGGACAAGATCCCCTACCTAGAAATACCGACATTTGATCTTCTTGTTATAGCTTCATTTCAATTGGGTTTGATATACTTGCAAGTGATTAAGAGCATCAAGACGACACTCATCCAAGAATTCTAGCTCATTTAGCCAAGATACTTTGTACTCTTCATCAGTGGTTAGGTTTTGTAGTGACACTCATAGTGATGGAAGCTCAACCTCAATAGGTAAAATGGCTTTTGATCTGTAGATCAAGGATAATAGGGTTGCACCTGTTGGCATGCAGATATTGGTTTGATAAGCCCAAAGAGAGAGATTTAACTATAGATGCCAGTCACAACCAACTTTATTGATCATTTTCTTTAGGATCTTTAGAATGGTCTTGTTTGTAGCCTCAACTTGATCGTTTCCCTAGGGGTAATATGAGGTAGAGAATTGGTGTTGGATGTTGAATCTTTGACATAACTCTTCTGCAACCTGATTCTTGAAGGGTGTTCCATTGTCTGAGATAAGGGTTTGTAGAACACCATAACGACAGATAAGGTAGTTCAAGATGAAATTTGATTCCCTATTATGTAGGTCATAGGAATGGCTTCAACCCACTTGTTAAAGTACTCAGTGGTCGTTATGATAAACCTGTGGCCATCAGATGAGGTTGGGGTAATCTTTCCTATGAGGTCAAGCCCCCACTGCGAGAAAGGACAAGGTGTGACCATTGGTTGCAACTCTTGAGCTAGAGCATGGATCAAATCTCCATGTTGTTGACACTGGACACACTTTTGTACATACTGATGAGCTTCTCTTTCCATGGTTGGTCAGTAGTATCCCATCCTTAATAGTTTCTTAGCTAAATTCATACCACTAGAATGGGAACCACATATGCTATCGTGTACTTCTGTTAAAATGGTCAAAGATTCCTCTTGGTTAAGATATCGTAGTAATTTCCCTTAGATGCTTTGATCGTAAAGGGTATCACCTAGGATCACAAATTGGGATGTCTTTTTAACAAAGGTCTTTTTGAGGTTCGAGGTGATATCAAATGGGGGGTTCCTTTGCTCAGGTAGGCAAATATGTCACAGTACCATGGGAATCTAGGACCAACAATGACACACACAAATTTAGATTATGAGATTTCAAAAGTTGGTACAAGAATTTTTTCTACCAAGAATTCACATTGTAGGATGCTGTTCAACATGTCTAACAATGACCCGATTGTTGCCATAACATCTGCTGCTCTGTTGTTCATGTGAGGAATTTGCTCAAAAGTTATATCAATGAAAAGTTCCTTGAGTTTCTCTACCATCTTCTTATAAGGAGTAAGATTATCATCCTTAGTTTGGTAGTCATCATTGACTTGGTTGATAACCAGTTGCGGGTCTCTATAGACTTTCAACTCTTGTATCTTCCATGGAACTGCTATCCTTAGACCTGTGATTAGGGCTTTGTACTCAACAATGTTGTTAGTACATGGAAATGATAGCATGTATGACTTTGGAATGCAATCACCTTGAGGGGTGATGAAGAGAATACCCGCTCCTAATCCATGTTGGGTGAATGATCCATAAAACTACATCTTCCACATATTCATTGTATTGACAAGGAATACCGATTAATTAGGGAATTTAGATATCAAGGGGTTCTCAACATAGATAGGTGCCTCTACTAGTTGGTTTGTGATCATTTGTCCTTTTATTTCCTTGAGCTCCACATAATCTATGTCAAATTCAATTAAGATCATTACCCATTTGGCCATTCACCTAGTGAGAGTTGCTTTGGATAACATGTATTTCAATGGGTCAATCTTTGCAATAATTTTAATTTGATGTGACATGTAGTTTCTGAAGTTTTGTGAAGCAAAAACCAATGCTAAGCAATCTTTCTCAATGGATGAATAGGTTATTTCATATCCAACCAAGGTCTTTCTAATGTAGTAGATAGCCCTTTCCTTCCCATTTTCATCATGTTGTGCCAGAAGAGCACCTAGTGCTGCTGATGTGGTTGAGATATACATGATCAATGGTTTGTTTGGTATTGGTGGCATAAGCACTAGAGGTGTCAATAGATAGTCCTTGATCTGTTGGAAAGATTTGTCACACCTCTCATCCCACTTGTAAGTTATTCCTTTATGGATAAAATGTGAAAAAGGGTGGATTTTGTCTGATAGTTGTGCTATGAACCTTTTGATGGACTGCAATCTTCCTTGTAACGCTCTCATTTGTTTTAGTGTTTGTGGTGGTTCCATGTTTAGGATGGATTTTACCTTTGCTGGGTCAATTTCTACCCCTCTTTGCAAGATGATATAGCTAAGAATTTTCCTTGATGTAACCCCAAAGACACACTTTTTTGGATTTATCCTTACTTTATACTTTTCAAGCTTGTCAAAGATGGGTCCTAAGACTTGTATGTGCTCACTCCTTTTCTTGAACTTTTCCAAAATATCATCCACATAGTCTTCAACTATTTAGCCCAAATGGCATCACGTTCTAGCAATATGTCCCCCATGGAGAAGTGAATGCAATTTTGTGTTGATCTATCCTCCTTGGTGATCATGATTTGATTATAGCTTGAAAAACCATCCATACGTGATAGCATTTCATGCCAAACCGTTAAGTCTACTATGATGTTAATGTGTGGAAGAGGGAAATCATCCTTTAGACATGCTTTGTTCAAGTCTCTGAAATCATTGCATATTATGATGCCCCTGATGGGTTTGGAGACTAGTACCAGGTTTGAACCCACTCGAGATAATCTACCAATTAGATGAACCCAACGTCAAGAAGCTTTTGTAACTCAAGTTTGACCAAGAGTGCTATTTGAGGTTGCATCTTCCTTAACTTTTTCCTTACTGGTTTGGCTTCAGGATAGATTGCTAGATGATGCACCACTACTTTTGGATTGATCCTTGGCATATCAGTGTATGACCATGCAAAGTTAGCTCTTCACTCTTTTAGGAATGCTACTAGGTTCTTTTGTTCTTCATCCAACAAGGATTCAAAATAGAAAGTGATCTTGGGTGCTTCTTTTGTTCCCACGTTGACTGGAGTGGCCTTTTTTGCTAGAATCAGTAACTTCTCTGGATGTATTGCACTAAGGGGGAGATTGAATCCCTCATCCTTGGGTTCCTTAAAGAGGTTTTCACCCTCAGATGTGTCCTTTATTTTTACTATTTTAGGATTAGAGAGTGCCATAGTGTGGTTTTCACTCAAAGATCTGCATGTTAGTTGCACTTCGTCAAATTTGTGACTAAAGGATTCAATCATCTCCCCGTAGTATGCCCCTATGTCCAACTCTATGTCAAAAACAACCTTTTGATCTACCCAAGGTAGGTTGTCTTGAAGTCCCATGAATTTTTTTGCTTCATCATTTTCAAATAAATCTAGAATCGATGGTCCTTGTTGGTCCAATTCAATGAGTTGCGAGTATACCAGACGTATTTCATTTGGTTGGTTGCTTGGGGTAAAGGATGATATAGATAGCATAAAGAGGGAGTTATTCTCAAATAGTTCAGCAACATTGAGGGGGAATTCCTCTAGGGTAATATCACACAATGTTGGTAACCAAGAAGAAGCCTCAACTCATTTAGTGGAAGTACCTTTTCCAATAAGGGAAACCTTGCTAGTAGTACAACCTAGGAAAATATTATTTCAACGTTTCTCAAGAATGATAGGTTATAGCAAACCATTGTCATTTTGTCCCAGTTTCTTGTTCTTGGTATAGCCCTTGCCCTTCATTAGCTATAAGCCTTTGTTACCATCTTCTATGGGAAGAATAGGGACATGTCTTTCGTCCTGATATAATAGTTTAGAGACATCCTCCTCATTAACATCTTCTTTGTTTAGGTCCCCCCACTTGGTGAAGGTAGTAGCTACCATCTTGATAGTTTTAGTTATGTTGTTGCTTGGTGTGGGTTTCCCATGAGATTTGGGAGAAAGAGGTAACTCTCCCAACACAAAAGTATCCTTTGTTAGTTTATAGTTTCCACAACCATCATCCTAGATCATTGCTTTGATGTCGAGTATGCTCTGCATAATGGGAACTTTTGTTTCAAAGGTATATGTAAGGGATGATGAGTCAAAAAATGAGGTAGAAGGTGTAGGCCCTTCATCATTCTTGGGTATTTGGGGGATCTTATAGAACTTGGCCTCAAGATTCTTGCAATAGTAAAAAGGCTCGGGATCTCCATGGATAGTAACTTCTCTACCTTCAAAAGGAAACTTCACACACTGATGGTAGGTTGAAGCTATAGCTTTTAAGGCATGGATCCAGGGTCGACCAAGTAGTATGTTGTAGGGAAGATCAAGTTCTAACACTTGGCATGTAGTTTATACGATAAGGGGGCCCACTTGGATGGGTAGTGCGATGATGCCTTGTGATACACGTTCTTGATTGTCATATGCTCTAATGGTGGTGCTTTTTGTCTTCTCAATAGTATCCTCTGAATAGCCTAGATTTTTTATCAAATGAAGGGTGCAAATGTTCAGACTGACACCTCCATCTACTAAGACTATTTTAACCTTGTTCTTATGAATGATGACCTCAAGGTGTAAAGCACGATTATGAGATGGTTGTGATGGTAGGTCTTGTTCAGAGAAGGTGAGGAAATGATTAGTGATATGCCCTACCATATTTTGAAACTATTTGGTATCTATATCCTCGAGAACGGATGACATAGATAGAGATTCCTCTAGGATTTCCCTATGCATGGGGGATAGCCTCAATAGTTCTAAGATATAAATTTGTGTGGGGGTCTTTTTAAGTTGATCTAAGAGATTATACTTGCTAGTGCTTTCCATTAGCTGAGTAGGATGTTCCCTAGATTGGGATGGGACTCCCTAGATGGTGACTTTTCCACATCATGTGGTGAATGTACACTCCCTACTATGCCCTTTGATGGTGACAACGGTAATAACACTATCATAGGAAGTGACCACATTAGAATAGGTATGTTGCACGTTTGTGTAATCCTTAGCTTTTCCATTGTTGTTCCCTTTGTTATGATCCATCATAGTGTTCTTGTATATCTTAAGATCCTGGTTACTGGCTGGTACTTCAACACATATGGTATCATTCTCTATAAGGTCTTAGATAATATTTTTGAGCCTCATACAGTTTGTTGTTTTGTGTCCTTTGATTTTGTGAAAGTAACAAAGATCGTTCTTGTTGTACCAGGATGGTTTCTCTTGTGGTTCCTGTCAGTTTTCAAAGTTTGGAAGTGTTATCAGGTTTACCAAATTCTTCATTATGGTTTCGATAGGTTCTGACAATTGTGTGTACTTGTGTTTTGGATAGTTGTTCTTGGTAGGATTTTGTCATTGTTGTGTTTTGGTGTTGTTGATCTAATTATTTTGACGGGGTGTTGTTTGCTACACAATTGGTTGAATATTAGCAACTTGATTGTTGTTTGGCCTAGGAGCACTTAGGACTACCTTAGCATCTACCACACCATCATTTGTTAAATTTTTTTTCTTAGCCCAAACATGAGGCTTGTCATTTGAACTAGTTGATGACTAATTTTCTTTGTAAGCTTGGGTATTTCCCTATGAGATTAGAGCTCTCTTGATGTTAAGGGCTCTAGGGACAAGCTCATCATAAGATGTGATGCACTTCTTTTCAAGTGGAAGGATAGATCCAGATCTAGATTTTCTATGATAATCCCCACTTGTTATTCATCAGGAAGAGGCCATTTTCTCTTAATAGCTCTTTGTTTCCACCATTGTAAGAAATTAGTGAAAGATTCTCCTTTGTTTTGTCAAAGAGTATACAATTCTTCTAGGCTTACGTCTATGTCAAGATTAAAGGAAAAATTATCTATGAATTTATCAGTAATTTTTTGAAAAGTTTTGATATCAGGAGGCAGTTGAGAAACCCAATCCATGGTAGGACTTGTTAGACTTTAGGGAAAGAGGCACATTAAATAATAATGATTGTACGCAACCTCCATACACATGACATTGAACTCTTTGATATGGTCCATAAGACTTCCTCTCCCTTTGTATTTATTGAATTTGGGGATTTCAAATCTGGGAGGGAACAATACCATTGTGATGTTTTGATCGAATGGATAGGGACATAGGTTTTGTGTATGGGGCTTCTTTTTCTTTCCCATCCAAAGGTCTTATATTTCTTGTGACAATGCCTTAAGTTGTGATGCTAGATCATCTTGCAGGTTTGGTGGAGGAACATATGGTGGGATGATGGATGGGTTTTGATATGATAAAGTGTTGTATGGGGTGTATGGTGGCTTGAGATTATGTGAAGGTGATTGGGGTGTTGATGCATATGTTCCTAATGTGTTTGTATTGATGATGTTCTATTGAGGGTTATAATAGGAACTTTGATGTTGTTGTTGTTGTTGTGCATACTGCTTAGCTAGTAAGACTTGTTGTTGAGCTTGTTCTTGTTGTTGTGACACTAGGGCTTGTTGTTGGGCCTATTGTTGTTGCTATGCTACTAAGTCTACTTGATGGGCTTGATGTTGTTGTTGTGCTGCTAAGGCTGCTTGCTATTTTTTTTTTGTTGCTAGGGCTACTTGTTATTGTTGTTGTTGTTGGATGTCTTGTTGATAAGATTTTGTGCTTGTTGTAAGGCTAAGGCATGCACTTGTAATGTAGGATCAGTTGTTTGTTGTGATATCTATGATGGGTTTTGAGTGTTGATGTTTTGTGTGGGTAGTGGATTGTTCATGAGAGGTTGGGAGTTCCCTTAGTTCAACATTCCTTATAAGATAGTGGATTGGGGTGGAGGAATGTAAGTTTGAAGTCCCATTTGATTTTGCTGACTTGGGGGACTAACATAAAAGATAAGGATGGAAACATAAGATTTTGCGATGTTAAGGGAATATTAGGCCCTTGGGTCCATTGATTGAAAGGGTTCCCTTAATTGATGTTTTGGAGATTCCCTTGTGTTTGAGATGTGGTCAATGTATTGCCTTGGTTGATGGGGTTTGTGACCAAGGGATTGTTTTGATGTGGGTTGAGGGTGGATGGGATGGATTTTTTTTGGAAAACCATTGTGTTTGATGTATCCAAGGGAGGATTCGATAAAAAGGGCCCATGTGGTGTTGAAGGGTGATTTTGCATGATGGTACTTCCTTTCCCTTTTGGGTCTACATGTGATATTTGGTCCACACTACTTTGCAGGATGTTAGGCACACGTTTAGTACTCATGGGAATGGATGAAGAGGGGTGTCCTCGATATGTTGAATTTTTTGTGGAGTAATGAATTGTAAGTGATTTATATGGCTGTTTGGGATCTTTGGGAATGGGAGGAGCACCAAATGTTGGTGTACAAGTGGTCATTTTCGATGGAGGATTGGTTTCAAGTGATGAGGGATAAATGTGTCTTTATTTTTGCACCTTTTGTTTACCTTTTTACCTCTTTATGCCTATAGAATCCCTTATAGTTCCTGTCACTATTTGTTAATGAAGTAGGGATATTTAATAAAATGCAAAGAATTATCCTTGTGACTATGAAAAATAGGGGATGATTAGGCGGATGATGTGTGGGAGAAATAGGAGCATCAGTGGAATGAGGAAAAAACCGATTCATGAGTCATGTGCCACTTGTGATTAAAGTTCAATCTAAAGTTGTTTTTTTTTGGAACAATGTTAAATATGTGAATCTATTGTTAAGAATATTTTAAAGGTTGTTGGTCGTAGGCCATAACAACCCAAAAAATTATATACCATTTTGGTTAGATTTTGTAGAACTCAACGACATATGATCTCTATATATATGCATGCTAAGACTTGAGTTAGTAATCGGTAATATATCTGTAAGATGTTGTTTTTATTAAAGAAATACTAGAGTTTGAAATATTGTTTTGCATAAGCATTGAGTAGAGTAAAGTAAGCTTTTTTTTCCTCATTGAAAATCAGAGAAGGAAGGGCCCACTTCCTTGATCGCCCAGTGACTAGCTGTAACATCCATGTGTTGTGTGGTAATGAGACTTTTCTCAATTTTAAATCTATTTTGATCTTTAATCATTGTGATATTTAATATACTGTTAATTACTAGTCAATGTATTGGTGATTCATGTGATTATATTGTGCTATAGGTATATTTGATTTAGCAGTTCACTTTGCAATCAAATTTAATCAATGCATTCATTATTTTGTATAAACTTGATTTAACAGATTATTCCAGACAAGTGTTAATTGGAGTACTTACTAATACGTGTGAAATTTATTTAGCACTTTTATATTCTATCATTCATCTGTTTCTAGTAGTCTAGTGTCTATAAGAATTATTATTTTTGTTTAGTTTTAATCTGCTTTTGTTGTACAATGTTCAACTCGGGTTCCTGTCACACAGGTGACAAGAGGTCTGAAAAACCAGATTTTTGAACAAATGCAATTTTTATGTAGTTGCATCCATCCCCACTTGGATTTATAGGTTTATCCCTTAGGAAAATAGCCCCAATATCTTTCACAAGCCTATGCTCCTAGATTGACATTGAGGAGTAAACTGAGGAACTTGTCAAACTCCCAAAGATTGATCTCAACCCATTCGAAATAGAGTTACAAGGATAGTTATGCTCAAAGCATCAACCATAGTTTAATCCAATAATTTTTGCATCGTTTCTAGGGAAAGATATTAAAGGCCTGAAATCATAGCAAGCTAAGTTAGGACCAATATGTCAAGAGAAAGCCTATACAATTGTCGGCCTTGTTAAGGCTAATACTCCTGATTTTTGTTGTTGTAAGTCATTTAGGTGCATGAATCGTAGTAGGGATAGTAGAGGAAGATTTATTAGGAAAGAAAAGGGAAGTAGTTCGCAACTCGAGAAATTTAAAAACAAATCAAAAACATCCATTGAGGGAACACAACCCAAAGAATTGCAAAATAGGTCAAAGCTAATTGAAAGAAGTAGTTCAACACAAGAGAAATTGAAAACTAGATTGTAGTCATTAGAGCTACCTGAACCTGATATTGAGAAGTGTGTTATAGAGTCTACTACTATTGAGACCCTTGTAGGTACCTGTCCAAGTTCTTCTGAAATATTAAGAAGAAAGGTTGAAAAGTTCTTTCAGGAATCTTACGGGCTAGAAGCTCATCCATTCTCAGAAACCCAAGAGCCATTTAGAACCTACTTTACCCCTTGGGCACTAGACATCATGGATCCCAACAACAACAACAACAACAATCATAATAGGGCATTGGCCAACAAAAATCTGGTTAATTTTGAGTTTCCAATCACACATCTTGAAGAAGATACCCCTATGCAGAACATTCCTCATTCCGCCTTGCCCATTTTTCATGGTCTTTTGATTGAGGATCCTGACATGTTTTTGTTTGAATTTAATGTGTTGTGCCACAACTATGATTATCAAAGCGACATGCAGAAGCTCAAACTGTTCCCATCCACATTGAAGGATGCAACACTACATTGGTTCATGAACCTCAGAAATATCAGGACATGGGAAGTCATGAAGGAGTTATTCCTGACCAAGTACCAGGAGTACTACAAAAAAAAGGATGTTTGGGATGAAATATTCTACATGACACAAAAGGAAGATGAGTCTGTGGAGGACTACCTCAAACACTTCATATTTAGTCTTAAATGATCTAGTCAACAGGGGCTAAATGAGGATGATGTTAAAATGTTGTTTCTTAGAGGCATAAGAGATGACACTATGGAAGCATTAAATCTAATAGGTAAAGCGAACATTTCTAAAATGAACTTTGACAATATATGTGATATTTGTAGGAATTATTCAAGGTCTCAACATTTAGGAAGGAACTATCCAAGTAAGCCTTATGCTCCAGGTAATGCAACAGGTATAATGAAGCATGAAATAGGAAATTTACTTGAGGATCTAAAATTGATTTATTAAATCATATGGGTAAATAGATAGACACTCTTTATACCCATAGGAAGCAAGAGGAAGCTGAAAAGGCCTTGGCCATGTTTTGTCTGACTTGTCACAAGAAACATGGTAGTGAGGATTTCCCTTACAATAGGACAAACATTTCATCCTTAGAAGAAGTCAGTAGGAGTTATACCTTAAGGCATCTTCTTGTAGGTGTGCTTGATATGGAATATTCTGAGGAACATGTCTACTACATGGCCCCTAGGTGACCTTTTCCACCTCGAGTAATGCACCCTAGCATGATGAATGATTATCTTTCTTCAGGACCTAGCCAACCCAATTCTTTTTAATCTAGATGGTATGTGGGTTGGAAACAACCCTCACCATACCTTTAATGGATGCCACAATATCAATACGCTTCAGAACCGTGGAAACAAGCATGGAGGCCACAATCGCCACAACCTTCACTATACCAACAACCATACCCGTCACAAGTGCAATTTCCACCTCCTCTCGTGATCAACCCTTACTATTAGTCACAACAATTCCTTCCAGCTATACCATCATCATCTGCTCAGCCATCCAATCCAACACAACCACCAAAGCCTACACCAAAGCTAGCCCAGCCGAACCCAAATCCCATCAATAAGGAAACCCAACCTATGTATAATAAATGAGGCAATAGGTTACCCCACTTATCCTATAAATACAGTAGAATTGGATGGTGTTCAATTAAGATCGGGAAAGACTCTTCAGGGGCCCACCATTACAAAAATCAATGAAGAATCTGAAGCAGAGCCTGTCAAAGAACCTCCCTTTCCCAAATGATTTTAGTCTAAACCAAAACAAAGGGAAGTTTCTCAACCTGAATTTGATTTTGTTAATGAGTTATGCAATGTTAACATCAACATTCCTTTGTTGCAGTCCATCAAGGACATTCCCATCTATACAAAAACAGTTCGAGATCTATGTACTTGGAAGAAAAAGAAGAAGCAAGACCCAAAGACCATCCAAGTTATTGGACAATTGGTAGATCTTATGCTCAGGAACATAATCATTCTGAAGTATTCAAATCTAGGGAGTCATGTCATTAAGTTATATATTGGTAAAGTAAGTATTCTTAATACCCTTGTCGATTTGGGTGCTGCAATTAATATGAAAAATGAAACAAAGGAAATATTGTCACTAGAGGGACTTAGACCTACTCCCAGAGTTCTTCAAGTGGCAGAACGATCTTTGGTCAAACTAGAGAGTATGATTGAAGATGTAATCCTTTCTATTGATTCGTGGGAATTCCCAATTGACTTTGTGATTTTGTAGCCAAAGATTAAGCTAGGGGGATACCACTTGATTTTGGGATGACCTTGGTTAGTAGCTGTGGATGCATTCAACAATTGTTAGTTGGGAAAAATGGTCATTTCTAGTGGCGAGCACAAGAAACAATTGAATCTATACCCACCATCATAACCCTTTTTGGAGACAGAGGATCCAGTTTGGGTTGATAGTGACTTAGATGAATCATTGCCCGTCTTGACAATTGATCAAGCCTTAGATATGGAAGAACCCATTGAAGATAATATTCTTGTTAATCTCCTTTAGAACAGCTATACATTTAATGAAATTTTTGAAAGCATGGTTCTCCATTCAGGTATACATACTCAATTTCCCTTTGGAAACTTTCCATTCATAGGTAGCTTATGATCTATTCAACACTTTGTCACAATGCATTAGTTGCTACCTCATAATTGTTTATACAGTTCATTTTTATCTTCTAGAAATTCTAGTGATATGGCACCCACCTCCCAAGTACTAGCCATTAACTCACCTACACAATCAGAAGCCATGGAAATTTTTCCTAATCACACACTTAATATTAATCCACAATTAACCACTAAACAAATCCAAGACCTTATTGCCATGCTTAGAACAAATAAAGATATATTTTCTTGGGAATACCAAGACATGTGTGGCATTCATCCTGACACCTGCACCCACCATATCTACATTGAAGAAGGTAGTCATCCAGTGAGGCAACCACATGGATTGTTCAATCCTTTCTTGCATGAAATAGTTAAAGAGGAGTTACAAAAAATGTTAAATGTTGGATTTATATATCCTATTTCAAATAGTCAGTGGGTCTCTCCTCTAGTTGTGGTTCCCAAGAAAAATGGTAAGTGGAGAATTTTTGTTGATTATAAAGCACTAAATAAAGCTACTAAAAAGGATCACTTTCCATTACCATTTATTGATCAAGTATTGGACACTCTTGCAGGTAAGAAGTTTTTCTCTTTTCTAGATGGGTTCAATGACTACAACTAGATTCGCATAGCGCTTGAGGATTAGGAAAAGACTACCATCACTTGTTCTTAGGGAACTTTTTCCTACAAAATTTTTCCATTTGGTTTATGTAATGCCCCTGCCACATTTTAAAGGGTAGTTTTGAGCATTTTTGTAGATCTTGTAAATGATTGTGTTGAGGTGTATATGGACAATTTTACTATCCATGGTGATACTTATGAAAAGGCTAATTTTTTTTTAGAAAAGGTACTTAGGAATTGTATAGACACTAATTTATCATTAAGTCATGAAAAGTGTCATATGCTAATGACAGAGGGGATAGTACTTGGTCATTATATTTCTGCTAAGGGAATTCAAGTCGATCCCAAGAAGATACAGATTATTCAAGACTTTCCTACACCCACTAGCCACAAGGATGTGCGTAGTTTTCTAGGCCATGCAGGGTACTATAGGAGGTTTATCCAAAAGTTTAGTAAGATTGCCTCCCCCTTGTTTGCTTTGCTAGCGAAAGATGTCATTTTCTCCTAGACACCAAAATGTCAAGAGGCTTTCAAAACCATCAAGAATAAGCTTGTCACCACACCAGTACTTAGAGGTCCAAACTGGGAGCTACCTTTTTATATCCACACGGATGCCTCAGATTGTTCCCTGGGGGTTGTCCTTGGATAGAAGGAAGAAAATATCTTCTAGTCCATTTACTACATTAGCAAGAATTTCATAGGGGATGAGGTAAATTATATAGTAATTGAAAATGAGTTCTTAGTTGTTGTTTATGCAATTAATAAGTTTCATCATTATATTATTGGATATAAAGTGTTTGTTCATATTGGTCATTCTGTAATTTGATTTCTAATGAATAAACTTGTTGTAATCGGTAGAGTTATTAGATGGATATTGTTGCTTCAAGAATTTAACATTACTATACTTGATAAGCCTGGTCATGAGAATGTGGTTGCAGAATGTTTATCTAGGTTACAACAGCCAGATGCTGAACCAATACCAGTTGATTATGCCTTTCCAAATGAACATCTCTTTGACATATCAACAAAGAATCTATGGTATGCTGACATGGCAAACTACTTGGTCACTTGCAAGTTCCTACTTCATTTCTCTCTGAGGGAATGCTAAAAGTTGGTCGAATTCAGCGGTGATTATACGTGGATCAATGGATTTCTCTTTTGTCGTGGCCTTAATAATATCATGTACTGATGTGTGCCCGAGGATGATGTCTTCGACATACTTTGCGCATGCCACACAAAACCCTGTGGAGGACATTTTTTCACTCAGAGGACTACTCAGAAGATCTTAACTACAGGCTACTATTGGCCTACACTCCACAAGGATTGTAAACGCTATGTTCAACACTATGACAAATGCCAGTGTATGGGTCATCCCACATGCTCAGATGAAATGCCTCTACATCCTTAGTTGTCCATTGAGCATTTTGAAAAATGGGGACTTGATTTTGTTGGACCTATCAACCCACCATCTTAGAACAAGGAATATATCCTTGTATGTATAGATTATGTAACAAAATGAGTTGAAGTTGTTGCTTTCAAGCATACCAGGGACACCAAGGTGGTTGAATTCCTCTATTATGATATTTTCACCCGATTTGGTGTTCTGTGTGAGATAGTTATAGATCAAGGCCCATAGTTCATGTCTGACCTCATTTCTGCTTTGGTTCATGAGTACGAGATTTGACATCACAAGTCTTCACCTTACCATGCCCAGGCTAATGGCCAAGTCAAAGTTACCAACTGAGAAATCAAGAACATTCTTACCAAGACAGTTTCTCTCCACAAGAAGGATTGGGTTGTATGACTTCCTGAAGCCGTGTGAGCCTACCACACTACATGGAAAACCACCACTTGTTTGACACCTTACGAGCTTTTCGATGGTAAGAGGGTTGTTCTCCCTATCAAATTTGAGGTAAAAACTCTTCACACCACACTTCAATTGGGTATGAACTTGTATGATTGATGCAGACAAGGTGGAGCAAAGCAACAACCAACCCAATTTGATCAAATACATGCAAAGAAACAACCTTCAAAAATTCATTCTCCCAAACTGCCCAAAACAATATCCTTTGGCTCCTAGGTCTCAAAAATCATCCAATGGACCTATCTTTTAGAGAAGGCCATAAAAGATCCAACACATCATCTATTTAGCATCCACTTAGACCCTAGGTATAATTCCCAACAAATCACATAAGGTTCCCTTGCAACATTATGGAGTTTCAATAGGTTACCCTACCCAAAGACTACTAGATTAGCCCCATTTTACAAACCAAGTACCCAGAGATCCTTTAGTTTCAACAAGATATCCTTAGACAGACTTGCATTAGGTATCAAAACAAAATATTTCATAACTTGTTTCCACTCACAAGCTTTCTATATTGCTGCCCATCAAACCCTCCATTTTCCATGTAAATACCTAGGGTTTTGGTAAAAGGCTCATCTCCAAGGCTTTCCAAACTCTTCCAAAGCTTCAAACTAGTTACAAATGATCTGAAAACACTCTGCAATCCATCACAAAGACCATACAAATAAATTTCATTCAAAACCCTGTTTTAGTTACCCAATTTCTCATAAAGATGGCTCTGCCCTGCCATAAAGTATCACCTCCCAAGCACCAAACCACTTTATTGCGACCCCAAAAACTTGTAAACACCTAACCTAACATGTTACAATCCATTCCTCTGAGTAACATATTTCATAGTAGGAGGAATGGCTAATTCTTCATATGAAACCTCAAATCAGACCCTTGTTGTTTTACACAGGCAATGCTAAGAAAACAAAGATTTCTTTTACAAAATTCAATTAAGGACCCTCAAAATGAATGGAGATGAATACTAAAACATGTTACCACAACATTATATAAGTTTCAAACCAATGGTGGCTAGTGTTGGGCTGTACACAGTGAGAAAAATTAGAAAACTCAGTAAATCAACTTTCAAACGTTGGTTTCTATATTAGAATTCTTTCTCAAAAACTGATTAACAACCTATGTTCGACCCAAGAAGAGGTCTCTTATAAATTTTCAAAGCAAAAACTACCTCTCAACTGACCATAGCTAACTTTTTACCTTCTAAGACCCATCAACTTCCAAATATTTGCAAAATTACAACCTTTGTTTGACAACATTACATTTTCATGTGCAACTTTTGACATATTGATGTAAATTACTCCAAACCTAAACTAATGGTCTCATGATGGCCACATTACATCACCTTGACCCATACATTAAAAATTCACATACATTTAGGCCATTCAAGGCTTCATTACACCAAATTGACAACATGGTAACATGACATTGCAACTTCATATCCTACCAACCTAGATTGACTCAAAACACTTCCTAATGGTCCTTGAGACCTTATTACAACAATCTTCATGGATTCCAAATAAAATTTTACCACTTTACCACCTAGTGGTCATGATTGTTCTTGGTGCTCCTGCACCACTGATGCATAGAAAGAATGAATTGCACAACTCCACTCATTAGATGAACTTCACCAACAAGCGTTCTTCCATGCAGAGATTGTCTAGCACCAGCGTGCTCTCTAACATGATCGTTTCATTCGATAATGTTCGTTTCAACCAGATGATTGGGAACTCTTGTATGACTCCCATTTTCAGTATTTTAAGGGAAAGTTCCACACTGGGTGGCTCGAGCCCTATGAAATTGAGATGTTCTATGATAACGGGGCTTTCAAGCTCCACACAGTGGACTTCGATCACATGGCTTTAGTTGTGAATGGTCATCGGTTGAAGTTGTTTAATAGGCCTCTCTCCAGGGAAGATAGTTTGTCTCGAATCTTCCTAAGGAACTCCATTTGCTTGAAAGGGTTTTTGTGGCCTCTCTCAGTACCTTTTAGGTACTTTTCAAAATGTTAAAAATAAAAATAAAATGCAATAAAAGATCCAACAATGAAAATCCTTAGGCATTGTTGGCTAGTTAATGTTTGAAAATCGGTTTCCAATGGGAGTTAACTACTAAATAAATCTTAGAAGTGAAAACCAGGTTCCTAGTGCTTCTATGTGGTGATAGGACGAAAACCAGGATACTGGCGGCTTATCATCGAGATTAAAAAAAGAAAAAACACACTTCTTGTCACTCCTGTGACAAGAGCTACTTTCTATAGCCCTTGTTTTTCTTTCATCTTTGGTTTGCACAAGGAAGGATTTTCATTCTCTGCTACTTAAGGGCCATTGTTCAACATCTAGTTCTTCTTTTCTATAAGGTATATCATTCTCATGCGAGCTTCATTCTACCTAGTTGTTTGGGAACTTGGCTCCTATCATTTTCTGGGTAGGAGCTTCGGGTCAGTTTTTTTGTAGCATGATGTTGGTTGTCTACTTCTGTTGTGGCTCTTTCACCTACTTCCTAGTGTGCTACCCATGGTACATTTTGAGGGATTTTTCATGCTTCCATATGGTCGCTCCATCATTTTCAGTTGTACTTCCTTTGTCGTTGCTCTCATGGTATGTCTACTTGCCTGACCTTTCTCACTCTTGGCCTTCATTTTCCATGTGGCAATACAACATTGGTATTACACTATTCTCCATACTCATCCACTTGGGTAGAAGTTTTCATGATGTTCTTTATTTCTACCTCCTTCTCATCATCACTATACGTGGCCTTACTCTTGGCTCTATCATTGCTCCATTGGCATCTTCACGTCTGCACCATGTGATTTGATCAATTCCTTCTTTTGTTTTGTCGGTTCCTCATGCCTTCGCCTCCACATCATCTCCCGTACACATGATGGTTTGGTATTGGTATATCTCACGTTTCTAATTCTCTTTGTTGTTTCATTTTATATCTTCTATTTTCTTAATAAATGGTGATGTGGCCCATTGATGGGCTACATGCTAAGCTAGGGGGGGAGAAACTGTCTAATCATACTTGGGAACTATCAAATCTTAACCATACCATATGTTTCTTTATTCATTTTTCCTTTCTTTTCTGCTCGTTTTATCGTCATTTTTTGAGAAGTCGCATTTATTTGACATGTCAAAAATCTTCATTGCTTGGCCTCGGTCATTTCATAACATTATTACCACTGCCATCCCTTGTGTAGATCATAACCCGCCATCATTACCATTTTAAGCTACCATTCATACTTAGTTAATTATGTAGAGCAAGGTGGATAACTTCAACACAACCTAAATCAAACAAAATTTGCAATCTTAGAACATAACTTGGTGGGTTTTCTTCACAATCCTTCAATTCCTGTAGTAGTCATTCATAACTAGTTTTCTAATCACAACTTCCTATGCAGACCTCATACCCAAACTGTAAAAGTATTTTTGAATACCCTTTTTGAAATTTTTCAACAAATCCAAAATTTGGATGGGGTTGTTTTGTACAAATAGGCCCAAATTTTAACTGACCTACTTTTCTAGGCCTTGAAGGTGGGGCAATAAATTGAGTTTTTTGGCCATAACTTTTAGTGCATACATGATATCCAAAATTTAAATATAGTTCTAGATACCCATTTGGTTTTTATAAAACATACTTCAAAACCAAGGTGGGTTACTTTGTATGAAACCCTTCAAAAATTAATTTTTCTTCTGCCAATTAAACTCAAAACATAAAGAAATCCAACTTAGGGAATCACCAAAAAAATCCTATTTATAGCCATTCTACCAAAGTTCATGAGGTTTCACTATTGGAATAGTGAGATATTCATTTTTTCTTCCTTCAAGGCACTAAACCTAAGGTTTTCAACCAGTCTAGGGTAAATTGGCTCTAAAACACTCGAATCTTAATGAAATTCAATGAGACAAAGTGTAACAAAAAGTAGAATCAATTCTCCATTGACTCCAATTGGTTTTAAATCATGAACCAACTGTACAAGGCTGTACCAAGCTCTGAAACAACAATTTAACGTTCAGAAATGTAGAAACAAGGATGTCTTTTATTGATTTCACTACAAATATGTCACAACCAACCTTGGTTTTGACCTCCCCAAGGCTATTTAAACATGTACCAACCATTTTCAACTAATTTTCAAACTACAACTATTCTAATTCCTTCATTTACACCATGTGACTTTAAATTCCACAATTTGCAATATTTAGACAACATTGACAACTTTTAAAACTTCTAGCAACTTTTACATTTTTGACAACTTGACCACACCTATCCTCTTAGGACCTCATATAGACCCTTACAAACATAAAGATGATCCAAAATGACCTTATTACATAAGAGAGACACAAACCCAAAACAATGACAAAACCATAATCTCATGGGTGCTCCTACACCATACTCCCAGGCAAAGAAAAGATTCAAGCTTTGCTTGAATAGAAGGTAGAAAGTTGAGAATCATGCTTGAAAAATCTTGTATGATGTCTTTAAATCCCTGAGCATTGTCTTCTTTAAAAAAATTCCATGCTTGCTTCATCTTCATTGTAGGTTTTTTTAACATTTGGCAAAAATATTTGAACTTGTCAATATAAACCTGTTCACCATTTGCTCCTCTACCTTGTAACTTATCCTTTCTTCCCTGATGGATGTCATGCACTTCAATGGTACCTTGTTCCCCTTTAATAGATTGTTTCATTTTCACATTAGGTTTCTTGTCTCCCAAGGCTGCAATCTCATCAATAGCACTTTGTCTTCTCTCTTTGCCTCTAACATCTGCAACTCCCTTTTGCTGCTCCACTTGGAGTGGTTGCTTGTATAACCATCCATCTTCCATATGCAACTCAATTTTTCCATTATGTTGCTCCATTCCTTCTTTTCCCTTCAAACATTACTTGCTCAACTCTACAATCTCTTTCCCAAAAATCCTCTTTCCTTTAGCATCAAAATTTCTTTCATTTACAACCTTCTAAACAAGTGCATCATTTGTATTGGCACCATCTCCTTCTTTAGACACATCACATTCTTCATTTTGTTTGCATAGGCTATTGTGTATGATAGAAAAACCCCTAGAATAAAAGCTAAATAGTGACTAATATCTTTCCTTGGAAGCAAAAAGTTCAAAAATTTATCAACCACTATGTCTACATGATCCTTCAAAACATCCTAAACTTCCCAAGGAAACTCTTCAATGCTCGTTGATGTTAAAACAGTCCTAGGTTTGCTTACCATTGTATTACTTACCTCTTCCTCTTTCTTGAATGGATTTTTCTCTTCATCCACAAAGATTCTTTAATGTCTGGTTCTACTGTCCCCTCTTACCTTCTTCTCTTCTGAATGAACTCCTTGATAGGCCATTTGAGCCTCTTTCTTATTGGAAAACGACAACCACTTGCTTGTTCTGCATTCTCAAGAAGCTATTGCATTTCAAGTTACATTCTCATATCTTTTTTTGAACTTATTTCATTTGCTCCAAGGATTGTCTCAACTCTATTATCTCTTGTTGCATGTTTATTTGTTCTTCTTTCTCATTTTTCTTCTTCATCTCACTTTTTTCTTTTTTTTCTCTTGTTTCTTGCTTGGTACCTCCTTACTCTGCAAGTCTCCACAGACTATTCTCCTCAACATTTTCATTCTTCTTTCTCAAACAAGTCTCTTTCACCTTGCTTCTTCTTATCTTCATGATACCTCACATAGGTTTCCTCCTTTCTTCACTACCTAGTCTTTTGGCATCCAGGTTCTTGCTTCAACCTGCAAAAAGATAAAACACAAACTCCAAACTTATTTTCCTAGACCCTTTAGACTATGATACCAATTTAATATAGAGAAGAGGTGGTTAGGTCCAACTTGTTCCAAATCAACTAGTTCTTTAAGTTTTCTAACACTTGGTGATGGGTTTCTCTCTTCTAGTCTACCAACTCCTAGTAGCACTCCATAAGTGGTTTTTCTAACACAACTTTCATGAAATACTTCACACCCAAAATATAATTACAAATTTAGATACCCTTTATTCCCTTTAACAACATATCTCAATTGTAGGTGGGGGTGTTTTGGAACACAAAGGCCAAAATTGGACTATTACGTTTGAAATTAGGCCTAATTAAGCTTGCTTCCCTAGGTCACAACTAGGTTTTCACACTCCAGGGTTCAAATCTCCATGCTAATGGCTCAGAAAAATCATATGGTGTCTAAAAAACCCTTCCCAAGTAATTTCAATCACTACCTAAGAGTTCTTCTTCAAACCCTAACTCCAATGCATCTCCTATGTCTAATGCATGAGGTTAATTAAGCTAGGGCATCACCAAACTTGATCTTAACACCAACCCCTACTCCTGCAACATTGTGAACTCAAAATTCCACTTACCTACATCCATTCCATTGATTTTGAGGCCAATTCATCAGTGGAATGGAGAGAAATTCATTATTTACATTCAAAACACACCCTAGTGAGGGTTTCAAACAACTTTCAGGAAATCTGCTCTAACTTACTCCAATCTTGCTGAAATCAACTAAAATCAAATGTAGAAGAACAAGGATTCAATGTACCATGAATTCCAATCAATTTTTGATCACTCCTAGGATGTACAGAACCGTACAGGTCTGTGTAGCAGAAAAATTAGCTTTTAAAACATAGAAAATGGGGTATTCTTATTGCTCAATACCAAAAAAATTTACTAGAACCTTGTCTCGGCCTCTACAAGGATTATTTAAGAATTTACAAAAAAAAGCAAACCATTCCCAACTATTTTTCAAATCCCCAATGGTTCACCTTCCCTAATAACCAAAAATGCAAAAGTTTTACAACTTTTGTAAAATTGACATCTTTTACATAGTTGACCCCAACTAACTCAAAAACATAAGAAATGGTCTTAAAATACCTTATTACGCAAGGACAACTCAAAACCAAAAAAAAACTTAACATTTGACCACCTTTTAACATGAAGACTTGGGTGCCCGTGCAAAATAGGGGAAGAGGCAACAATTCAAGAGGAAGAGGATCATTTTCTAATCCAAGGTAGTCATATGAGAGCCAAGAAGATACAAGCAAAGTCTAAGGCCAAGTTGTAGATTCAAAAGGTGGATTTAGAGGAGGTAGATCAAGCTTTAGAGGCTGATTTGGAGGTCAAGGAAGAGGATCTAGTAGGTTCACGGGAATGTGTTACCAATGCAACAAGTTTGGACATCAAACATGGAAATGCAATAAAAATCAAGCCTCTACTTCACATGGAGGAGAAAAGAGAACTCAATTGGTGCAAGAAGAAGACAATGAGAGTGTAAAATCTCCATCACAACATGTTGCTCTAGAATTTGGTGAATCACTCATGGTAAGGAGA
Source organism: Sequoia sempervirens (assembly GCA_007258455.2). Classification (NCBI taxonomy): domain Eukaryota; kingdom Viridiplantae; phylum Streptophyta; class Pinopsida; order Cupressales; family Cupressaceae; genus Sequoia; species Sequoia sempervirens. The sequence continues at coordinate 545,026,733 of VDFB02271358.1, read as the reverse complement.
ACCCTCATCAAAGCACCAGTAGAGAAGGATCCACCACAAAGGAAGACTCTCTTCAGGACAACTTGTAAGTGTTTGGGTAAGGTTTGCAAAGTTGTAATTGATTCAGGTAGTATAGATAATATGGTTTCAGCTGAGATGGTTGAAAATCTTAAGTTGCCAAGAATACCACACACTACTCCTTACAAAGTCTCTTGGTTAAATGAGGGTCAACATATTTTGGTGAATGAATAAAGTTGGATGGAGTTTCATATAGGAGGGTACAAAAACAAAATTTTATGTGACATAATACCCATGGATGTGTGCCATTTTCTACTAGGGAGGCCTTGGAAATTTGATATGCATGCTATGTATGATGGAAGGAGGACTAATTATGAGATAGAAAAAGATTGGGTCTCCTATACCTTGACACCATTGAAAGAGGAGGATAAAGGAAAAACCATGGGATCTAATGTGATGATGGTAGGTAGGCAGAAGTTCATAAAAGTAGAAGGGAAGGACATGAACCTTGCAGCCACTCCAAAACCTAGAGACATTATGACAATAGAAATGAAGAATGACTTGATTTTCGGGATCCAAGATTGGCTTAAGAAGTATGTTGCTATGATGATAGGAGTGCTCTATTCGTTGCTTTCAAAAGGGGATATTGGTAATTTTTTTTTTTTTCATACTAGAGATTAATATACCTAATCAAATAGTAGTTATAGAGACACAACAATAGATGGAAGAGATGGGAAGAAAAGGTGAAGAGGTCAAGGATAAATTGCAAAGGAATGTGGACAAGACTAAGCACACACCTAACATGAAGAAGAAGGAAATTCATTACAAGGAAGGAGAAGATGTGGTTGTAGGTGATGATGCAGGTTCAACAATATTCTTAGATGAGGAAGGATTCAATGAACATCCATCCAACAGGACTCTGAAGTTGGAATATGTCCTAGGTGCTAAGGAACTCAAAAAGAAAAAGGAAAATGTCCATTTCCAGTATTTGGTCCATTGGAAGGGTTTACCAAATGAGGATGTCACTTGGGGGTTAGATAATGACATGATCAAACATGAATCTACTGTTGCAACACTGTCCTCAATGGGATTTGAGTTTATTTTGCCTAGGGAGTATGGTGTAGGGGCACCCAAGTCTTCATGTTAAAAGGCAGTCAAATGTTTTTTTTTTTTTGGTTTTGAGTTTTCCTTGTGTAATAAGGTCTTTTAAGACCATTTGTTATGTTTTTGAGTTAGTTGTGGTCAATTGTGTAAAAGATGTCAATTTTGTAAAAGTTGTATAAGCAACTTTTGCATTTTTGGTTATTAGGGAAGGTGAATTGTTGGGGATTTGAAAAATAGTTGGGAATGGTTGGTTTTGGTTTGTAAATGCTTAAATAAGCCTTGTGGAGGCCGAGACAAGGTTTTGGTGAAAATTTTTGGTATTGAGCAATCATATTACCCTATTTTCTGCATTTTAAAAGCTAATTTTGCTGCTACATAGACTTGTATAGTTCTGTACAGCCTGGGAGTGATAAAAAAATTGATTGGAATTCATGGCACATTGAATCCTTGTTCTTTTGCATTTGATTTCATCAAGATTGGAGTAAGTTAGAGCAGATTTCTTGAAAGTTATTTGAAACCCTCACTAGGGTGTGTTTTGACTATAAATAATGAATTTCTCTCCATTCCATCGATGAACTAGCCTCAAACTCAGTGGAATGGATGTAAGTAGGTTGAATTTTGTGTTCACAATGTTGCAAGAGTAGGTTTTGGTGTCAAGTGCAAGTTTGGTGATGCCCTAGCTTAATTAACCTCATGTATTAGTAATAGGAGATGCATTGGAGTTAGGGTTTGAAGAAGAAATCTTAGATAGTGATTGAAATTTCTTGGGAAGGGTTTTTTAGACACCATATGATGTTTCTGAGCCATTGGTATGGAGATTTGAACCCTAGAGTGTGAAAACCTAGTTGTGACCTAGGGAAGCAAGCCTAATTAGGCCTAATTCCAAACGTAACAATCTAATTTTGGCCTTTGTGTTCCAAAACACCCCCACCTACAATTGAGATATGTTGTTAAAGGGAATAAAGGGTATCTAAATCTGTAATTATATTTTGGGTGTGAAGTATTTCATGAAAGTTGTGTCAGAAAAACCACTTATGGAGTGCTACTAGGAGTTGGTAGACTAGAAGAGAGAAACCCATCACCAAGTGTTAGAAAACTTGAATAATTGGTTGATTTGGAACAAGCTGGACCTAACCACCCCTACTCTACATTAGTTAACAACTTTCCATTTTTATCTATTATCTGAAACTACTCTAAATCATTCCCAACATTTTTCCCTTACCAGTGGTGGTTTACTCTATTTGCTAACAACTTCTATCTGCACACTATTCCAAGTTGATGAGAGTGCCTTATTCTAGTTTGAGCAAACCTCCTTGTAACAATATGGCTGGAGAACACAGGCACCATTTTAACCCTTTGAATATGAATGAATTAAAGGCTCTAACATGGCTGAAGCATATAAAATATTTAAGCAAGCAGGGTGGGATGTGTACTTCAAAAGATTACGAGGGTATGATGAGAAGCTAGCACGTGAATTTTCCATGACATGTCACAACAAACAAGCACAGGTCCATGGTTTGGAAATCCTTGTTTTGGTTGAGGCTATAGCGAATGTCATTGGATTACCACTATCAGGAGAAAATTACTTCCCTGATAACTCAACACGGGTAACAGATATTAAGAACCTTCGCAAGAATTTTTTGTGATGTGGAGAGTCGGTTGAAGTCGTCATTGGACAAGGCATGAAGCTAGTTTCACTTTCTCTGCCCTAGAATGATGTGGTGAGGTTTGTCATCTAGTATATAACTTGTGAAGGAAGGTATGTGTATGTGTATGCTTAACAAATTTGGCTCTTGATACATTTATGTTGGGGTTTGTATGTGAACCTTCCTTTCTTTTTGTATTCTTCTATAATGAAAATGAGAAAAGTAGTTCAAAAGGGTAGTAAAAACACATTGCCCATCATAGACTTATCAAGTTGCTAATTGTGAGGGAGTTAAAGAAATTCTCTCCTCCATGGGATTGGGACTCATTCATTGTAGATGACAGCCCAAAAAATTATGGGGAGGATGACCTCCCTAACACCTTAGAACACTCTGAGGAAGAGGGCTTCCCCAATAAGGAAAAATATCCTGTTAATTATGAGGAAGAAGGGTCTGGTCATAGGAGTTTGAATGAAGGAAGTGAAAATGAAAACTCTTCTAATGCACCTAATGAGGGTTCTGAATCAGGGGATTCCCCTAGTAGTTCAAATAAAAAGGCTAGACAAACCCTAGGGTTAAGTGGTAAGTAGGTCAAGAGTTCTAGTGTTAAACAGGAAAATGCAAAGACTACTACTCCTGACTCTCGAGGTAAAAAGACTACTACACTTGACTCTGAGGGTAAGAAGACATTACACAGTGGGTCAACCTCAACTGTTGTCTCATAAATTTCTCAAGACAAGAAACAATCACCAACCATTCAAATGGATAAGCTAGAAAATTTAGCCAATGTGGCTAGTAATGTTTAGAACCCTAAGGAAACTGGTGAAGTTGGTGATTTAACAATTTTGGCCACAGTCTTCTAAAAAAATAAGAAAACAAAAGCAACCTCTAGGGAACTAAGGAGGAGTAAAAGAAGGAATATGCAGGAAGAATCTAGGGCCACTCTATTTGATCAAAAGGATCCCAAACCGGACCTTGAGATGCGTCCCCAAAACTCTGTTATTGTAGAGGAAATCCTAGTTGCTAGAGAGGGTATTCATGAGGAGAGTACAGTTCAGGTTAAAACTATGTCAACTAAGCAACCAAGTGGCGACAACTTAAGGAATTTTGTAGAATAGTAAATTGGTGGATTTGAAACCCCTCACATTGACAATCAAGAAGCACAACAAGAATCTAAAGAGGGGAGAAAGGAAGAGGCAAATGAGTTGGTTGAACAAGAACAAGACAATGTTGAGATCCCTCACAATAAACAAGAAGAATAGGAAATAGAGGTAGAGGAATAATTTGAGGAGAGTCCTCTATTAACCAATTATGAACTCCATGATATATAGAATCTAGTGACTAAATTGACTAATGAGAATGAAGCTCTACAAAAGCAGGTCTGAGATGCAGAGGTTCTCAATGCTGGAAACACAAGGGTAGACAATTGAGAGGGGAGTGAATCAATTGTCACATAAATTATACATATTAAATGTATTCTTAGTTATGATAAATAAACATGAAAGAATAAGCCATCACCACATCAAAAACACACATAACACCAAGATTTTTACGTGGAAACCCTGTTAGGGGAAAAACCATGGTGGAGGTTAGTCGACAAGATTATACCCTGTTAAAAGTATTACAAATGGGGAATGCACATGCATTCAGGCACATTTCCTAAAGCACATTTCTCAAATACAAAAGGCTTAGTACCCAAAAGAAGACTCACTATCTTATAGTCCCATTCGGATTACATCTAGAAGATTTTGAACTGAGAAAATAGCATCTTCTAATGCCTTATTATAGTTTCAGTTAAGCACATAAATACTTTCATATGCTCACTCATCTTCACACTTTACTTCTGCCTTCAAAATATTAGAACATTATTTGCACTTAGCACACAACATACATCGCACACCATGCCTTCAAATGGTATAAACAATCGATCATATATATCCGCAACTAAGGATAACATCAACTACATGTTGGCCCAACAAAATATGAATTGTGTACAAACTGTCGACCCAAATCAATAAACAATTATCAATGTAGACCAAAACATAGTAAGGACCCAAAACAACATGTCTCGAACATGAAACACCTTAAACAATTATGCCTCGAAGATCCACAACACACTACAATCACCCTGTCGGCCATGATCATGAAAAACATGAACTCACAAAAGAAAATCACCAATCGCGAGCACAGCATCAATGTGGACCAACAACACAGATAGATCATGATCTAGGAACATCCAAAAGCATCATGAATCACCACATAATCATCCGCAACAACTCAAATTACTAGAATCACATCATCTTCTTTCAAGAACACCAACTAAAGCAACAGAGGAACTATCAGAACATAGATACTCATAACTCAATCAAATCTTCATGCGAACCTTTGAAACTTCATGTGGATAAACTAGATATACTTGTCAACAAACCCTTTAATCCACAACCTCTTATCACCAATATACTAAGCTAGCCACCATATTGAACTTCACTGCATACTGACAACCTACAACTTATTTTATTACAATTTTCTCAATATCCTCGGCATATACACCCTTAAAGAAATTAATGGAAATAGTGTTGACATCAATAACAAACACATATCAGCAATATCCAACAATCTCCCCCTTTGGCATTGATGGCAACACATGATGTGAAAAAAAAACCATCAATGCTACTTTCTCTTAGCACTTTCTCCCCCTTAGATTTTGACTCTTTTCTCCTTAGCTCTTTCATAGTTTTTCACATGACTCTTCTCCCCCTTTGAAATAAATGACAAAGGTACACATTATCTTTCTCCACAAAATCTCTGAACCACATTTTTGAACATCTGACTACTCCCCCTGAGTAGCACCCACCACAACATCAATCCGGATCACAAGATATGACTATGAAATGCACATACTGATGCAAGTCAATGCATCTTAATTCTGATTAGGAGGGGTAATCACCCCTATCTTCCCTTTGATTCCCTTTTTCAAATGAGTGAGGAGAGAGAATATTCTTTGGAATATTCTCATGGTTGAGGGAAAAGGGGTAATTTGGTTAATTAAAACTAAATTAAATTTTGCAAAAGGAGGAATATCCCTTGGGAATATTCCTTTTGGAGGAATGTGCAAAGGAGGAATATTCCCTTGCAAGTGGGGGGAAATTAGATTTAATTGATAATTAAACAATATTAATTATGCAATTAGTTGATTTAGAAGAATTAGATGAAATTCATTAAATAAAATGATTTAATGAATGGGGGAAAGGTGGAATGACATTTAATTAAATAACTTAGGGTTATTTAATTAAATAAGAAGATTTAGGGAATTAAATTAAATAGTTTGATTTATTTAATTTAATGAGATGAAATGTTAGCATGAAAGGGGTTGAATTAACCTGATTAAATTAATCAGGTTAATAGATGGAAATTACATAATTAATTAAATAGTTAGGCTAATTTAATTAATTAAGCGAAAAGAGGATGGGTTTGAGAAGGAAATGATGTTAGTATACCTGATTCGATTATATGATATCATTCGAGATATTTTTTAGTGTCTACAGTGTGTGTGTATTTGTGTTCCCTCGTGCTTGCGTTATGTGTTCCTAGATGACCCTTGTCACCCTTGTAGGTGCTTGGATATAGGAGTGTTTATATGTTGTACAACTTCCTCTATTTGTTGCATCATTCTTCCTCTATTATGTGCATTGATTTTCAACAATTGGGGACGATGCAAAGTGTTGGGGGAATTTAGGCTTCCCTTCCATGTTGACCCATTTTTTTTTTAATTTTTTTTTTGTCTTCTAGCACATTCTTCATATGGTCTAATATTGTAGGGGGTTGATGACCATTCATTTATATACTAGTATTATACTTACATATATTTATGAGCAGCTCTAACCCAGAAATATCAGATTGCCACTATGTCCCTTGTTCGTGATGTTATTGTCTTTCTTTACATTGTTGTTCTCTTTTCGTGCTTGCTTTGTGATGTTGTGGTGCTCATGTGTTGTCCCTTGCATGTGCGAAAAAATTACCACAATGACATCATGCTATGTTCCACAGGCCACAAGATCAATTTTTCATTCTTGCTTTTCTCTCCTTAGGATGTTATATGCCTCTGTGTTCAACACACACCATCCTAAGGGGGGGCTATCATGCCAAATTTAATTTTCAGAAAACACATTCGGTGGCCAACAAATATTTTTTTGAAAATATTTTCAAAACATTTTTCAAAAATCGCATTCTCAACAAGGACCCATAATGGAACGTGTTTCCTTTGTCATGGGTTCATAAAGAAAGAACTTGAAGAACTTTCCTCTGAAGTGGGAGAAACTTTTCCTGTGGGAGAAGCCTTGACCTTCCCCTCACAAGGGGGCATTTTCTTCCTTTCGAATTCCTTGATGAAGTGAACATCTTTCAAAAAGATTCCTTGTTGTTGAATGGATTTGCGAAAAATGCTCTCTCACTTTCAAACAACACGTCCCTTGAGTGGACCCCTTTTCTTTTGAAGGGTTCCTGAGGGACCCCTTTGAAATCTCTTCCTTCAATTTTTTGACTATTTGCGTGATTGTTTGTCTGCTTGTTTGCTTGTGTGGCTGATTTTTGTTTTCTAGCGTGTTTTATCTATGAATTAACATGTTGCTTTGTAGGTGCGCCTGCCAAGCTGCTTTCCAGTCTAACTCTTTGGAGTCCCCTTATACTAGGCTTCCTTCAAGAGAGTACTTGGGGATTCCTTTTTTGTAGGTTTGAGGGCCTGTGAAGCGCTTGCATCCTACGAGATTTGTCCATCGTTGGTCTGCAAACCTTCAGTGTACTTTGTTCAACTATGTAGTTCTAAGGAACTATGAAGTCCTTTGTTTGAACCTCCTCAAGAGAGAGTACCTACATAGTTATTTTCCTACCTTGTGCTTTCGATCTTTCCAGATTGCGATCTTCTTCTTCAACAGTTCAAGTATACATTTCTAAACTCTTCGATCTACTTTACCAAACACTCATTGACACTCGTGCTCGCTAAAGTATGGGAAAAATGTATAGTAGTGAATTTTCACCCCTCTCATAAATTCCCCTTTGCATGCCCTACGTTAGAAAAATCAAACCTGACTAAGAAATTCCACATCACCTATCTACAATGCATCCACTTGGCTCTTGTATTTTGTGTCAATAGGGGATTTTTTGTCAAGGACACGCATGTGGTACATGGATTTATGTGTGGTGTACTACCATCCCTGATAGATTCCTACCTCTGGAGTCTGCAGGGATGTTACGTTCCCCATTGGGAGTGAAGTGTAACGCCTTTGTGTCAACCAACCAGCCCAAAAATGACTCTTTCCCTCCCTTTCCATCTTCAAATGGTTTGTTTTCTCATTCAATTCATCTCTTTAGCAATCTATTCCATCTTTTTGGCAATTCATACAATCTTTTGAGCAATTCTTAGCAACTTGCTACTCCATCAATTTCACTGAGAATGTGTTGTGCTACCATAGAAGTTGCGAGTTTGGTGTCTTGTGAGACCTCCTTCATCACCACTATGGTCGTTTCGACTTTTCCAAGCTCATAGTCTTGCATTCTCCCTTCATTGGCCTTGAGTGCCTTTGGGTAGAGGTGGTATTGCTTCACTATCCTTCTTTTGTTTTGATTTGATAGAGTAACATTGTGTTTTTAGTAGTGTTTGATACTCTCTTTCCCACTATTTTTTTTATCCCATTTTCTATCTCATGGCTTTCCTAGCTGTCTGTGGAGGTGGAAACACCAAAGCAGGGGTTTGATTGAGGAAAACTCCTATACAACCCCAACATCTTTCCTCTGTTCGCTGTGTGTAGTTGTTCATACATGTGGAGCTTGTTGGCAAACTGGATTCTCAGTGAGTTGGACTTCATCACCTTTGCTTTAGTTTTCTTCTTTATCACCTTCATAGTTATTGCTTGTATTATGTTATTTATCATTTTGTTTATTACATTAAAATTCATTAGCTAGACTGTTAGTAGGTTTTTTGGTATTTGACTCTATACCTTTTCACTTTTTGGCCATACGGACGCTAGCGCCCTAGAGAGATGTCAACGCGCCACACTGTCATCCTTGAACCATGTTGTTATCCTCAAGTAGAGATTTGTCTAAGGTATGGTTCATATTCAATAAATTGGCTCATTTAGCCCCATCCAAACATTAAGATTAGTAGAGTGATAGAAGTACTTGAGAGTGATCTTTATTCTCTATCCTTGACCTAAAACACTCACTTATCTTGAGGTAAGTTATAGGGCAGCCCTATGCTCTCGACTCTTCGTGACCTAGAGCCTTGGTGTGGTTGGTCCCCCTACCTTACACACCCTCAGATACATCCTTTTTTTTCCTTTTTCATGATTTGATGGAGCCACATTGTGGTTTTTCCTAGGGGATCTCATTTTGATTTTTAGATTTTTCATTTCAATTTTATGATTGGACGATGCAATCTCCCCTCCAAAGTATGCTCCTTGTTCTAGTTCTATGATAAAACCGACCTCATGATCTTGTGGAATACCATGTTGAATTCCCATGAACTCAACAATAGCCTCGTTGTTCTGGAATAGGTCCACAACAGGTGCATGATGTCTTTGATCCCAATTGATCAATTAAAGGTGAAGTAAGCGTAGGTTATTATCCCTATCAAAAAATATTATACAAGATGTGGTAAGGGTAAGGATAGTGGTATTATTAGGTTCTCAGAGGGTATCTAGGTCATAATCACTAGATGCATAAGATTCCCATTCCCATTCATTGGAATCCATTCAGTATGGTAGTTATCTGATGTCTCAATGTTGGTAGAAGGAGCTATTTCCTAATAAGAGGTAGTTTCAATGTTTGGGGCAACCACATCTATTGAACCATAACCTAGTCCCATGTTCTTATGTTGTTCTATTATGATGGTTTCTCTCATACCTTGTTCGTGTAGACCAAGGCCACCTTTTCTAGTGTATCCCATATTTCTTACTATCTGATACCCTTTATTATTAACATCCATAGGAAGGGGATGTAGTTTTTTTTTTCCTCTTGTTCTTATTTATAGAGCCATTATGATAGGTCCTCTTCGAATACCATTTTATCCTTCATGGCTCTCCACTTGTTAAAGATAATAGGTTTGACTTCATAGGTGACAACTTCAATATGTTTGATTTCCTTTGGTTTCCTATAGGATTTTGGTAAGGGGGAAGCTCTCCAATGTAGAAGAATTGTTTGAAATGGTATTCTTTGTAGCCCTAGTCAAGCACTTGGATCTTAAGTTCATATTTTGGAGGATTGGTAGATAGAGTTGAGGATGAAGCAAGTGATTCTGGATCGACATAGGGAAATGAGTAGAATGATATGTCATTACTAGGTATTTGAAGGAGCATTTTGTACTTCTCCTCCAAGTTTGTACAGTAATGGAAGGGTTCGGGATCAACATATACTATAACTTCCTTATCATTATGAGGAAATTTTAAGCATTGGTGAAAGGTTGAAGGGACCTCTTACATCGTATGGATTCATGGACGTACCAAGAGAAGGTTATATGACAACTCAAGATCTAGTACCTAACAAGTTGTTTCTGCAATTGCTAGTCCCACTTGAATTGGAAGTTGTATTGTGCCCTTAGAGTTTCTATCCATATCATCATAAGCCCTTATGATGATACTTTTGTTCTTATAAATCACATCATCATAATATCCCAACTACTTTACCATTTTTAGGGTACATATGTTTAAGCCTACACCTCCATCTATTAGGAATTTCTTGATCTTGTGTTTATGGACACAAACCTCAAGATACCAATCTTGATTATGAAAGGCTCTTTGGGGAAGGTGTTTTTTTAGAAAATACCAAGTGATGGGGTGAAGTGATGGTACCAACCATAGCTTGGAATTGATTAGTGTTAAGATTGTTAGTTACTGAATATTCAATGAGAGCTTTCTCTAGGATCTCTTTATGTGTTGGTGATAACTTTAGAAGCTTAAGTATAGAGATTAATGTTGGAGTTTTCTTCAATTGGTCAACAATTTTGTAGTCATTGGAAGGCTTGATGGTGACTTTTTCTAAAAGTGGGGATCCTTGGATTGTGACTTTTCCTCTTTGTGTAGTCACATTACACTTAGGGCTTTTTCCTAGTATGGTTACAACATTGATATTTTGATCATCTTGACAAATGGTTCCTACAACTTCATCGTAAGTGAAGTTAGATTTTTGGTAATCTTGTCCCTTACCTTTGTCATTTCCCCTAGAATGATTGGGGATTGGATCCTTTTATATTCTCATGTCTCTATTATCGGATGGCCCAATATGATGTTCAATGGCGACCTATCCTTTTTCTATCAAGTCTTGTGTTGAACACCTGGAATACTGAGACAAGGGTTGAATCAATATTCCTTTAAACCAATTAAGCATAATCCATCCAATCATTAATATACATCCAACTGTAATAGTGAAGGAAAGCATGAAAACATCCACAAGATCACATAGCACATGAACACTAGTATTTTATGTGGAAAACCAAAATAATGAAAAACCACGGTGAGGATTATCTCACCAAATATTATATATTACAGAAAGGCTCACTTTCAGGATAGGACACACTATCTAGAAAAACTCACAACCCACAGAGAAAGAGAAGGAATAAAGAAGGGTTGGAAATAATGCCTATTTGAACTGATACAATATCATCTATCATATGTTGGATTACAGTTACAATGAAGCACAAAATTATCTTCACTCTGACCTGAATCAATACTCTGCTATGTTCACAATCTGTTCAATTTTGCATCACACACATGTAGTTGGAACACCATACATGTCATATGTCACTCAAAACTTGCAAACCATTTGCTCTCTCTTGAACATACACCACACTCCTCTTTTTTCATCAAACTTAATCACACACACACACACACACACACACACACACATATATATATATATATATATATATATATATATATCCATGTCAAGTGTAACTTTAATTAGGCCGACCTAATTAGAATTAACACATAGAATTAATTATGTCATCCTCAAAACATTTTATCCACATTTTGCACCTTAATTCAAAATTCAATTTAAATCAAGATAGGTCAGGATGGACCCAATATAAATCCTACACAAGATAAATTTACTTGCTTATTCTTTCCAGAACGTCAAACGTGTTAGGTCATCCCAAAAATAGACCTCAACTCAAAACCTCCAAATGTGCATACAATTCACCAAATGTATACTTCAAAACTCAATCTCTCTTTGAATTCCCATTTAGCCAACATCTATTAGGTTGTCTTCATCATCACAAAACAGAATAATTATTCACGAAGAAATACATAATCTCCCACACCAATACACTATACAAAAACTAACGGTGATATACAAGGTTGAGCATTGTCATTCATATCTTTTGGGAAATTTCACATAATGCCACAAAATCTTGAATATAGCTACACCTAATGATCTAAAAACTATATCAAGAATTGTAGAGTGATATCTCTACTTGCGGTGAAGTGGAGACCCAAAAACTGATGCACTAAACCATAAAACTACTAGATGAAATATTTAGCCAATTTCTTGATAAGCCATACTTTCCAAACTAATTTGCACTATACATATGTCTTCGAAAAATGATTCCAAACTATGCTAGGATGATCATAATAATATTGACATCAATGAAAACACTGGATCATGCAATATATATACACTTAATGTTCATGTTTCCAACCTACATCATCAATGATAGACTTCTAACTTCCAACAATCTCCCCCTTTTTCATTGATGGTAACATGTATTCAAAAAACTTTTATCTCTCCCCCCTTACTCATATCTCTCCAAAAATATTTCTCCAATAACTCTCCAATTATCTTTCAAAAGTTTCTTCAAATTTTTTTCCCAGTATCTCTCCCCCTTTGACATCAATGGAAAACGATGTGAAAAAACTCAGTATACTCCCCCTTAGATATATGTGTGAAAAATGTGTTGTAGGGATTTTTTTAGTGGAAAATATTTGCTAATTGGTGAATATTACATATCAGCCAAGTCTAAATTGGTGAATAAATCACAAACAATAGCATGGCCAAATCACCTAGATTTTATGATTTATCAGTCCAATGCATTTCCATTCGCCATCAATTTATTTTATGAGGCATATTTAAGTAATAATTTCACCATAAAAACTACGCATTTCAAATGGACCAATTACTATTTTCGCCTAGAATCTCAGAAGAATCTATTAAATCACCTACATATTCACGAATACTATAAAAACAACATTGTGTATCAGGACCCATTTTTCCAATTAAAATTTACAAATAGTTTCTTATGAGGTCCCATTTTACGAATTAAAATTTACAAATAGTTGCTTATGAGGACCCATTTTTCCAATAACATTAAAATATAATTACATTTGAGGGCACATTTTTCCAATTACCATGACACCTCCATGCTAATCATAAGGCCATAATCACCTTGAAAATTACAACGTATGTGTTCCATCAAGGTTTGATTCACCCAACACTAAAATGTATCATTGTATAATCACATGGGTTTTGCCAACTTTTTTATATACCATTTAAAAATCTTGTGGAATTTTCCAAATGTGGATTGATATAAATACAATCAAAACTATCATTTATTCTTACACATTTTGTTTAGTTGATTGATGATCATAGCTCTCAATTCAAAAGTTGGACTTGGAACCTTGAAGTTGATCAATGATTGTAGGAAAGTTACAAACTTACAACATAGGCATTCCTGCATTAACGAATAGCAAGTCAATGAAACCTAAACTTAAAGGTGAGTGCTCATTTCTTCATAGTGTTATAAGATTTCTTTATCTCTTTTCCATTCTTGCTTCAATCTTAAAGATGATATTAAGTAGGGAATGGGATCTATATTATATTTCCTTAAACAAGAAGACATTTTTTTCCCAATTTTATTCGAAGTGAGAGATCAAGATGTTGAACAACAAGTGCAACAAGGGTACGACTCCTCAGGGTGGTGAAGGGACTAGGAGACCATCAAAACACCCAAAAGGTAGAATTATCATATAGTCTTACTTTGGAAATGGCAATGCTTATGATCCATTAGATCAAGATGGAGCTACATCATCAACTCTTCCACTAAATATTAATGAAGAAGGCATTCACAATACTTCACTACCACTCAAAGGTTGGATTTCCATTGAGTTAAATGAGTTAAATGAGGATGGCAATACCACATAAGATGTTCCAAGGGATACCTTGGTTAGCCAGAATGAGATAATTGACTTGGATGAAAATGTTGACATCATAGATGATATTGGTAGCAAGAAAGGAAAAAGAAAATAAAAAATGGGCCATGGGTGGGAAACAAAAAGGAATTTTCAGCTTGATTGGGTGTCAAAGCACCCATTCATTGAACCGGTAGAGAAAGAAAACAAGGATGAACCTCCAATAGAATGAGAGTGTATGATTTGTAGTTTAAAATGTAAAAGAGACAAGAATTTGTAGCTAAAGCTTAACACTATAGAAAAGCATATCAATAAATTTTATGAAAAACAAATCATAGACAGAAAGGAACAACCAGTAGTATGATTGAAATCAAAGGAAGAATGTCTTCATGTTAAGTATGCCACAAAATATGATGAACATAAGAAAAGAATTTTGAAGCTTGTTGCATGTGGAGGTACAATTGAGGCTCAATTTGGAAAAGTAATGGAAGGAACACAACTGGAAAAATTTGTTTTTTTTTTTTATTCAAGGGGTAAACACTTTTGACTGGAGCTATGAACCGGATACAACAATACCACCCCAACGGGGTTTGAACCTTGGTGGCAAGAACAACAATGCCACCTATAAACCATCACACCATGCCAATACCAGCAACTGGAAAAAATTGTTTAAATGAGTGTTGTTTTTTATATTTTTTCCAGAAGGTGTCCTACGATAGGCTACCTAGAATATTTTAATTTATTATCTTTTTTGGGTGTTCCTAACTTTCCTAGCACACATTGGTCAGTAAACGCTAGATGGGAATGGGAAAAGTGTCTTGCTACAATAGAAAAGCAATATTTAAAGGGGAAAGTAAAATAGTCAAACTTCATTGCATTATCTTTAGATGAAGTTACAGCAGTAGATAATACTTCTTGGGTCTGTATGCATGTGTATACTATAAAACATGTCCACCAAGATCATCTTTTGTGTGTTCATAAAATGAAGGACAATTCAACATCACAAAATATATTTGAACTAGTCAAAAAATATTTGAATGAAATTGGAGGTATGGATGAGTTGACAATTTCCAAAAAGTTGGTGTGTCTAGGAGTCGATGAAGCTACAGTAATGCAAGATCATAGGACAGGTGTTTGCACAAAGTTTCAAACTACTTGTGTACCATACATGCTTGGAATTCACTACATGTCCCACAAAATAAATTTAGCATTTAGAATTGTAAGCAGCTATCCTATAGTGTCAAAATTTGAAATCCTAGTCTGTGAGCTCTACGCATACTTCTACCAAAGTCCCAAACTTTTTGTATAATTTCAAAATTTTGTTGAGGGAATAATAGCAAGAAACAAGCTTCTTAAGGATGTTGATACCAGATGGATCTCCCTGCATGAACCAATGCAACGAGTCATTTTAGCATATTGATCCTTGATTGGAATAATGTACAAGCATCACAACATAGTAGACAAAGCTCCTGACCTCTTACATAAGTTAAGTGATATAGAGACACTCTTGAATTTAGCTAGTCTTCTCCCCATGCTGGATGAAATGAATAGTCTTGTGAAGAAAGCCCAAGATAAAACTATCTATATCTAGGAATATACCAAACCACATAGAATGACATGCATAGCCCTTGATAATCTATATCTAGATCTAACTTCTTAAAGCCCAAATTTTTTAAGCTGGTAGAAAATTGTAGATTTGAATCATCCTAAAAATTATTTACAATTTAATGCAAGTGAGCACTTATGTGTCTTTGTATGTAGATTTGAGATACCAATGCACCATTTTACGATGTTTAGGTGCTCTATCAGAGAAGTACCTATTACAAAGGAAGTTTTTAATGACATTGTTAAATCTGTTAGTGATAATTTGAAGGAAATTGTAAAATCCCTTTCCATAGAGATTTATAATTAATTCCCTCAAGATGAAATACTTGAAGCCATGTCTATTATGTATCCTCAATTTTGGACTCAAGGCAATCGAGATAGCCCAAGCTATTTTCATAATAAAGTAAATACCTTGGCCGAACACTTTTTGAAAAGTGTAGAATACAATGAACCGAGTATGATGGACTAGTTTGATTCCATGGAGAATCCCATGGAAGCGGGATCAATAGCAAAGGCTTGGACAACCTTAGATTAGAGTAAAATATTGTTGTTACCAAATTTTCACCTACAACTCAATTTGGTAGAGTTGAAACAATTAATTATATTTAAAGGTGAAAGGTATTCCAACATATTTATGCAATGCTTAACCATTACATATTTAAGCTTCAAAAAGAGAATTATGTTTTCATTTTGCAATGTTTTTCAACATAAAGGAAACTACATAAAATTAGAAGATATTGCTTTCATTCATTTTGTAATGGAATATACACAAGACTACACAAATGTTGTTTCATATTTTGAAAGGAAACAAATGATCAAATGTCCCACACAAGCCATGGGAGTAGTTGAACTAAAGCAACATAGAGATATACTATACATATGAAGATGAAAGTAATGAAAAGAGCACATGAAAAGAAACATATCCATCATTGCTTGGTAGAATCTTGTGTGGGTCTTCATTGTCTTTAGCTCATCCTTTCTCTTGACCTTCAGATGAACCTACATCATGATGAAAAGGGTTGATTAGAGCTCTGTATATGAACCTCAACATATGTCCTATCAACATAAATATAGCATATAACTATGATGCATTAAGGCAGTTGAGCAAGCATTAGATGTATGCAAGAGAGCCTGAAAAATCAAACATCATAGGAGCATTGAGCTTCACTATTTTTTTATCTAACATGTTTGTTCACTGTGTAGGTATAGCAGAAATATTGTTGTTGGATTCATCTCTTAGACATCATATCATGTGGTGAAAAAATGGGCTTCCACAAGGGTTGAGCCCAACATGTTTCCCCTAGATCTTGAGAGGGGAATGGAATAAGAAAACATTCAGATTTCTCAAATAGAAGCATTTTCAGCTTAAGGAATAATTCACAAGTTACTGTAAGAGTCATAAACCCATTTCCCATTTAGGACTTCCAAATCAAAAGTAGCAATGAGGCAGCCCTCCACTTTAAAATGGGAATCACAAATGAGCAATGAGCATTTAAGATGCTTAAGTAATCTATAGAACAAAATAAAAGTGAATTTCTCCTCATTTAAAAGTTTTGTTTGCATACAAAATTTTATGTTGTCATTGTTTTGCTTCTTTGAGTGGTGTTATCATAATGGTTTTAAGTCTTCTCTTGCTGCCATACATCAATATTTTCTATTGTTTGTGTTGTTTGAAGTGCACACTTGGAAGGAACAACCACCAAGAGTTGAAAAACAAAGTTTACATTGAAGGGACAATAAAGAAAGTGTTGGTCATAGAGTGCCAATATGGAAGATTCATCATATACGTGATCATCAAAGTACCTTACACAAGTTGTCATCAAGGGGCAACAAACTATTGCTTAAGTATGGTACATGGGAGGTGGAAATTCAAGGTTTTTTTCATGGATGAAAGCCATATCAAGATCTACAGTGCACAATGCCTCAACAGTGGTGTTTGAAAATGAGGCCTAATCATTTTGTAGCAAGCAATGTTCATGACATTTTTGCAAGGTAAGGTTAACATTGCACATACAGTTGGGTACTAGACCAAGGCAATGAAGAGAAGTGTATGAGAATAGAGAAAAAATAACGGACAAAAAGCATTCATTTTCTCATTACAAATACAAGGAGTGCTAAATAGTGAAGATGCATTTGCATAAATTAGATCATTATGCTATCCATGGACACAAAGAATAATTCAGATCTTATATAACTTGATGAAAGAATTATTTTATAGAATTGATAAATAGTTATACAATGGATCTTCTTGCTGCATTTTAAAAAAGACAAGACGATAACCTATAGAAAGAGTGAACACTTTTCTCATGTAAAAGGATTTTTAGAGAATGCCAGTTTGCAACATTGAAGATATGTAAGCTTTAAAAAGGTTGTATATAGCAAGCAAAATGAATAATGGTTTTGCCAGCCAGTTGTTTCTACATAATGTTTCCAAGACAGATAAACTCTTAACATGAAGGAGAACAGTGGAAATGAGTTTGAGAAACCTTGGTCTACATTTAGCATGAAACCTAAATTCTTTCAAGAAGAAAGAACACCCAGATTATTCAATGGTTTCAAAGTGAGGGTTTCAAAATACAACCCAGATTTTAGCAATCTCAAAGCTCCAAAGGAAGGTAAACTCTTTGTTTCTCATAATAATGGAGATGTGAAGCATGGGTCAAGCAATTAACCCTCGAGTTCATGTAGAAGAAAGTCTTGAAACATACAAAGTAAAGCCCACGACCATGAAAGGTTTTGAGGAGAAAATGCAAGTATCAATAGGTGACCATAAGATACACAAAATGAAACCCAAAAGTTTTGTTTCAAATATCTAAGGGTTTTGAACCCATGTTTTGTTGAAGATCTAAATGGAGGAATCAAGAATGTGAAGAGAAGAATCGGCCTACACGCATAAGAAATACCCAAAAAAAAATATAGCCGAGACCCTAATATGTAGAGAGCCTTCATTTTATAGAAAAACAAACACCTTCATCATTTTGTATTTATTGAGCTTGACTCGAGCATCTTGTTGACCAAAAAATAAGAGGGAAATGAAAGGTTTGAAGCTTACCTAAGTTCTGTTGTTGAAGAATGCATTCAAAGCCCTATTCAATCCTTCAAAAGATCAAGCCAATACCATCCATGGTAAGCTCAAAGCAAAGGAGTATTGACAGAGTGAAACAAAAAGAAAATGCATGAGTAAAAGAAGAACCTGAAGGTCAAAACCCCTACAAGCGCATTCAAAATGGAGAAAATGAAAGGATTTGTGTGTTTTTTGGAAAAAGAGATACTCACCATGACAATTTCCTATAGAAAAGAGCTTCTAAATCTCCATGAAAGGCTCCATTGAAACCCTAGCTCAATGACAACGTAGCATTGCAAAGAAAAATCAAAATGTAAAATCAAAGTGCAAATGAATGGCGAAAAGTTAGGGGTCGAGAGTTTTGTGTTAAGGTTTCCCATGTTTCCCTAAGTCAGCCTTACATTTTTCCACATTGTTTTAAATTTTTTCAAGCCTTGGTTAATACCTTGTGGTATTATTTCATATCTTTTATGAATTTTTGAAACCTTTCCCATGTTGTGCTAACCTAGGATTTATGCCTTAGTGATTTTTTCTCTGGTTTTTGAAGAAATCATATGGTTATTGGCCCTGCATATATTTTTTAAAAACCTAGGCAATACCTTGGTTATTTTTCTAATTTTTAAAGAAAATAAAATGGCATACAAACTTTGTATTTTCAAAAAATAAAAATAAAACTCAAGTCTCTTTCCCTCTTTCTTTTTGAAAATTGAAACTGCAAATATTGTAAGACATTACTAAAGCAATGTTTCTATAAATTGTTTTAGTAATTGTCATTTAAAATGCAGTAAAACAAAGCAAGTGTTGAGTGGAAGCTTTCCTTTTTGAGTTTGAGTCTCATTGTGAAAAATAGAAAAACTGAGTGAACTAGGCCTTCTATTCCTAATTTCAATTAGTTCTAGGTGATTTTTAGAGTATTTTCTAGGTCGACCCTCTTGGGATGGAAAGTTTCCACATTTGTCATTTAGTTCAAGGCAGTTTGGGCTCTATTTTGGAGGTTTTTCCCCTTTGCTCAAAAATGGCATTTGGGTTACCATTTTGGAGAGCAATTTACTCATATTTTTCCCTTCTCACTCTTGGAGACATATTGAAGATATATATTTGAGAAAAAATTAGTTTTTTCTTAGTTCAGATTTGCTTCTTTCTCTCTTGATCACTTGTAGAGAGCTTTCTAAGCTTCATTTGTACTCATATTTTCATGTTTTGATACTCCTTTTAGATCAATAAAATTAGCACAACATTCCTATCTGATAATTTTTTTCTCATTTTGTAGTGTATTGATTTGATGTTTTCATTGTGATTCTAAGTTTTGTGGGTGCATAAAATTTCATATAATACAAGTTGTATGTTGCATTTGATTTCAAACCTTCAAAAAAATCACTTTTTTGTTGTATGTTTCATATGAGATTGTTAGAGTTAATGCTTTGAGATTTGATTGTGAGTTGAGTTAATGAATATTCTTATAAGTTCTGGTGCATCACCCTTTAGGTTTTAGGATTTTCATTTTCAAAGTTATCCTTCTATCCTTTTTTCTCAGAAAATCATTTAGTTCTAGGTGATGTACCAGGGGAACCAACCCTCTTTGGAGATTCATTCTCACCATAAGTTACCCATAGCTTGAGAATGTTTCCATGTTTCAACAAGAGAGTTAAGTCTAACTTAGCTAGGGGGCAATCCTGATTGACAACAATTTTTGGCACACCTGGTGGGACTAATTGGGATCTTTCAGTCAAATATTTGATCATTTATTGTTGATATTAGGTGTGCATATCAGTGATATCTTCCTTAGGAGGAAAAATTCTGCACACATCTAGCAACTCTGAGCTCAAATTTACTGGTTTTAGTATGATCAAGTGCTGGTTTATTTTAAAAGTTTGATTTTTTCTTGTTTTCTAGCTTTTCAATGAATGCATATTCCTATGTTTCATGGATATATGTCTTATCATCCATTATATCATGAAAGTTCTACTTATCCACCTCCTTATCAACCATATCAAGCCAATCATGCTGCTAGTTTTAATTCCATGGCTTTTTAAGAAAACCAACATGCTCAATATAGTTACCACCCACCCACCCCTGCTCAACCTCCATATCAACCTTCATATGCTCAAAACCAACTCAAATAGAGTGAAAAGGAGGATATTGCAAGCATAAAGGGTATATTTCTTGACTTCACAAAGTAGATAGAGGAGATGAAGAGGCAACAAGAGTATAATCAACAACAAGAAGAGATGGCTTATTAGGCCTATCTCTATGAGCAAGAGTTGGAGACACAAAGGATACAATTTGAGGAGAACCTTGAAAGAGAGATAGCTACAAAAGAGGAACAGATGAAGCTTGTGTTTGCTCAAACACAAAGGCACAAAGTCCAAGCAGCTCTTGCAGTTCCAGATCAGCCTGCTCAAGAGGAGGTTCATAAGTATAAATTTCCAATTTTTAGACAAAGTGAGCCTCTTAGTATTCCTAAAGTTGAGATTCCAAGTTTTAGGCAGGATAAAGTCCTTAACTCCTAAAGCCAACCTTTTAAGCTTGAAATACCAAGTTTTTGAAGCCCTCATACTTTGCAAATTGAGGAAAATAATCAAGTTTAGCCTAGTATAGTTCCATAGCAGCCCCAAGTTTCCCCACCTAATGAATCCAAGGATGAACCCATTGATCAGGATACCTTACTCCTCATGGAGAAGCTTAGAAATGTAAATCCATTGCATTTAGCTTTGGAGGTTTACTATTTAGAGCAGCAAAAGATTGAGCAAGAAAAGACTTCTCCAGATGAATCTTTTGATGTTTTGACTACTGAGCTTCCTTGTTTTGTGAAAGAGGATGAAAATGCTTCAGTATTTATCTCAGAGGATCAACCAGTGCAGAAAGATATAAAGTAAGAGGTTGTTGTTGATTGTACCATCTTCTCAGGAAAATGTAAGAATGATGCATGTGCAGAGAAGCAATCAGACATTATGGAAAATGATGTGTTGTGGGTTTATAAAGAGGAGGATGAAAATCAGTTTGAATAGTAGAATATTGATAACTATTTTGAGGTATCCAGCTGGTACAGTGATGAGGAAGATCTAGAAAATTAGGAACAACTGGTTGTAGAGATGGAGGAAAATGTTGAGGTGCATGTTTTAACTAATTTATTTGAAGATCTTCCTTTATTTGTTACTATTGATGAAGATAACTTGTGTGAGCTAACAAAATTGACAAGTTGTGATCAACAAGAGCATGAAAATCACATTGACAGAGAGATGATCTGTAAACAAATGAGTCGGGACAACATTGTTGTGGAGGTTCAAGAGTGTGGTATGCACAATAACATGCCTAACATGGAGCATAATCGAGAGATTGAAGGCATGGTTCAAGTAGAGCCAAAAAGAGTGATGGTTGAAGAGTCAATTGACAAAGGAGAAGCTAACATAGATACGTTGGAGGTAGCTTCCCTTGAAGAATAGTTAAGTAAACTGATTGAAGAGAATCAGTCTTTTCAAGACAATTCAATTCTTGATTTTTAGGATCCTAGTTGTTTAGATTGTAGAGAGCTTGCAACTCTGTTGAATTCTTGTGATGATCACGTGAATGATGATGATTGTAAGGAAGGTATGTAGTTAAAGCCTTTGGAAGAAGGGGCCAAATTTCAAGAAACTTCTCATGAAACTGATTTGCATGATTTTAGTTGGTTGGAGAAGCTTCCTTTCTATTGTACAAAGGAGCTTGAGGCTGATGTTTTAGTTAAAGATTTGTTGGGAGAGGCTATCCCATTGTTCGAACATTTTCCCTCCTTCATTGAAGAAGAAAATCCTAATTTGGAGTGTACCTCCTTGAGTAATAATGAGAATTTTGATCTTGGACTAGTTGTTCCTAAGAGCCTTTCAAGAGCTTATAGCTTTGATGAGTTATTAGTTACCCTAATGGAAGAGGATGGTCCATTGACCATGGAGGAGGGATCAACATGGCAAGCTATCATGCAAGGTGAAGGTGATTCTATTATTTTTTACCACTTGAACTATTTTCTCTCTAGTCCAAATCTTTCAATGGGATGTCCCATTAGGCATCTATCTTGGTTGGAAGCCAGTAAGAAAGAGAAACCCCATGACAACAATGATCTAGAGCATCAAAGGAGGTATCAAGTTAAGCATGACCAGTCCACCTGTTCAATTGATCACCACTGGTTTCCCCATCAAGATATGTGGGTAAGTGACTACATTTTCCTCCTTGGAAAGGTGTTGCAGTATCTTGTTGGATATTTGATCTTTCCCCATCTCTTTTGGTTCACTCACAAGCATATGGAGTGTTGCATATTGCAAAGAAGGGGCAGCTAATTTCTTGAACCAGCTAATGGTTTTGTTTAGGTAGTCCTTTCCTCAGTTAGTAGGTTAGGTTAGTGTTTTTTGATAATAAGTGTCAGACACATTTCTTTTAGTTGTTACCTTTCCCTAAGTGTTGCACATGTTTGTTGGCCTCCGGGGCCTTGTTAGTTTCTTTTAGTTTGGTTTTTCCTACTGTTTCAAGTATTTGCAGTTCAGTTACAATATTTTTTAATTTTAGAGGGGTATAATTTGACTCTATGCCCAATGGATTGTTTTGGCTATTGGTCTATATGCTTAGCAGGAAAGCATTCAACAGAAATCCCAAAAAATGTTACCCAAGTTTCACCTACAACTCAATTTGGTAGAGTTGAAACAGTTGATTATATTTAAAGGTGAAAGGTATTCCAACATATTTTTTCTATGCTTAACCATTACATATTTAAGCTTCAAAAAGAGAATTCAATTTTCATTGTGCAATGTTTTGCAACATAAAGGGAACTACACAAAATTACAATATATTGCTTTCATTCATTTTTGTAATGTTTCATTCATTTTGTAATGGAATATACACAAGACTGCATAAATGTTGTTGTTTCATATTTTGAAAGGAAAATAATGATCAAATGTCCCACACAAGCCATGGGAGTAGCTGAACTAAAGCAACATAGAGATATACTATACATATGAAGATGAAAGTAATGAAAAGAGCACATGAAAAGAAACATATCCATCATTTCCTAGCAAAATCTTATGTGGGTCTTCATTGTCTTTAGCTCCTCCTTGCTTATGATGAACCTACAGATGAACCTGCATCATGATGAAAAGGGTTGGTTAGAGCTTCGGATATGAACCTCAATATATTTCCTATCAACAGAAATATAGCATAGACCTATGATGCATTAAGTTAGTTGAGCAGGCATCAAATGTATGCAAGAGAGCTTGAAAAATCAAACATCACAGGAGCATTGAACTTCATTATTTTTTTATCTAACATGTTTGTTCACTATGTGGGTATAGGATAAATCTTGTTGTTGGATTCATCTCTTTGACATCATAGCATGTGGTGCAAAAATGGGCTCCGAAAAGGGATGAGCCCAACATGCTGCCCCTAAATCTTGAGAGGGGAATGAAATAATATTACATTCAGATTGCTCAAATAGAAGCATTTTCAGCTTAAGGAATAATTCACAAGTGACTGTAAGAGTCATAAACTCATTGTCCATTCAGGATTTCCAAATCAAAAGTTGCAATGATGCAGCCCTCCACTTTGAAATAGGAATAAAAAATGAGCAATGAGAATTTAAGATGCTTAAGTAATCAACAAAACAGAATAAGAGTGTATTTATCCTCATTTAAAAGTTTTGTTTGCATACAAAATTTTATGTTGTCATTGTTTTGCTTCTTTGAGTGGTGTTATCATAATGGTTTTAAGTCTTCTCTTGCTACCATACATCAATATTTTCTATTGTTTGTGTTGTTTGGAGTGCACACTTGGAAGGAACAACCACCAAGGGTTGACAAACACAGTTTGCATTGAAGGGACAACAAAGAATGTGATGGTCATAGAATGCCAATATGGAAGATTCATCATATACATGATCATCAAAGTACCTTACACAAGCTGTCATCAAGGGGCAGCAAACTATTGCTTAAGTATGGTACATGGGAGGTGAAAATTCAAGGTGTTTTTCAAGGATGAAAGCCATATCAAGATTTGCAGTGCACAATGCCTCAACAATGGTGTTTAAAAATGAGGCCTAATCATTTTGTAGCAGGCAATGTTCATGACATTTTTGCAAGGTAAGGTTAACATTGCACATACAGTTGGGTACTAGACCAAGGCAATGAAGAGAAGTGTATGAGAATAAAGAAAAATGAAGGAAAAAAAAATCATTTTCTCATTACAGATACGAGTGATAAACAGTGAAGATGCATTTGCATAAATTAGATCATCATGCTATCCATGGACACAAAGAATAATTCAGATCTTACATAATCTGATGAAAGAATTATTTTACAGAATTGATAAATACTTATATAATGGTTCTTATTGTTGCATTTGAACAAAGACAAGATGATAACCTAAAAAAAGAGTGAACACTTTGCTCATGTAAAAGAGTTTTTAGAGAACACAGGTTTGCAGCATTGAAGATATGTAAGCTTCAAAAAGGTTGTATACAACAAGCAAAATAAATAATGGCTTTGTCAGCCAGTTGTTTCTACATAATGTTTCCAAGATTGAGATAAACTCTTAACATGAAGGAGAACAGTGGAAATGAGTTTGAGAAACCTTGGTTTACATTTAGCATGAAACTTGAATTCTTGCAAAAAGAAAGAACACCTAGATTATACAATGGTTTCAAAGTGAGGGTTTGAAAATACAACCTAGATTTTACCAATCTCAAGGCTGCGAAGGAAGTTATTCTCTTTTTTTCTCATAATAATGGAGATGTGAAGCATGGGTCAAGAAATTGACCCTTGAGTGCATGTAGAAGAAAGTCCTGAAACATACAAAGTAAAGCCTGTGGCCATGAAAGGTTTTGAGGAGAAAATACAAGTATCAAAAGGTGACCAAAAGATACATAAAATGAAACCCAAATTTTTTGTGTCAAATATCTAAGGGTTTTGAACCCATGTTTGGCTGAAGATCTAAATGGAGAAATGAAGAATGTGAAGAGAAGACTCGGCTTGCAAGCATAAGAAATACCTAGAAAAATATACAGTTGCGGCCCTAATATGCAGAGATCCTTCATTTTACAGAAGTAATGAAACCCTTGAAGTCTTTCATACCTAGAATGCATGGAAAAACAAACACCTTCATCATTTTTTATTTATTGAGCTCGAATTGAGCATCTTGTTGACCAAAAAATAAGAGGGAAATGCAAGGTTTGAAGCTTACCTAAGTTTTGTTGTTGAAGAATGCATTCGAAGCCATATTCAATCCTTCAAAAGATCGATCCAATACCATCCATGGCGGGCTCAAAGCAAAGGATTATTGACAGAGTGAAACAAAAAGAAAATGCATGAATAAAAGAAGAACCTGCAGGTCAAAACCCCTGCAAGCGAATTCAAAATGGAGAAAATGAAAGGATCTATGCATTTTGTGCAGAAAGAGATACTCACCATAACAATTTCCTGTAAAAAAGAGCTTCTGAATCTCCATGAAAGGCTCCATTGAAACCTTAGCTCAATAGTGGCATAACATTGTAGAGAAAAATTAAAATGGAAAATCAAAGTGAAAATGAATTGTGAAAAGTTAGGGGTTGAGAGTTTTGTGTTAGGGTTTCCCATGTTGCCCTAATTCG
Organism: Sequoia sempervirens; assembly: GCA_007258455.2. Classification (NCBI taxonomy): domain Eukaryota; kingdom Viridiplantae; phylum Streptophyta; class Pinopsida; order Cupressales; family Cupressaceae; genus Sequoia; species Sequoia sempervirens. Next base: position 545,000,546 of record VDFB02271358.1, on the reverse strand, counting down.
GCCTTACATTTTTCCACATTTTTTAAAAGTTTTTCATGCCTTGATTAATACCTTGTGGTATTATTTCATATCTTTTATGCATTTTTGAAACTTTTCCCACATTGTGCTAACCTAGGCTTTATGCCTTAGTGATTTTTTCTATGATTTTTAAAGAAATCATATGGTTATTGGCCCTGCATATATTTTGTAAAAACCTAGGCAATACCTTGGATATTTTTCTAATTTTTAAAGAAAATCAAATGACATACAAGCTTTGTATTTTCAAAAAATCAAAACAAACTCAAGTCTCTTTCCCTCTTTCTTTTTCAAAAATTGAAACTGTAAATATTGTAAGTCATTACTAAAGTAATGTTTCTATATTTTTTTTTAGTAATTGTCATTTAAAATGCAGTAAAATGAAGCAAGTGTTGAGTGGAAGCTTTCCTTTTTGAGTTTGAGTCTCATTGTGCAAAATAGAAAAATTGAGTGAACTTGGCCTTCTATTCCTGATTTCAGTCAGTTCTGGGTGATTTTTAGAGTCTTTTCTGGGTCGACCCTCTTGGGATGGAAAGTTTCCACATTTGTCATTTAGTTTTAAGGCAATTTGGGCTCTATTTTGGAGGTTTTTTCCCTTTGCTCGAAAATGGCATTTGGGTTACTATTTTGGAGAGCAGTTTACTCATATTTTTCCTTTCTCACTCTTGGAGACATATTGGAGATATATATTTGAGAAAAACTTAGTTTTTTCTTAGTTCATATTTTCTTCTTTCTCTCTTGATCAATTGTAGAGAGCTTTGTAAGCTTCATTTGTACTCAAATTTTCATGTTTTGATACTACTTTCAGATCAATAAAAGCAACAGAGCATTCCTATCTCATAATTTGTGTCTCATTTTGCAGTATTGATTTGATGTTGTCATTGTGATTCTAAGTTTTGAGTCCTTTTTATGTCTTATTATTGCAAGTGTGGGTGTAGAAATTTCATATAATTTAGGTTGTATGTTGCATTTGATTTCGAACCTTCATACAAATCACTTTTGTGTTGTATGCTTTCTATGATATTGTGAGAGTTAATGCTTTGAGAGTTGATTGTGAGTTGAGTTAATGAATAATCTTATAAGTTTTGGTGCATCACCCTTTAGGTTTTAGGATTTTCATTTTCAAAGTTATCCTTCTATCCTTTTTCTCAAAAAAATATTTAGTTCTAGGTGATCTTCTAGGGGAACCATCCCTCTCTGGAGATTCATTATCACCATAAGTTACCCACAACTTGAGAATGTTTCCATGTTTCAACATGAGATTTAAGTCTAACTTAGCTAGGGTGTAATCCTGATTGATAACAATTGCATGTTTTGATATCACAATATTTCAAACTTGTTGATTTATGTCAAAAAATGATATTGGGGTTGGTAGAGGATGAGAGAGTTTTCAATTCATTGGAATTTTTGAAATCAAAGATAAGAAACAAACTAGACAATAATTTGGAAAATTGCTTGAGGTTGTTTGGAACTACGTATAATGTTAAAACTTTTTCTTTTGAAAGGGAACTCACAATTTGGAGGTCCATATGCAAAAGAAGAGGGTTGTGCAACACTTCAAATGTTGGTATTGGTCGTAGTGGCCATGGTACAAATGATAGTGACACAATGGATGTTGAATTTGAGATGCAAGACGAAGAAAATGAAGTCCAGACTTATAATCAAGATGACTCTTTTACTTTATCTCAAGCTCAACATCGGTTTAAGGACCCTGAATTGATTTGGAAAATGGAAATGAATTAGTAATTTTTTAGGTATTTATACTGCACTTCCTAAATCATATTCCAAATTGTAGTTGATGATATTTTATATCATATTCCATGAAATTTTGAATCAAATTCAATACATTAACATATTATTAATAATTTCATATTTTAATTATGTCATACTGATAAGTTTTACATGTACTCAGTGATTCATCATTCAACTCAATGCTTAATGTTTCCTTGCTAGCATGGATTTGTGCATAAAATGTAAAATTTGTAGTAAATTAAAGTTTTAATTTTTGATTTGATATGTGATTTTGCATCATTTTTCAAAGTTTATGAATTATTTTGATCAATGCCTTATCTGCAAATGATTCAAAAAATGAAATATACTCCTACAGTAGACCAAATCATGGCTTCTTATAACTTTGTTGCCTTACAATGAGAAACCAAGCAAAGAACAACACTTATCATACTACTTATAAATTCCTATTGCATTTACATTCACACAATCTTGATGATGATACTTGGAATTCTCCAAATTTTGATGATACTTGGCATTCTCTAAATTTTGATGATACTTGGCATCAAGTAAATCACTATAGACTCTCTATAAAAAAAATTCCATCATTTTTTCCGCATTGATCATCCTGTCTGAATAGGAATCAAGTTGATTTAAATCAAGTTTGTCATCTTTGAAAATTAGAAGGAGTGTGTGGATTACAATTGAAGCTATCCTTCCATTTATCTAGGGTTTTCAACTCCCCATTATCTTCTAATAGGCGGGGTACAACCCTTTTGTCAACATTTATGAAAGAATTCATTTTTTCTCGTGCAGATTCAATTATACTTTCCAAATACCCTTTATGATTTCATGTCATCTTGACAATCTCAAAAGTAAGATAGATACTAGGTGGGGCATCAGATGTTTTTTTAGATCCCTTATACATACCTTCCAAAGATGAAAATCTAGGATTCCATTGTTGAAATATACATTTGAGTTGCTCTTGATCCCCACTTATTTTGGCAATGGCATTTTTCAAATTTAGATATGGCATACGAGTATTTTCCAACCTTCTTTAAGATTTTAGATAGTCTGTGCTCTAGGATGCATGTTCTAATGTACACTCTCCTTTTGCTGATTTTGATGAGCATTCTTCAACTGCTCTTCCAGCATTTGAATCTTTTCTTTAAGCTCTGTGTTTTCAATCATCACATTGAGCGGGGGGACTGTAGAAGAGGAGCCTTCTTCCTGCACACTTTCAAGAAGGGATATTTTTTGAGCCAATAATACCTATCATTGGTTGTAAGCTTCCATGAGATCATTATGTTCCTTCAACACTGTATTAAGTCTATCTTGCAACCTTCAAATAGTAGCTTCATTAAACTTGGAAACATCTACCACTAATGTAGCAACTTCAAGGGCAGAGGTGTTAGACACCCTCTTTACAATCAAGCTCCCTTTGATACCCTTACCCTTCAATGCTTCAACAATCACAGGCCTATTTGTATTTGGGGAAATGGCCCAAATTGCAAGGGCTTCCCAATGTGGGTTGAACCTTGATCCTAACAATGTCATATGTGTTTCCTCTTCTATGGAGAAAAAATATCCTTCTTGTTTCCTAATAGTATCAAAGACAATTGCAGAAACAATGTCCAATTTAGAGAGCAATAGCAATCCACTATCTTCCACCATTCTTCTCCCTTTGTCACTCATAATGTTTTTGGACTCAAAATTCATTTTTTCCCTTACCTTTGTAGCTACTTATGCATACAATTCTCTAGGAACATTTTCTTGTGCCAACTAAACTCTTTTAAGGTACTCCTCCCTCTTTGATCTAAAAAAAACTCTTTAAACTCCTGGTATTTTATAAACTCATCATCAAATATGAATTGTGAACATGCTAATTCCCTCACATCATTGAAGTTATCTCTCCCCATAGCCACGCCCAACTTGAACCTTTGCTGAAGAACACAAAAACATTCTAGTCTTGGGGGGGATAGCATATATTGTTGAATTTCATCCATGGTGATATGAACATCTTCAGTTTCATCTAGATTGATGGGATTGTCAACCAACAATCACGGTTGCTCAACTTTCATCCTCTTTTGTTTTTGCTCTCTTGGGGGAGTATCAATATCCACACTAATTGTTTGAGGGGAAGGGGATGGAGTGACCTGTGGTGGGTTTGATTGCACATTTTCTCTAATAAAAGGCCCCTGTGGTTGGAGCCTTTTGATAGAGAGGTCAAGTAAAGGTCTAGGCTACTTTGTTGGTTTCTCCTCTAGGATAGGGGCCTTACCTACAAATCTTTCAAAATTGTTTTCCACCTTAATCTTGGAAATTGGCTCAACAATATCATAAAATGCTCCACGGTAATCCTCATCATTATTTATCCTAATAGTCTCTTCCTTCCTTAATGCAATCCATTTCACCTTTCTATCTTTTACCTCAAATTCATCCTTGCAATTTCTTATGTCATCTTCATTTTCATCAACTTGATGGTGAGAATCAGACCTTTTGATACCTTTGTTGACCTCATGTATGAAACCTTTAGGGTCAAAATCCCTAACATTTAACTGAAATAACTTGTATTCCCAAAGCATTTCTTTCAACCTATTTAAGCCATCTCTGGTAAAAGTGAAATTTGAAAAGGCAATAAAATAAGGGAAAAACACCCTTTTATTTGTTTCCTTAAATGAAACTAATCAATATCATTCAATTTCCATATAATTTCAATGAATGCCAACCTAGGTGACACATATTTGGGTAGCACATGGGGGGCTTAAGGGCACCCATATATTCTAATAACAACTGAGTGGTCATGGATGTAAAAATATCCCTAGTTATGTTGTACTCCTAACTTCGACCTCCTCTTTTTGGGCCTAAGGAAATCCAAAATTTCCTTGTGCAATTTGACTCCAGGTAGACCCAACCTTGCCATGACTTATCTTACAAAGGAATTATCAAAAAAATAATAGTTCAACTCACTACAATGTTTTTCCCAAATATGGGTCCAACATTACACTGGGAGATTATTGCCCTCTTTATATTTCATGTTCAGTTGTAAAAGTTTGTTGAGATGATCTTTCCCTTTGTACAAAATCATATGGAAAAGGAGAGAATACCACATGAAATTCACCTCCAAATCCTTACCACTTTTCCTTCTCTTAATGTCCACCAGTTGATTGTGAATAGCCTCACCTAAAAAGCTGGCATAGTCAAAGTCACTATTGACAGAAGGATTCTATATATCAACAACCATATACATAAGAGGTATCTCCATTTTTTAGCGTGAATCTTCTCCCAACACTGTGCATAATGCCCAATATGTTCTTCTGAAATAGTCTTCAAAAGACTTGACATCAAAAGGCTCAAGTTCATTATTAGGGATTCTTAATGACTTTCCATAGAAGCTTTTTTGTCTAAACCTAGGCATCCATTTCACTCTGAAGCTATTTTTATCTTGCTTGTATTTTCTTCTGAAAGAAGTAAGGTCTATAACCTTATCTGCAGCCACATTGAGTCTAAAAACCTCATAAATAAACTCTCTGGTTATATCCATTAGGACAATTCCATCCAATGCCCTAATTACTCTGATATTCTCATCATGCCCAAAAGTAAGGCATCTGACGAGTTCCAAATTTATAAAGACATTAGGAACAACTAGCTTCCCAAAATCATAGGTCCATGTATTGAAGATAGGGGAACGGTGGTTTCCTTTTCCATACCAGTGTAGGAACAATTCCCACCCAGTGACTATGTCTTCATGCTACTTCAACACAACATCTATGTAATTTTTGGCTATCTACCATCCCCTCTAATGCATTAGGGCCAAGGTTACATTGATGTTGAGGCTTTTTTGAGGAACCCGATAATTGGGCCAAAATATCCTCCTCTAAGGGTATTTTAGCTGTAGAGCCAGAGGGTTGGGTGATTGATCGACTCATAATTCTAGAATGATTTAAAACTAATTTTATAGTATTTTACAACAGAGTTTGCAAACCTAATTATGAGATTCAAGGATAATAATGGTGAATTTTTCTAAGAAGGTCGTACATATTTTTTAATTGTTCGGAGCTTTAACTCAAGATGTGGAACAATTGTATTGAGCTGATTTTTTTGCTACTATGTTGGACGAAAAAAATGAACTAAAAATTTATGAAGGCAATTATGAGCCATCATCTGTCACATTCGACATTACTTCTTGTTTATATGAGTGTAGTTCATTCATCTACCTATTTATCAATTTTGAACGTGGGCCGTCCATTTGGAAAGGGACGTACAAATCTCAAATTTCAATGATGAGTAAAGCCTTGATTTTCTTGAAAATAACACAATTGAAAAGGATGCAACCGTCCCCTCTATCCAAAAGAATTCTCCCATGTCCCACATGAGAATGTCATCAAAGAGTGTCCTTTCACAGTTCCACAACCAAGAAAAGTACATGCCATAATGGTCCTGCAGACGTGGAAACATTTTGTGTCCTTCGTGGTTCCACAACCAAGAAAAGGGAATGTCGCAATGGGCTCGCAAAATTGTAGAAGGGTGAACCCACCAAAGTGGTTTACAATTCGAATGAGGAAGGAAAACTTGTAAAAAATGACCCCATGGAAAAAATTTACATTTTGGGGGTTCAAACGAACTAGATGGTTCGAACAAACCAAAAAAGGGTTCGCTCGAACTAGGGTTCAAGCGAACCCATTAAATGAATGCATAGAAAAAATTCAAATGAAAAAAACTTTATGGAGGGAGTTTGAATGAACCCTGGTTCGCTCGAACCCAAGGGGGTTTGCTCAAACCCCCTTGGTTCGAGCAAACCCCCCATTTCCCTAATTTTTGACCTTCTTCAAAAAAAAAACCTAAATTTTTGCACTTCGGAGCTTGGTTTGAACATGAAAATGGTGGATACCTCACAGACCCAACTGGAATCAGGTAGTCCTCGGAACGAGCTATCCAACAAATAAAAATTTAATATGTTTTGGTTTTATTATTTATTTGTTTTGTTCATTTTATTAAACATAGGTTTTTCACCGAAAATCAAGCTCTATTCTACACGTGGAAAAATAGCAGATTATCAAGATTTTTTTTTGAAAAATATGAGTGCACCAGATATTGAAGTCCTTGATCCAACAAAAAAAAATTGAATTTCGATACATACAAAAAAAAGTTACGCGCTATACAGTCACGCTATGTCTGAATTGTAATTGGTTTGATTTTGAAACTTTATTAAAGAAAAAATATTCAATAAAAAATTATCTAACCAAGTGGAAGCACTAGACATAAGAGTTACAAATCTAAATTCAAAAGAATTAGAATTTTATCCTTCAAGGAAAAAAAGTTATGCGTTATACGGTCACTTTTAAAAATGTTGTTTTATGAAAAAAACTAGTTTTTGAGGGAGATGGAAAAAGAAGTGCAATTTGATTCCAAAAAATTTGAAAAAAATATATTTAGAATCTACAGACAAAATTTCATGAAACTCTAGTTTGTATCATCTTTAGATTCCTCACGGTTTAACCGCTATAGGTGCCCGAAAATGAAGATTTAGTTAAAAAAAATTATTTCAGTGTCCAGTTTGGCCAAAAATTGTAAACCACTATTGTGGGATCACCCAAAATCCTTTATCTTCTTCCACATAATGAACATAAAACAGTAACATTATAGAAAATAAAGTTTTTTATTTTAATTTTATATCTGATATTAAAGGGGCACTTCCTAACAAAAGGGGATGCAAGACACGACATCGATACCCATAAGTCATAACTTAAAGACTAGTCAAAAAGTGAATGATGTCAACAATAAAACATAAGAATATCAGGGTTTTAGGATAATAGGGTTTTAAAAAGCCCTAGGTTGCAGACCTAACAAGCCTGATTTAACCAATTGAGGATTATCAAGAATTTTATATTTCAAACTGTATTTGATATTTTATATTGTATTTCATGAAATTATGCATTGGATTGAATAAATTAGCATATTAATAATAATTTCATATTTTAATTTTGTTAAACATGTACTCAATGATTCATCACTCAAATCAATGCTTGATAACATATTAACAACAATAGCATATACAACAATGAACTTTAACAATCATTTAATTTGTATCTAGTAGTTGAAACTACAGTTTTTTTTCAATTGATAAAATAAATAATACAGATAAATGAACATCAACACATTATTGAATTTGAGCTTTTTATTGATTTCAAATGAAGGAATACATAGAGGAAATGCAAAATCTTGCTCAAAGACAACTCTACACAGAGCTGAGTTGGAACTTGGAAACTCATATTATCAATATCAAATCATTCTATCACCTTTTGTAGCAGCTTCCACTATTCAGGTGGTGGAATTTTCATTTGTTCTAATTGATGTTGTTTGACTTGAAAATTTGTTAACAATTCATGACTGAAATTGGAAATTGACTTGAATGTTTCAATAAATTTTGCATTCAAGATTATTAGTGGTTTGATGGAATCCAAATTGTTTGCCTTATCTGGGTTCTAAGGAAATTGGTCCAAATCAATCTTCCTTGCACCCTCCATCTTCTTTCTAAAATCATCCTTTCCAATGAATCGCTCATTTGTGTCAAAAGCCTCTGGAAAACAAAGCTTTATCAAGTTCCTTACCTTTTCATCCAACTTCTTCATCTTTTCTGCAGCCAAATGCACAAATTCCGGTGTTTCACGCATTCTCAAACACTTTTGAATGATAGATGACAACATCATTGAGGTAGCAATCTGATTATTAATCCCTTTTGATTTCAATTCAATGTCACTAGCTTTGTAAACTATTTTGTTGAACTTCATTTACAGATTTCTCTGCTACCAACACATTTTTTTTGTCCATTACATATGTGTTGAGCTTCTTATAATGTAGTCTCATAGCATAAATCAATTGAAAAAATTCACACAAATGATCAAATCCTCTGCATTATTTCTTTTGAGATCTTTTTTTTCATATGCCTCATTGTTTCTCTAGAAAATGCAGTTAACTTATTTTGACAAGAGTTTATTTCATTTTCTGCTTCTTTCAACTCTGTTGCCAATCTTTCACTTCTTTTTCTCTTTGTCCAATTTTTTTCCCACTGTTGGTTTGCTTTCCCTAGGTTTAGTCTTAATTTTTCTGAAGTAGATTTTTCCTTGCATCATATTTCTTTTTTTCTCTCATCCAACCTTTTATTCAGTTCATTCAATTCCACCTCTATTTGTTTATCCTCTTTTCTTGTTGATGTAGAGGCATATTTTTTAATTCTTTTTTCTAATTCATTTCTCTTGTTATCTATTGCCTCCCTCTTTGATTTCTCATTTGCTAGGTATTCTTGCAACTTTTCTATTTGAATCTACAACCTTTTTTTCTATTTATCTCTTGCTTTAGCAATGATGTGTACACCAATTCATTGTTCTTCATTGATAGATTAATTTTGTCAGTATTTCTGTATCTAGAAAAATCCAATTGGAATTTGCTCACCTAAAATTCAGATCAATCCATTTGATTTGTTGGTTTATTTTGAACAGTGGGAACAACAAACATGTACTCCATTATTTCTTTATTTGGGTCAAATGTGGGTAATACCATGGAAGTTGTAGGCTCTGAAGGTACAATAGATGAACTCTCTATTAGTTGCTTCCTTTCTTTTTTATACAATTTTGATTTTTTTTAAACTCATCATTGTTATCAAAACCTAGGGATATAGAAATAATGGAATGCTTGAATGGTGAAGGACTAGGAGTACTTGTAGTTTCTATTATAGCCACACTAACTGGAGGATTTCTTGGAAATAACTCCTTTGTGGTGGAATTGTGTAAGGCCCTACCTTGCATGTGATTAGTAAAGCTCTAATCTATTTTATGAGATTCTAAATAGATGACCTAAGATGCATTGTGGATGACAAATAGTGTGATTATTTGATAATATTCTTGTTTTTCATTCTGACATTTTATTTATGCTACCGTGAAGGAGTTAGGAATCATAAATTGTGAATATGAGTTGAAATTGTAAATAAAATGGTTGTAAAATTAAATCTTATTTCAGCTATCAGATTAACATGATATACGATTACTACTTATGGTTTTATTGGTAATGTGCAGGAAAGGAAGATTCGGTATGAGAAGGGAAGACCATTGAGTAGATCAAAAGAAATCTTCTCATGGTGATGAATTTGACCCCCCTTTTGGAGGCTTAGAAGGAATTAGTTTAACAAGTTGATAGAGTAAGGTGGTAAGGGTTGATATTAAAGGGATGATTTATATTTTGGGTTGAGAGGGTATTTATTTGTGTGCCAAGTGAGTTGTAAGTTGGAGGATACGGTTTAGAAACCTTTATCCAAATTGAAATTCGGATAGGTCCTTAAATGGGTCTTTAAAGAGGGTTGTTGGTCAAATTCCTTGGTTGGGATGCAAAAATAAACCCTCTAGGGTCTATACCATAGTGGTAGGGGTCAAGTAAGAATACAATAGTGCCTCTAGGACATGATTTGACCCTTGAAAAGTCCTCATTATGGAGAGTGACGAGTTCTGAAAAGAGGATGGGATGAAAAGATGGAGGGGTTGTCCAAGTGCATGTTTCTTCTTCAATAAGGAAAAGACTCTTATTGATGGAGGTAGGTATACTCCACACCTCCCCATCCAAAGGTTGCAAGTTGAAACTTCTATATATTTTGGGGAGGGAGAATGAGTGGGTGTTACCCACTTCTCCTCTTGGAGAACTTTAGTGGAGATGACAACAAAAAAAAAAGAATGAGAAGAGGAGAGAATCCCACATCTTGGAAGGATAGTGATCAATGTGGCTTGGCTTGGAGAGGAAAGATGGATGAAAGAGCTCAATCCCTTCACCTAAAAGAAAATAGATAAGTTCTTCCTATTTTCATTTACCCTTGTTTATTGGTTGTAAGTGGGTTGCATAGTGTATGGCTCATGGTTGATAATTGAAGGTAGAGAACCTGGATTCATGAAAGTTGTGCTATGGTAGTTTTATTCCTTTGTAAAAATGAGAGAAGACTCCATTTATCATCATGGAGCTAAATAATTCCTTGCTTGGGGGTATGGCTAGAGCCCCCGAGGCTCCATGACGCCATTACAGTAGGGTGGAGAGCAAGCCTTATTCCCTTGGATACTAACTGTTGTATTCCTAAATAGTAAATGCAGTAGCAAAATATTTATATTTGTTTGTAATGAAGAAAACATGTATACCTTGTGAGTTGTAGAAAAATACTTTCTTCAAGATCCATTAAGTAATCATTGTAAACTTTCTTATACTGTTGAATGGTTATATACTAAAACCTGCAAGTTGAATGGTTATATACTGAATCTTGCAGTAGTATGGAAATACATTTTGTTTTCAATTTTAATGATGGTAATATGCATAAAATAGGAACAAAAGAAAGTATAATAGGGTAATGAAATGGTTATTTCGTTCGTATTTATGGTGTAATTTATTCTACTATGATAAAGTGTTATTTTTGTTAAAATAAATAAGTAAACCAAATAGGTATATGTTGCACATGTAAATAGAGTTTTATTTACTTGGCAATGCGAGTAGGCTTCAGCTTGATAATACTTCTTTCCCTCCTTATAGCTAAACTCTAAATCATATCAGGGAATGTGTAGAAAACAATGTATGTATGAGTATTTGATCAACCAACTGGTGCAAATTTACATTATAGCAAGATGTACATCAGTTATTCAGTACTGAAGTAAAATTTTGAGAAATAGTTATTTATACAATTCCTACCAATGGAATATGAAATTATATTTAGAAATCTATTAAATTAACTATATATTTTCAAACATTTTCAGACTGAAACAAGAAAAAATATATAGATTCTATTCCCTACGAGTAGAGGTTTTAATTGAGGTCGCTCTCCCCAGCTTCATGCCAGAATAAATGAACTTAAATGAGATAAAATACATATCTATTAACTACATTTGAAATCTATGAGATTTGGTTGTTGAAAACCCCCGGCTATTGTAATACCCCCATGTTTCTAATACTATCTACTACTATTGGTTGCTTTTATATGTTAGTGTGATACTAAATTGTGATGGTGATTGATTCATCGATTTGGTGTGCGTGGTTGTGTAGTTTAGTTGATTGTTACAATTGATATTATTATTATGATTTATGATACTCTGTATGTAGGGTTTGGATTATTTTATTATGCAATGCTTTCTCTCTAATGTTTTATATGTCGATGTGATAATCCTATGGTGATCATGTTATTTGAATTCAGTATTATTTTATAATGCAATGGTTTAGTAACTAGTTATGATGCAGTAGTTAAGTATCATGTTACCTTATGATCAATTTGGTTAGAAATGTTAGTTTGTTATTGATATTGTAATTGTTAGAATAGATTAGGTGAGAGGACAGTGTAGCATCACTCGTTCACGAGTGCCCTGCTACACTGCAATTCCTTCTCACGATAGAATGTTTGATTATATATATATACATGTGCTACTTGACGTTTATTTGGATGCAGGATTGCAGGATTAAGTCTCGATTCCACCTGCTTCGGCAGGACAGGGCAAGCAATAAATTAACCCAACGGGTAAAAATGTTGAAAAAGGGAGTAGGTTTGGAAGCGTCCCCATCCCAAGTCCATCGTCCTGTTGTACGTTATTGTGTCATGACTGAAGTGTTTGTTCTCGTTGATCGTGTAGTTTGATTGTTGAAGTATTCATTTTATTTATGGTTCATGTTTCTTTAATTAACCTTATTTTATAAGATAATTGATTAAAGTTGTCTAGTTGTTTTGATTTAATTGTGTGTTAGTTGAATGTTAAATTTAAATATATAGCAAATTAAAAAGTGATTTAATTTATTAAAAGAGTAAATAATTATTTAAAATTAATATTGTTGATAATTATTAAATTAAATGAATATTGATAAGGATAATTTAAATATTATCTTTTTATTAATATTAAATTAGAAAATCATGTGGAGATAATATCTTGATTAAATAAATTATTTTAATTAAAATTGTAGATAAGTGTGCTTTTAAAAGCTGGAAAAAGGACCAATTAGAAGAGGGGATTTTTGAGAAAAGAAAACAGAAGAGCTTTATTGATCTTTATTTTGATTTATTATTTTGAAGAGGGGATTATTCACACACAGAAGTTTTTTTGGGCTCTGTTGTTTTGGATCTAGAAAAGAAAAATAAAATAAAAAAAGATAGTTTTTGGTTGCGTGTTTTCTGGGTAAAGTTAGTGTGGTTTTGAAAGAAAAGAGAGATTCAGAAGAACGTTGAAGGCAGAAGATCAAGAAAAGAGCGGAAGGCAAGAAGTCGAGAAGAGGATTCAAAAAGGTTTCTTCACCAAAGGAAGGACTCCAGGTTTTCTTCTGTTATTTATTATTATTTTTGTTGTGCTTTAAACAATATCTGTTGGCTGTGTTTTGAAAAATTTATAGAAAGAAGTTTTGTGATTTGAAAATTCATTCGCATGAAACCCTTGTATCTTCTGTTGAAAACATTAGTAAACTTTTTTTTGAAATTTTATAGTTTCGTAGTGAAATCTTTTGTTTTGGAATAAAATTCATCTTAAATTGAAGGTCAAGATTTCAAGGCAGATCTTTTAGGAGTTTATTGAAAAATATTTTGGAAAATCCTCATAAAAACCTAATAATGGAAACAATTGTTGTGAAGAGAAAATTATTTATTTATTTATTTATTTTGGTTGGGGTTCATATGTACAGATTATTGTAAGTCTGTTGAGAAATCAAATTATTTATATAAATTTATTTTTGGAATCTCTTGATAAATATATATATATAACTTTCTGGTTCTTAAAATTATATATATTTATATATAAATTTTGAATTTGGAATGCTATGTAGAAAATAAATTTTATTTAAGTATATTTTTATATAGAGTTCATATTCCGAGAAAGCGAAATTTATTATTTTATATTTCTGTTATTTTATATCCGTGTTTATTTATTGTATAAATTTTCGTGCCTATTGTGAGACGAAAATATGGCATCTTCTGTATATAAGGATAAAATAAAAAAATTAAAAATAAAATAAAAAAATTAAATTAAATTTTTATATATGGGGGGTGGACGGCCGCGGCCGGCCGTCCACGGGCCCCAAGTGGTGGCTGTACGCAGCCACCACCTGCACAGCTGCTGGGCGCAGCCAGTGGGGGGCTGCGTACCTCCCCCCACTGCCCATAGTACATAGTACTGTGGGCTTTCCCTGCTGCATGGGGACCAGTGGGGAAAGGTTATTTTAAATTCATTTTATTTTTTATTATTATTATTTTAATACGAATTTTAATAATTTTAATTCGTTTTTATTTTATTTTATTATTTTAATACAAATTTTAATAATTTCAATTCGTTTTTATTTATTTATTATTTTAACACGAATTTTAATAATTTCAATTCATTTTTTTTTTTAAACTTTAGTGTGATTTGACTTATTTTTATATTTATATATATATTATATATATAACATATATTTATTATATATTATTTAATATATATATATATTTATTGAGTTTTTTTTTTTAATTCGATTTTTATTTTTATATTATTCGAATATGATTAAATTCGAATTGGTCTTAAAAAATAATTTTTGTAATATGATTATATTAATTTTATTAAATGATTATTTTTTTTATATAAATGGATATTTGTGTAATAGAGTTGTTTTGTTGTAAATATGATTTTATATATAATAAGAATAGGAGAAATTTCAACGTCTAATGTAGTTGTTAAAATTAGGAATATATCGTGTGAGTTGAATTAAATCGGATTCTTTTTGAGCTAATGATTTATTTATTGGTAAAATTGATTATGTTTGAAATTAATTGTGTAACATTGTTTGCTTATTCTTGAGTCTTCATCGAATTTATTGTGATTTTCTTTTGATTGAGTTATGTCTCGTAGGAAAACTCTAGAATTAGCTTGTCCAATTATAGGAATCTAAGATGTGTTTAGGACTTCCAGAGGTGTGGTTACTGTTATCTTTATTCAATCTTGTGGTTTGATATTGTTCTTATGATTGGCCTTGGATGTGATGTTAATGTACATTTGGATTGTACCGTTGTGAACGTTATATGTATGATTTTGGGCGAGAGGGTTATGCCTCACGGTTGATCCATTGTTGGTTTAGTTTTTCCTTATTGATACAATCCTGTTCAGTTGTATAATCTTGTGCTTGAGTGTCTAGAGAGAGTGGCTCTAGTGGGGGCCGGCACACAAAGGGGCTGTTAGGGTAACCCACATAGAGTTAGATTAATTAGTGATAACTTAAGAAATAAATCACGGGTGGCGATTAAACACTAACAAGATAATTGTGAAGCCTCATCCGCCTAATGGTGCTATCACAGACTAAAGGGGACTCAGAAGGTCGTGGTTGGCAAGGTCATTGCCTTGTCTTCACGAAAGGTTAATGACTCCGCATGAGTAACCCTATGGAGCGGCGCCTTGAGATAGGCTGTCAGGAGAACCATAGATGGAGGCGACACCTTAACTTGGTTGTCTGGAGAATCCATGTAGAGATGGAGGTGACACCTTGTGATAGGTTGTCAGGATAATCCATGTGAAACCATGCGATGACACTCTCTTCTAAACATTCTGTTTGTGTTACTTTATCGAAGTCCTCTGGAAGTGATTTGTTGATTTGTCATTGGTTAGTTTTGGAAGTTATCTTTGATATTATGTCTTGAGTTTCATTGATGTTGTGTTTGTGACTTGTTGTTATGTTCTGAAGTGGTTTGTTGTTGTGCCTTTTGGATTTGTCGTTGTTGAGTTTCTAAGTGGTCTTTGATGTTAAGTTGTCTGTCTGGAGTTAGTTTTGTGTTATTGTTAGACGTGCTTGGTCGGGGACCCTTCCTTGTCTACTCCCAGCACGGGGGTGGTTGGGTGGAACGTGTTTCGCACCCCGTTGGGTTCCCTTTCTGTTGCAGATGTATCTTTTATTTGCAGGGCTTTTTGGTGGATGTTGATGATCCAGTAATTTTTTGTACCAGATGTATGTTATACTTCAGATGTAATGTATTCATTGATGTATTGTCTCCCACGTGTGTTGGGATGACCTTGTTGTAAATTGTATATGTGGTTATTGAGATGTATGTTCAGACAGTTGTATTTTACTATCATTTGGATGTACGGTATATCCAGGCTATGTATTTATTCAGGAACGATCATTTGTAATAGTTGTGTTAAGTTGTGTTATATCGGTGGTAATATCACTGCTTCATACCTCTATGGTATCTTTCGTTGTCATATGTATTTATGTTATGAATATGGTTATTGTTTAATGGATATTTAAATGATGAAATGGGGATGAATAGATTTATGTAATTATTTAATGAATATTATCTTATTGTCGTTGTTATGGGTTAGTATAGTAATGTCACCTCGTGTACCCCAATGGAACTAGTCATGTAACTTAATACATTGTTATTGGAATACTTAAGTATGTTTATTATGTTCTTTTAAAAAAAAAAAATTGTTCCGTTGTTGTTAGTTCCTTTGGGGTTCGCACGGCGGGGCGTTACAGCTTGGTATCAGAGCCAAGGTTGCTAACGCTGGGTCCTCTGGGTAGTTTGTGTCCGTTAGGCAACCTTTGTGTAATTCTTGATATTACATAACTTTAATCGTTGTGCAGGATCATGCCTCGAGGTAGAGGTCATGGCCAAAGAAGAGGCCAAGGTGGTGGTCATAGAGTCAGTCGCCGAAGTCCATCACCGCCAAGCATTCATGGTTCAGTGCACAAGGAACAACTAAGTCCTCAACGCAATGCATCAGGCGGTGGACAGAATCAGGGACAACCTAGTTTGGATGGACAATTGCAGCACATTCTTGGAGAGATTCTTGGTCGTTTGGGACCCAGGCCAGATGAGGTGCAACAGGTTGAGAGTGAAAGAGAGAGGTCACCGAGGCGCAGGGATACAGAAGTGGTTCAGGATGCAGTCATAGCAGCCCATATGAGAGATCTGATGCGAGCACACCCTCCTACTTTTGATGGTTCTGGAGGAGGTTTGGAAGCTGAGACATGGTTAATTGACTTAGAGCGATGCTTCGCGATGCACCCCTATGGTAGCAATACCAAGGCTCGGTGCGCAGTTATGCACCTGCGAGGTTTCGCTTCTACTTGGTGGCGTCTTGAAGAACAAAAGTTACACCTTGATATCAGTATGGTCACATGGGAGTTGTTTCTAGACAGGTTCAGGGCTCGTTTCCTCTCAGATCATTGGAGGCAACGCAGGGCTGATGAGTTCCATGACCTTAGGCAGTTGTCGATGTCAGTAGAGCAGTATGAGCGACGCTTCTATGAGTTGAAGCAGTATGCAGGTATCAGTCACGATGAAGGGTTGTTAGTACAACATTTTGTTCGGGGCTTAAATGCCCAAATTAGTGGTGGCGTGAGAGTCTTCCAGCCGAAGACAATGGAGGTAGCGGTCGAGAAGGCTCGGTTGGTTGAAGAAAATCTAGCTATGGCACTAGGAGGACATATAGGAGTTCAAGTCGGCAATGCACCGTCTTTGGGTGTTGGTTCTCATGGAGGTCCGATCTTGGCTGCAGGGTCCTCTAAAGGCCAACAAGAACCCACTAAGGGTGAGCAACAACAACGCTCTCAGTCTCAACAGGGAAATAGATCGCAGAGCAGGAAGTTTCAGAGTTGGCAGCGTAATAGACCTGATCATTTTGTGCAGCCGGCACAAAGTATACATTCAGCACCGTCACGAGGTAGCTTTCAACAATCGAGTGCACCAGTTGGAGTCAGAGGCTTTGGGTGGAGTACAGGTTGCTTCTCATGTGGGCAGCAGGGTCATATTGCGAGGAAGTGCCCTCAAGGGAACACTACAGGTTTTAGTCAGGCACCAGCCGCTTCTGAGCCGACGGTAGGCGATGCGGGTAGAGCTTATCATGTGTTTGCGGGTTCTGCAGGACCCAAATGATGAAACTTTGGTGGCATGATATAATGCATTCCATTTTAGTGAGGATTATCTATTTTGTTTAGTTACTGGCTTCCAGGAGTAAGCCATCTTCTAGGGGGGGAGGATGTAATACCCCCATGTTTCTGATACTATCTACTACTATTGGTTGCGTTTATATATTAGTGTGATACTGAATTGTGATGGTGATTGATTCATCGATTTGGTGTGCGTGGTTGCGTAGTTTAGTTGATTGCTACAATTGATATTATTATTATGATTTATGATACTTTTTATGTAGGGTTTGGATTATTTTATTATGCAATGCTTTCTCTCTAATGTTTTATATGTCGATGTGATAATCCTATGGTGATCATGTTATTTGAATTCAGTATTATTTTATAATGCAATGGTTTAGTAATTAGTTATGATGCAGTAGTTAAGTATCATGTTACCTTATGATCAATTTGGTTAGAAATGTTAGTTTGTTATTGATATTGTAATTGTTAGAATAGATTAGGTGAGAGGACAGTGTAGCATCACTCGTTCACGAGTGCCCTGCTACACTGCAATTCCTTCTCACGATAGAATGTTTGATTATATATATATACATGTGCTACTTGACGTTTATTTGGATGCAGGATTGTAGGATTAAGTCTCGATTCCACCTGCTTCGGCAGGACAGGGCGAGCAATAAATTAACCCAACGGGTAAAAATGTTGAAAAAGGGAGTAGGTTTGGAAGCGTCCCCGTCCCAAGTCCGTCGTCCTGTTGTACGTTATTGTGTCATGACTGAAGTGTTTGTTCTCATTGATCGTGTAGTTTGATTGTTGAAGTATTCATTTTATTTATGGTTCATGTTTATTTAATTAACCTTATTTTATAAGATAATTGATTAAAGTTGTCTAGTTGTTTTGATTTAATTGTGTGTTAGTTGAATGTTAAATTTAAATATATAGCAAATTAAAAAGTGATTTAATTTATTAAAAGAGTAAATAATTATTTAAAATTAATATTGTTGATAATAATTAAATTAAATGAATATTGATAAGGATAATTTAAATATTATCTTTTTATTAATATTAAATTAGAAAATCATGTGGAGATAATATCTTGATTAAATAAATTATTTTAATTAAAATTGTAGATAAGTGTGCTTTTAAAAGCTGGAAAAAGGACCAATTAGAAGAGGGGATTTTTGAGAAAAGAAAGCAGAAGAGCTTTATTGATCTTTATTTTGATTTATTATTTTGAAGAGGGGATTATTCACACACAGAAGTTTTTTTGGGCTCTGTTGTTTTGGATCTGGAAAAGAAAAATAAAATAAAAAAAGATAGTTTTTGGTTGGGTGTTTTATGGGTAAAGTTAGTGTGGTTTTGAAAGAAAAGAGAGATTCAGAAGAACGTTGAAGGCAGAAGATCAAGAAAAGAGCGGAAGGCAAGAAGTCGAGAAGAGGATTCAAAAAGGTTTCTTCACCAAAGGAAGGACTCCAGGTTTTCTTCTGTTATTTATTATTATTTTTGTTGTGCTTTAAACAATATCTGTTGGCTGTGTTTTGAAAAATTTATAGAAAGAAGTTTTGTGATTTGAAAATTCGTTTGCATGAAACCCTTGTATCTTCTGTTGAAAACATTAGTAAACTTTTTTTTGAAATTTTATAGTTTCGTAGTGAAATCTTTTGTTTTGGAATAAAATTCATCTTAAATTGAAGGTCAAGATTTCAAGGCAGATCTTTTAGGAGTTTATTGAAAAATATTTTGGAAAATCCTCATAAAAACCTAATAATGGAAACAATTGTTGTGAAGAGAAAATTATTTATTTATTTATTTATTTTGGTTGGGGTTCATATGTACAGATTATTGTAAGTCTGTTGAGAAATCAAATTATTTATATAAATTTATTTTTGGAATCTCTTGATAAATATATATATATAACTTTCTGGTTCTTAAAATTATATATATTTATATATAAATTTTGAATTTGGAATGCTATGTAGAAAATAAATTTTATTTAAGTATATTTTTATATAGAGTTCATATTCCGAGAAAACGAAATTTATTATTTTATATTTCTGTTATTTTATATCCGTGTTTATTTATTGTATAAATTTTCGTGCCTATTGTGAGACGAAAATATGGCATCTTCTGTATATAAGGATAAAATAAAAAAATTAAAAATAAAATAAAAAAATTAAATTAAATTTTTATATATGGGGGGTGGACGGCCGGCCGCGGCCGTACCGTCCACGGGCCCCAAGTGGTGGCTGTACGCAGCCACCACTGACTGCGCACAGCTGCTGGGCGCAGCCAGTGGGGGGCTGCGTACCTCCCCCCACTGCCCATAGTACATAGTACTGTGGGCTTTCCCTGCTGCATGGGGAAAGGTTATTTTAAATTCGTTTTTATTTATTTATTTATTTATTATTTTAATACGAATTTTAATAATTTTAATTCGTTTTTATTTTATTTTATTATTTTAATACGAATTTTAATAATTTCAATTCGTTTTTATTTATTTATTATTTTAACACGAATTTTAATAATTTCAATTCATTTTTTTTTTTAAACTTTAGTGTGATTTGACTTATTTTTATATTTATATATATATTATATATATAATATATATTAATTATATATTATTTAATATATATATATTTATTGAGTTTTTTTTTTTAATTCGATTTTTATTTATATATTATTCGAATATGATTAAATTCGAATTGGTTTTAAAAAATAATTTTTGTAATATGATTATATTAATTTTATTAAATGATTATTTTTTTTATATAAATGGATATTTGTGTAATAGAGTTGTTTTGTTGTAAATATGATTTTATATATAATAAGAATAGGAGAAATTTCAACGTCTAATGTAGTTGTGCAAATTAGGAATATATCGTGTGAGTTGAATTAAATCGGATTCTTTTTGAGCTAATGATTTATTTATTGGTAAAATTGATTATGTTTGAAATTAATTGTGTAACATTGTTTGCTTATTCTTGAGTCTTCATCGAATCTATTGTGATTTTCTTTTGATTGAGTTATGTCTCGTAGGAAAACTCTAGAATTAGCTTGTCCAATTATAGGAATCTAAGATGTGTTTAGGACTTCCAGAGGTGTGGTTACTGTTATCTTTATTCAATCTTGTGGTTTGATGTTGTTCTTATGATTGGCCTTGGATGTGATGTTAATGTACATTTGGACTGTACCGTTGTGAACGTTATATGTATGATTTTGGGCGAGAGGGTTATGCCTCGCAGTTGATCCATTGTTGGTTTAGTTTTTCCTTATTGATACAATCCTGTTCAGTTGTATAATCTTGTGCTTGAGTGTCTAGAGAGAGTGGCTCTAGTGGGGGCCGGCACACAAAGGGGCTGTTAGGGTAACCCACATAGAGTTAGATTAATCAGTGATAACTTAAGAAATAAATCACGGGTGGGGATTAAACACTAACAAGATAATTGTGAAGCCTCGTCCGCCTAATGGTGCTATCACAGACTAAAGGGGACTGAGAAGGCCGTGGTTGGCAAGGTCATTGCCTTGTCTTCACGAAAGGTTAATGACTCCGCATGAGTAACCCTATGGAGCGGCGCCTTGAGATAGGCTGTCAGGAGAACCATAGATGGAGGCGGCACCTTAACTTGGTTGTCTGGAGAATCCATGTAGAGATGGAGGCGGCACCTTGTGATAGGTTGTCAGGATAATCCATGTGAAACCATGCGATGACACTCTCTTCTAAACATTATGTTTGTGTTACTTTACCGAAGTCGTCTGGAAGTGATTTGTTGATTTGTCATTGGTTAGTTTTGGAAGTTATCTTTGATATTATGTCTTGAGTTTCATTGATGTTGTGTTTGTGACTTGTTGTTATGTTCTGAAGTGGTTTGTTGTTGTGCCTTTTGGATTTGTCGTTGTTGAGTTTCTAAGTGGTCTTTGATGTTAAGTTGTCTGTCTGGAGTTAGTTTTGTGTTATTGTTAGACGTGCTTGGTCGGGGACCCTTCCTTGTCTACTCCCAACACGGGGGTGGTTGGGTGGAACGTGCTTCGCACCCCGTTGAGTTCCCTTTTTATTGCAGATGTATCTTTTATTTGCAGGGCTTTTTGGTGGATGTTGATGATCCAGTAATTCTTTGTACCAGATGTATGTTATACTTCAGATGTAATGTATTCATTGATGTATTGTCTCCCACGTGTGTTGGGATGACCTTGTTGTAAATTGTATATGTGGTTATTGAGATGTATGTTCAGACAGTTGTATTTTACTATCATTTGGATGTACGATATATCCAGGCCATGTATTTATTAGGAACGATCATTTGTAATAGTTGTGTTAAGTTGTGTTATATCGGTGGTAATATCACTGCTTCATACCTCTATGGTATCTTTCGTTGTCATATGTATTTATGTTATGAATATGGTTATTGTTTAATGGATATTTAAATGATGAAATGGGGATGAATAGATTTATGTAATTGTTTAATGAATATTATCTTATTGTCATTGTTATGGATTAGTATAGTAATGTCACCTTGTGTACCCCAATGGAACTAGTCGTGTAACTTAATACATTGTTATTGGAATACTTAAGTATGTTTATTATGTTCTTTTAAAAAAAAAAAAAAATTGTTCCGTTGTTGTTAGTTCCTTTGGGGTTCACACGGCGGGGCGTTACAGCTATGCCATGTATAAAGTTAAAACATATAGCTTCAATCTGTTGTTCAAAAAGAGAGCAAATATATATATTGATATACCTGTAAATGTGAGAGGAAACCCAATTTCTACATTTTGTTCTACATATGAAAGAAAAAGAAAAGCGGGGTTTATACAGAAAAAAATAAAAGAAAAGAAAAAACTAAGTAGATCTCAATCTCGGTACAATAGAAAAACAAAATATATGCATACCCAACAACCTTCTCTGCCAACTAAACCAGGAGAGTTTTATTGGGAAATGGACAGAGTTATTCAGAACAGTAATAACAATAAAAAAATAAATACACATAGGAACAAATGAATTCCTATGAGCAGTGCAATACAACCCCTGAGTTGCTAAATTTAAAATAATAATAATAATAATAACATAGAATAACTAGGAGAGCAAAGGGGAAGCCACTCTACAATAGTCTTGATTATAACTAATCAGCCACCACCCTCCTTATGCTCTCCACTTCTCTCTAGCATTTCTCATGGTATAGAGGTCAAACAGTTACAAAAAAGAACAGGAAATTTCTAGCCATCAATACTTCCATATTTGGGCATCGTTTTCTCTCTTTCCATTGAGTAGGTTTCTAATGCAAAAGGGAGTCAGATCTAGCGGTTATAGAGAGGTTGAGCAGCTTACTATCCTGGTTTTGTGTTGTTATAAGGAGACGGTGGTGATTATTTTCCTATGCTCCACCAACAGTCTTAATTATCTTAGCAAAATGGGCTTCACATGTTAAGATCTTTCACAATAATCAATGGGCAGATTTTTTGCATCGTGATTTATGGGCCTGTCGATTTAATAATTTCTAGCTGTATTTGTCGCATTATAGTGTCTGACATGAATTAGGTGAAGGTCAGGAGCATCGAGATCAAACCTCACCTTAGTAAATCCCTCTTTATTACTTCAGGGAAGTGGCTTGGTTTTGTAACAACAACAAACCTACCCTATACTTAAAATGGCGTGATATGTGTGAAGGTGTTTATCCCTTAAGCAATGTCCTAGCATTAATTACTCAATAAATTGACTTATAGTTGTTGGCGGACTAGACCATTTGGTCTGCTGTGAGATTCTTAATGGGATGAGATAAGCATCTATCCTATCTAGCATCATGTCAACCAGTGGCTCTTGTAGGCAGGGATCCTTCAGGTATTCTCTGTATCCCATAAATTGCGTGACAGTCACCTCGAGTTGGGTCAGCGCGCTCGGGGTAACGTGGAAGCGGCGTTAAGTGTGATTGTTAAAAGGATGAAATGAGTGGGGGGAGGGGGAAGTGAAGATAAGTTTATTTCAAATAGATCACAATCATGGAACAATGGTTTGTCTAATGAGCAGATTAATAACAATAAAATTAGATTTTATAATGATGTTTCTCGGGATCAATTAATGTGAAATTACCCTCTTATTAAAGATTGGATTTTGTTTTAAAAGGAGAAACTATCATGGGGCCATCTCAACGATTAGATGAAAACAATTCTATTATGAGTTAGTTGATCAGAAGTAGATCTTCAACCATCACTGTTCAGGAAAGAATAAAGATACAAAAAAATTAAATTAAATACACTCTTCATTTAATCTCTTGCTCTTTCCTTGTTCTACATAAATCGTGAGGTATTATGTCAGTCCTTATTTGATTTACATAAATGTAAAATGCTCCGTGTTATACATCAAGGGACTCTTTACAGCTGGGATAAATTATTAAAATTTAGCTTCCATAATATACAGTTTTAAATATGGTGGTAATGGGTAGCTAATAGTAATAGAATTTTTCAAATCAAAGTATAGGGTTTTGCATTTAGAAAACCAATAGCCTCTGATAAATGAAATAAATGGTTTATGATATTAACTATTCTTCTAAAAAAAATTTAATGCTTTGAGACTTTTACTGAGGAATAATAAATGAAATCAAGTGTATGTTCATCTTGTGTCCTAACTGGGCAAGCTTAGAAAATCAACGCTTAAATGACAAATGATTTAAATGTTGATATTCATAAATTCCGTTTTCATTAACTATTCGTCATCTTCATGTTTGCTAAATATATTTGCCTAAAATCGTGCAGCAATACTTTATTAATACATTAACACTTATTACTTTTCCTTACCTCTTCGTAACCCGCAAGCAGTAAAACCAAAGAAGTTAGAGTAAAATAAAATAGGTTAGAATAGAGCTCGTGCCCATATGATGTTACTAGGATTTTCACTTTTAGTTATTTTGTTATTAATGTGGCTGTCATAAAGCTTGGTTTTATATAAGTAAAATGTGACCAAGTCAACATATAAACCACCTATGCACCTTGAAAGAAAAAAATTTAAAATAAAATTGAGTACTTTAAGGTATTTCATTAAGAGCCTTTTTATCCTATGGATTCGTGTGAAAATCTTTATTTAAATGTTCCTTTTCATGAGAAGGAAGTATTTTAATTAATAAAAAGGAAATACTAGATACTATTAGTATTATTTTAAAGGAAGTTTAAAAAGAAGAAGAGAAGATTAGATATTAGTAGCATATCATTTTTTAAAAAATTGACTTTTAGAGTTTTTAATATTATATATATATATGGAAAATAAATTATACTTTTATAATAATTCATATAATCACTTATATATATATTTATATATATATATATAAACCTATATACTAAGGTGAATGCATAAATGCTTTATTAATTAATAATTAAATATAAATACTAAATATATTTATGTATGCTTGTGAAAGTAGGTATAATTCTTGTAATATAATTTTGAATTCAATATTAAAATAATATGTTTTTATGCATGTAAATCTATTAAACTACTCTCAAGTGGTTATAGTTTCATTAAGTAACTAAGGGTTAATATAGAAATGAAGTTGGTCACTATTATACCTCTGAATGCCCTTTCATTCAAATCGAAAACCTTTGGCCACTTAACCCCTAAATTCAATGATGTTAGTAATTGGATCCAGAATTATCAATGACACAGACAATGTTAGTCTTCTGATGGGTTGATTGTTGAGGATAATCGACATTGGAATAGAGTGTTAAACACATCAACTCTGAAAACCTCGAGTAGCCTAGTTTGGGAACTGTCGTGCTCTTAAATTAAGGATGCACGTGAAGGATCTTTGTGCACTCGACCGTGTTCTCCCCTATACCCTTCCTTGGGGAATGTAATTGTCACTCGAGATATTTTAGTAGGCTATCTTGTGTTGCAAGGTTGGAGGTTTTTATTGTTAGTTTTTTTTTCTTTTAAAGAAAAAAAAATTATTGGGATTTTTCTAGCAAAAAAACTTGGGCATGACAAATTGGTAGTTGGACTTGGACATATCATAATCCTTTCCCTCTTGAGTATGCCTTGATCACTAGGTGTTTGTGTGGTATCTTGTATTGTTGGCCTCTTGTGTGTAATTTTTAATTTTTTTTGTAGCACATGTTGACCACTACTAGTACTACTACCCATACCATCGCCACTAGTGGAAGTGCCAGTTACACTAGTTTCTCCACCATCAACATGTCATAGTTGTGATTGTATCTGACCATGAGGATTATGATTTGAAGTTGTAACAAAATGAATTGTTTCAAGTATACTTGTATGCACTTGGTATATTTTATCAGCTCCAAGGCCTCATCACCTGATTTTCTATGCTCTACATCTTGCTACCGTCCAAGGGCCTTGTCCTTGGGACCCCAAAGGACCACCTTCATAACCCATTTTTCAGCTATGGCTCCTCCTGAAGTATATGCTTGTTTCGTGGACTCAGTTAAACCATATTGTATTTGTACTCTTTATTCTTCCCTATCATCATCTAGTTCATCATCATTTTCTTTACGTTCATTATGATTGGGATGCTCTATATTCCACAACTTGCTAAACTCATAATCTTCTTCATTATCTCCAAACTCTGCAAGAGTTTTTGTTTCACGTATATCCTTCCTCATAGACCAAAAGGCAATATTTTTTTATTGTGGCCAATTTTTTCTCTATATTCCTTATCTAGAGAATCTATCATTTTTACTCTACTAGATGGTTTATCACTTTTTTCATAAAAATTATTGTACCTCCTGATTTGATTCTATGCTCTTGTTTGTTGGTGCAATACCATAATTTCTACTGAGAATTGTTAAAAAGAATACCTTTCTCAGTAGCACCTTTCTCCATTGCTATTTTGACCTCATCCCAAGAATCCTTGTTTCTCAAGTTTTCAAGCAAGGGTTTACTTTGATGTTGAATTCTACTTGTAGCATTCCTATTGGCCACAATCCTTGATTTAGTGGTGTCACATGGATCATACTACCAATGATAGACAACATCAAAATTAAAAAGTTTTAAAAGATCATGTGCCACACTAAATGTTTTTCTTTTGAATGTGAACCCTCCACATGAAAAAGGTAAAGAAGGAAATAAGCTCTTCTTCTATTGACTAAGAAAGTATTCATCAATACTCTCCATCTGCCTTACATTTTCCAATGCAAAAACCATTTATGTCATATCAATTGGAAGTTTGTATGGCTTTACTCCTGATCCATAAAATCTTAGCATAGTATGTTCTTCCATTAAGTACCAATTGAGTCAATTGTATTTATTTTCCTAGTTGATGCAATTTCTAAAAGACATAGGCAATCTAGGCATTGGAGTATTTATAATTGCTTGATACAATGGAGCCAAAAAGTAGTCTACAAAATGATTGCAGTTCCTTCAAAAAAATGAAGTATTTCAAGTATACTTGTATGCCCTTGGTATATTTTATCAGCTCCAAGGCATCGTTTATCACCTGGTTTTCTATGCTCTACATCTGCTACCATCCAAGGGCCTTGTCCTTGGGACCCCAAAGGACCACCTTCATAACCCATTTTTTTAGCTATGGTTGCTCCTGAAGTATATGCTTGTTTTGTGGACTCACTTAAACCATATTATATTTGTACTCTTTATTCTTCCCTATCATCATCTAATTCATCATCATTTTCTTCATGTTCATTGTGATTGGGATGCTCTATATTCCACAACTTGCTAAACTCGTAATCTTCTTTGTTATCTCCAAACTATGCAAGAGTTCTTGTTTCACGTATATCATTCCTCATAGACCAAAATGCAATTTTTTTTATTGTGACCAATTTTTTATCGATATTCCTTATCTAGAGAATCTATCATTTTTACTCTACTAGATGGTTTATCACTTTTTTCATAAAAAAATATTGTACCTCTTGATTTGATTCTATGCTCTTGTTTGTTGGTGCAATTCCATAATTTCTGTTGACAATTGTTAAAAAAAAACCTTTCTCAGCATCACTTTTCTCCATTGCTATTTTGACCTCATCCCAAGAGTCCTTGTTTCTCAAGTTTTCAAGCAAGGGTTTCCTTTGATGTTGAATTCTACTTGCAACATTCCTATTGGCCACAATCCTTGATTTAATGGTGTCACATGGATCATACTACCAGTGACAGACAACATCAAAATTAAAAAAATTCAAAATATCATGTGCCACACTAAATGCTTTTCTCTTGAATGTGAATCCTCGACATGAAAAAGGTAAAGAAGGAAATAAGATCTTCTTCTGCTAACTAAGAAAGTATTCATCAGTACTCTCCATCTACCTTACATATTCCAATGCAAAAACCATTTATGTCACATCAATTGGAAGTTTGTATGGCTTTACTCCTGATCCATAAAATCTTAGCATAGTATGTTCTTCCATTAAGTACCAATCATCCAATTGTATTTATTTTCCTAGTTGATGCAATTTCTACAAGACATAGGCAATCTAGGCATTGGAGTATTTATAATTGCTTAATACAATGGAGCCAAAAAGTAGTCTACAAAATGATTGTAGTTCCTTCAAGAATCATGCATCCTTATCTTAGTGGTCCAATCATATATTGGAGACATTTTTTTCCTTGGGATTCGTATAAGGCTGAATCTGAAGCTTATTAGTCTAAAACATTCCACTGAATTTGAATAGAAAAAGTAGCAAAAGTAGTTTGTGAACCTAAATATCTTGGTGGCACCTCCTTTAATCATTAAAAAAAAATTATGCATGGTTTCTACAATGTGCTCAAGATAGTTATATTTGACATGTTTTTCAGCATAATTTGGATATTACATACCATTTCAAGGAGGCTTGCACCCACTTTCAGATTGCTATCTAGTCGGAGGCAAAATGCTAGCATGGAAATACTATCCTAGACCCATGGCCTAAAAATTTCAAAATTATAAGGAGGATTATGATTACCTTTCAATTTGTTTCTAGCTTCTTTGGTATCCTGAACTATTTTATTTAGGAAAGAATTATTCTCCCTTCCATCCACTGCTTCATAATCACTAGCAAGCTTTTCTAGGTCAATGTGGACATTTCCAAAATTTTCAGTTGTAAACCCCAACACTTTTCCAAATTATTCTACATTAATGGATAACATTTCTTCTTTGCTATCTACATTAACAATTACTCTTTTTTGTCATCATAATTATGGGCGCAAACCACAATAAATTTTGGGCAAGGGAAAACCTCATGTAATATCATGTACCCTAATCCAAGTAACCATGGTACACTAAAACTAGTAAGTTGTGTTTCCTTTGTAGCCTTATTCTCACATGAAAATATAAGTTCTGAGGTAATCCTACCATAGATTTCAAGATCATAAATATCATGGTATTTATTAGTGAAACCTGAGGTTTTAAGCAATCTAGCATAATCTATTTTTCTACCCATTTTTGCTTTTCCTTTCCCAACAACTTGTGTTCTAGTGCTGGTAGACATCCTTGTATAGTGTGAAATCCTCTTAATTCCTCCTTAATTTTCCTCAAGTCTCTCAAGTCCTCAACCCTAAACCCAAATTTTCACAAAATAAGAATTCAAGGAACGATGAAACATAGGAATTCTACCTTTCACTTACCCAAATTTTGATTCTTAAAAAGATTAATACTAACACACATGGACTGGATTTGTAAGTTTTTTGAAACCCAAAATCTCCCACTGCAATGAGCAATCTAAAATATCCCTATGTGTTGATTCTCTCACTTAAAAATAAAATCACTTAGCGGTAGAAAGTTCACTTATTTCTTTCAAATATTAAAGTGAATGAAACGTCAACATGTTGCCTTTGGACTACACAATTAGTACATTACATTTTTTGTAATGACACTTGAAATAAATTCTCAAACATATTCTCAACCATTAATCTTTATAAATCTAACAGTTATAGCATAGCGCTTTGTGCATTTCATTCTGGAATGCAACTACAACCATCCATCAAATGTTCTTCGAACGGTTGAGTAATTTATGATATAAATAATAAGCATGTGTTATAAAGTTGTTTTAAACTTTAGTGGCACTAGGATACACAATCCTAATGGAGTCATTGAGATGAGTCCACATGTTCATTCCGCTATTCTGCAAGTCACATATAGATCTACTTGAAGCATCCTACAGACTCAAGGAATCACTTTAAAAGCAAGACATTGATTGACATCAAGGCCAAGGTGCCAGTAACATAACATTGCAAAGGACTTAATAAAATGACTAATGATACCAAGAATTGGGGGAGCAGGTCAATGAAAAATTAGAAATCAATAACATTTTGGCAAACCTTGCAATCTAATGACAACTTTTAGTGTTTATAGTGTTTTTTTGTAAATTTGATGACAACTTTCTTTTTTCATTTGTTTTTCTTTATGTTTTAAATTTGCATGCA
Organism: Sequoia sempervirens; assembly: GCA_007258455.2. Lineage (NCBI taxonomy): Eukaryota > Viridiplantae > Streptophyta > Pinopsida > Cupressales > Cupressaceae > Sequoia > Sequoia sempervirens. The sequence goes on along the minus strand of VDFB02271358.1, from coordinate 544,970,572 downwards.
AATATTTCATAAATAGATAATACTTAATCTCTTAAAGGAAAAAAATCTGTTTTTTTAAGTTTATTAAATATTTCTTTCCATTATTTTATTTCATTTACATTACTTGTATAATTTGAATAGACAGTGAACACACAAAATAATTTTTAAATGTAAATGAATACCAAAGAATAACACAACCATTTATTTTATTGCAACTAAATTACAATGTTGCATTATTAGATAGCTTTTTAAAGATGAGTAGAGTATGCAAGCTCTTGTTTTGTATAAATGACACATGTCACTTTTGACTTTATATCAAACACAATTGATTACAAGTTGCTACTGGTTACAATGGAAGAGCCTTTCTTATATCATATTCTCAAACCATGAGGCTTGTCGACTATGGTTTGGATCTTGGGATCTTGAATATGCTTCTACATTTATAATATGCTCAATCTAATGTACCGGAACAACTCAAAATGACATAATTGATTCCAAACTGGTAGTGGTGGCTATGGGATCTAGACATATTACCAAACAAATAAATTTGAGAATCCATAGAGCTTTCCTACCATGTTGGGGAAATGGGAGCCATGAAGATAGAAAATGTACCTATCCTATTTATCAACTAGAGTCATGCAGAAGATAAGGGGTAGTAAATTTTCTACCACCTTCTTCATGCAACTTTCATGCATCGAGATAGCCCAACATGACTTTAAAGGTCCATAGTTCCTCTTTGAGCTCCTCTGTCAAAATGGAGTATGAGAAGTCACCAGCTTTGAATGCAAATAATATTAAAATACTTATGTGGGTTTACTCTCTATGAAAGCACTTATCTCCATCAGAGCTCCTCATCCTATTTCAAAACCTATCTGAGAAGTCAATTGAACAAGATCAACTTCTTTCCAATTCCAACCATTTGAACTTGAAGGAAATTGGTCTTTTACTCTGTAACTACATAACTAGAGGTGGGAGAATTTAGAGTATCCCAAATAATACCACAACATCTTCTTCCTTATTAACCTTGGAAAATGAAAACCCTTATGAGAATTCAAAAGATTTCACTTGATATTAAATCTTTTAGCCTTCTACAAATGATTTTAGTTGTGCTCACTATCCCTATTTATGGGCCACCAACCTAATCCTTGTTTACTCATGATTTGTGCGAGGTATAATCGTGCAAACTAAGTAGTCAATTTAATCATGTAACTTAAGTCTTATATTGACAATGTTTATTTTGATTAATGTCTGGCTACATGCAACTATACCTTAAGCTGACAAGCTATCAAAATCACCACTCAAAGGATATGAAATCATTACAAATCTTATTTCAATTGATCACTGGATTAATGACATCATCATCTACAATACGTCATGTAGTTTTCAATATCAAGTTATCCAATCACTCGCTTCATATGTACATATGGCATTAATCCACAGTACCGCAACCACACTTTCTTCAAAGAAAGACAATCCAGTGGATATGAGGAAATCAATAAAAAGAAAGCACGTGTCACATGCCATACTTTCTTCCATTTTTAGTATCAAGCTATCAAATCAAACATTTCACTCACTTCAGATTAGAAAAAGAACTTAATTTTGAATCTTTTAAGATTTCCTAGGTACATATGACATTAATCCGCAATACCACTTGACCAAATTTTCTTCAATAAAAGACTATCTGGTGGATGTATGGAAATCGATAAAAATGTTGAGAATTAAATGAAAGGTAGAGTACTTTGAGCTATTGAAAAGAGAGACTTAAATGGATTTTTGCAACTTGATCATTATCAATTTCCACTAATAAGTCACAATAAATTTTGCTCTCTTATGATCAGAACTATATGTTGAACTTGAATCACACAAAAAATATAAATATCTTTTCAGACATAAAAACCACATTTTTATATTGAACAAAGAAAAAAGGATTATACAATAATTAAGCCATGACAAGTATTTTAATTTAAGTATCCATAAAGTACATAGACAACATGGCCCAAAAGCCACTAACTATGACAAAAAAAACAATCATAAAATACATATTACAAGAGTTGTACATAAAATATAGACACAATTCATTACTAAAAAAATATGTAACAATAGAAGAGGCCCTCAACCGGGTGTTTGAGCATAAGGTAAATCGAATTGAGTAAAGTAAGAGTAGAGAAGAAAAGGGAAATCCTTCCTCCAAAACTCCAAACTCTGTAATGATTCATTTATCATATCACACACCAAACCACACCTCATATTAACCATGACAAGAGCTTGCACTGTAGAAGTAGCTAGTTCAAGTTTGGGGAAGATTCCACCAACAGGCACTAACCCACTTTCAAAATTGTAATGTTCAAGTGTCGACTCTAACAAAGAAATAGAGTAAATGAACAACTATAAATAACGTATTGTCAGTGTCTTCACCAAATCTTTATCCAAAAAAATGTCCATGCAATTGGACATGAAAATAGAAGCTACCTCAAAACATAGAGCAGGGGGGTTGTTCTAAAGCCATTCCCTACCCACAATTATTCTTATATCATCCTCACCTTCACACAAGGAATATTAAAAACCATACCCAGCTTTCGTCTATCGTATGCATCATTGCTTATTTTCTCCCAAAAATATTTGGGTAGCATGACATGCCATGAAGACTACATAATATCACAGTGAAATTGAAAATAGAGAAGAAAGAAAGCAAAGGAAAATATAATATAAATGATATGAAAAACATCAAGATGGTGAAGTATATATAGAAAAAAGACATCAAATACTCAACACTTGAACATTTAGTTCACCACTTGATGTGACAATGTTATTTTGAAAAAAATGAGACAAGACTTTAAGTGATTTAATAAATAATAAAACGTCAACTATTGATATTTTAAAATCTAATGGATCTAGCGTTATTCCATAGGTTTGAATTCACAAGTCTAGTTCTTTAGACATTTTCTTCTGAAATGCAACTACAACCATCCATCAAAAATTAATCTAGGACCGTTGATTTTTCGTGAGAGAATATTTGTCACCAAACTTAGGAGATATTGAATTATTTGATACTCCACAAAACTAGTAATTGCCCAGGTCAAGGGGTTGGTCACCATGATGACTCCAAAGGCTTAAGTCATAACTGTGCAAGGGGGAAAATCATTAGATGCTAAACAAGATTTAAGGTGCTTGAACTAAGAATCTAATCTAAAAATAAAGAACACTAATCTAAGATCTAATCCTACACATACAAAATGAAACTAAGCTATTGAAAACATAATTAGGAAATCTATGATTATTGAAATGAATGCAAACAATAAACACAGTTTTACCATCCTGTAGTGGAGTGTATTCATCTGATGTTGGATTGTTCTTATCACAACAAAGCCTCCAAATTTTATGCAAAATCTAGATGAATGATGCTTGGTTGATAAAAAATGGCTGAAGCTCTATCAATGGTGATTGTGATAGCACTTCCTTGCATAAGGTATGTTGATTCTCCGATCCTTTTTTGTGACTAGAGAGGTTTGTAATATAGGAAAAGAGATTTTGAATCAACGATCAGGATTCAACAATGTTGGATCAAGATCAATGGTTGAAAAGTGTCTAGAGGATTTAGACATGAGACGATTGTGCAAAGTTGATTTCACAATTTGTGTGATTGAAGAATAGATTGGCTAGTCAGGGTTTAGATTGATCAATCAGGACTTGATTGATCAGTCAGGGTTTAGTTAAGAAATTGATGGTTGAGTTAGAAAATTAGATTGCTTAGTTAGCAAGCATAATTTTCTCAATCAAAAAGTGGGTGAGGAATTATGAATTAATTGATTTAATTAATTAAATCCTTTTTGGGAGTTGAACATGCAAATCAAGTTTGAATTTTGCAAAAAAAGTTGCAATAGTTTGATTTGATTTTTGATAAATGATTTGAATAGTTTGATTTGATTATTCAAATTTTGGAGGGAAAGTGTAGTAATTAAATTATGTTTTAATAATTCAACTAAATTAGAGGAATAAGGTGAATTAGTGACGTAATCAAATAATTGGCGTTGTTTGACTAATCAAGATGAAATAAGATTAGATTAGGACTTTATTAAAAAAATATAATTTTTTCAAAATGGTGAAAAAGTGAATTAATTAAATAATGTCGTTTTATTTAATTAATAGTAGAATTAGGGTTTTCAGGACTTTATTAAATGAAATTTATTTAATTTGTTGAAAATGATGAAAAAGTGAATTAATTAAATAATGTTGTATTATTCAATTAATAGAGGAAATTAGGATTTTAGATGCTATTTTATGTTGTGTGATGTGTGATATTCTAGGACATTGCGGGATGATTTCGAGATGTTTTGGGGTGTTGTGGGATGATTTTGAGACGTTTCAGGATGTTTTGGGTTGATTATGAGATGTTTCGAGACATTACGGGTTGATTCTGAGATGTTCTGAGACATTACAGGTTGATTCCAAGATGTTCCAAGACATTAGGGTTGATTATGAGATGTTATGAGATGTTCTGGGTTGATTCTGAGATGTTCTGAGACGTTTCAGGTTGATTTTGGGTTGATTTCAAGATGTTTCGATACATTACAAGTTGATTCTGAGATGTTCTGAGACATTACAGGTTGATATGGGATGTTGTTCAATGTCATTCAATGCTATTCAAGGTGTGTAATAGGTGTTAGGTCAATTTTACATGTCTACATTTTTCCCCTCTTTGATACAAAGTACTGGTTGCTTTGTTTCAAAGATTCTGTTTTTAAGATCCAGTTTTTTGAAAAAATTTATGCCCCACTGTGCCCCCAAATGATTAGCGGAATGATGGTAGGACTCGATGTTTCCCCCTCGAGAGATTGGCCAAAAAAAAATGCCAATTTCAAGGGCAATCTCATGATATGTCTTGTTTTAGTTCTGATGTGTTGAAATTGAAGAATTAGATCTATAGGTCACTTGCTCCTCATTTTGGTGTTTTTGTGAGCTTCTAATTTGAAAGTAGGAAGGTTCCCTAAGAAGAAATTAGGGTTTCTTGAGGGTTAATATAGGAATTTAGGCTTCAAATTGGCTCATTTGTTCTTGGACTCTATAGCTAATTCTTGTCTTTGGTTTTCCCATTCTATTAGTTATTGAGGAGCAATGTCGAGATTTGAGGGAGCCCCACATGATTCTGAGCTTGTTTGGGAGGTTGGACGACCTTTAGGCATTGATGGCCCGATATGTACCTTCTCACTTTTTTCTTTCGTCTTGTTTCATTCTTATTATGTGTGTACAAAGTTTCTTGAGTCAATAGTGAAGTTTATGTGATTCCCTCACACTTGGATGGGTTTCCTCACCTTTTACTAGGTCAGAATCTCACACCTGACACTTGAAACCTTGCACTTGTCTTAAAACCTCACACTTGACTAGAAACCTCACCCTTGTTTCATGCACTTGCTCTAAAAGCTTGCTTTTGACCTAAAACTTCACTTATGCTTGCTTTGGAGTTTAAAACCACACACTTGACCTAAAATATCATACTTGACTAGAAATCTCACCCTTGTTTCCTCGCCTTTGACCTAAAAGCTCGCATTTGACTGAAAAGCTCACTTTTGCTTGGTGTTTTATAAGAATTTTCTCTGGACCTTAGCATGTTGTTGTTTGTCATCCTAAATGCCATTTGTCATCATGCCTTGTGTTGTTTTGTATTTCCTTACATGTTTGAGAGTGAAACCCTAATATCCTGGTTTACAATAGTTGCAAGTGAGTCTCAAACCATTGCAACCAAGGGAGAGACATCCTCACCACTTGTTTGATCCTATTTCCCATTTTGGTGTGTTGTATTGAGACTTTCTTGATGCCATTAGACTATGTTATATTTTCTACATGCCTCCTATTAGGACTCATACTGCGATGATGACTGCACTTGTGGAGCGGTGGCATTCTGAGACATCCTCATTTCATTTTCCAATAGGAGAGGCTACTGTTAATCTTGAGGATGTTTGGAGGATACTTCGCCCTCCCATTCATGGTGATCTAGTTTCATATCATGTTCAACATGGTACCCATGCCATGCAGAGGGTGTTAGGTGCTAGCCACTTGGAGATACGATAGTCAAAGATTGATATGTTTGTGTTTTCTGATAGTGTTGATCTTATTGTGCTTGTTCTATGTGGTTTCATATTAGGACTTGTTGTCCCTGATAAGAGGGCTCAACAGTTCCCTATGGGTTGGGTTGTGTGTATCAAGAGTATGCTTGAACATGGGACACGGTATGCATGGGGTGCTTGTCTTCTTGCCCACCTGTACAGAGATATGCACGAGGTCATGTATTGGGGTGGGAAATCCATGTCCGCAGGTGTTTTGATTTTGCATGTTTAGGCATGGGAGCATATTGATATTGCTCAATCAGATGGGATACATGATCATTCTCCTGAAAATCCGTACTTCTTTCATTATGGGGATTTCATGCACTATACCTTGCCTAGGGATCTTCCTTATTGGCACTGAATTTTTGATGAGATGCCTGGTTTTGGGTGGAGACCCTATATGGGTTGTGAGGCTTGGCTAGAGGATTTAGATCATCTCGTTTACTATTGGAAGACTTGTTTGTTGATTGGTCGTTCCTATTTTGTGTTAGAGAGTTACTTGTTGGACCAAGTATGTTGCTAGTTTGGAGAGAGACAGGGTTGAGTTCCCAATACTTATGAAGCAAGTTTTGGTCAGACCACTAGGGAGGTTCGTGTATGGGGTCTCTATCCAGATATAGATACTGTTGTCTCTAACTTTAGAGCCCTTTCCCTAGTTGATTTAGTAGATCCAAGTACCTCTTGTGATTATGATGAGTGGTGGGCATGACATAGGCCGTTGAGACTCACCAATCCTAGGGGTGATCTCACTTTGAGTAGATCAGGTATTACAAGTCATCATGGAGAGCGACAACGCATTGAGGTCCTTGCAGAGCATTTGGATAGGGCCCGACCTGATGGTGCCTAGGGTGGTCAAGATGAGCACATGCCTTAGGCATAGGGTTGTAGATAGGTTTTGGTTCCCCTCCACCTGCTAGGGATGGAGACATATTGTTAGATTAGATGACAACTACTAGAGACGTGGAGATAGTGTGATGATAGGTTGTGGAGACTCAGGTAGATATTTTGAGGGTTGAGTGAGATATTGAGAGTGGTCAATGACATGTTGCAGAGGCACATGTACATATTCTTACAGTGGAGAGGGATACTCTCAGGGAAGAGCTTGATAGCATGTGAGCTGAGCGAGATTGGTATCTATAGATGTCCACTTATTATTATACCTTATACGATGCTATTGTTCCTAGGGCCACTCAACATCCATGGTTTGGAGAGCCTGGTGTTGTGAGAAATGGTGGTGGTGGTGGTGGCAGTGGGGTAGGTGATCAGTCCATGAGATAGCCACATCCTTTCGGTGGACCACAACCTAGTTTATAGGGTTATGTTCTCTTTGTTGGGGTCTTACTTTTTTTGTACTTGATCTTCATGTTGTTCATTTCTCTGATGCATATTGTAGACGTGTGTTTTGTATACATATTCATCGGCCCAGTCAAGGCCTCATATATATGTTATGATTTTGTATTTACTCTATCACACTTGTTTCACTGATGATGATGTACTCCCCTTTTTGATGATGATATATGAGATATGCCTTCTTCAATTCAGCTTTGTGATGTTTATGATGATGATGTATGATGATGTATGCATATGTGGGATGAATATATATGATGTGGATGGATGAATCATACTTTTGTTTATATGATGTTTTATTATGGATGATCGATATATCATTGTGATATATGATGTTTATGTGGTGTTGATATAGATGATATATGATGGATGTATTCCCTATTCATGATGCATGATGTTTTTAGTGGTTTATTATCATCATGATATGGATTGAGGACATTTTGGACATCTGATGGATATGGTACTAATGATATTGCTATGTAGGGTGGATGTTAGTTAGAATAAATGTTATGATGGATATAAATTTTATTTTGTTAGTAGTGATGAGTATTGCTTTCATTTTACTTTTAGAGGCTTCACAGTTTTGAGAAATCCTATTTGATGTAGCAAACAAATACAATGAACTAGTGGTACTAATAACCAAGGTGACTTTGTATCCATTGCATGGAATTTGACTCAACAAACAAAGAGTATTTTTTCTCATACCAGACATACGAAAACTTTGTTTAAAGTATAGGGTAGGTTGTGTTAAAAACATTTTAGACTAGTCACATAGAGAGGTATATAACACCTAACATGCCACTACTTCACGAATTGTTTTAATACAACTTCCATACACTCAATAAAGCAATTATTCACCAAGGTAATTGTTATCAATTTTTCACCACAACTCAAATTGACAGAGCTGGTTAATTCAAGTTCATTTTAAGGTGAAAAGTTTTAGTTATTTTTGTAGTTGTTTAAACCATTGCATTTTTTGAGTTTTGAGTTTAAAATAAAGTGTAATGTGTTTCAGTTTTACATTCATCATTTGCAACATTAAATATTGTATGAAATGTAAAAGAAAGTACTTCATTTTTTATTCAGTTATTCATTACATAATGTTTCATACATTTTTGTAAAAGAGAAGTACAAAATTGAACAAGAATTGCACAGAATGTTGTTTTCTATTCATTGGGGTAAAAAGAGAATCAAGTGTCCCACACAAGCCGTGGGAGTAGCTGAGACAATGAATCATAAAGAGTACACTACGCTACTGAAGATTAAAAAGAGAAAAGAGCACATAAGAGGTAACATAGCTATCATTGCTTGAATGTGTCTTCGAGTTTTCCTTCAATGTTGTGCATTCCTCTTTGCTCCCGTTCTCCAAATGAACTTGCAAGTCGTAGAAATGTTTGTTAGATCTCGGGTTATGAATCCTCCTACATGATCTATCAATAGTAATGTAGAATACTGCTTATGATGCATTGAATCAATTGAGAAAAGACAAGAGGAGTGCAAGATAATACCAAGGAGGAAACATCATAAGAAACTTTGAATTTAATGTTTTAATCTAACACTGTTTGTTTTTTGTGCAGGTATCGGAAAAGCCATGTTGCTGATCTGTTTTGAAGATTTTATAGCATGTGGTGTAAAATGGGCTCCCACAAGGGTTGAGCTTAACATGTTGCCCCTTAACATTCCATAGAGGGGTTGAGAAAGGAAACAATTCAATATTGCTCAAAAGAGATATGCATTTGAAGGAGTGCATCACAAGTGTCATAAGAACTCAAGCAAGTGATAGGAAAATCAAGTCTGAAAATGCAATGAATTGAAGATCATAGATGATCAATTGCTCAAATAGATCACCATAAGGAGCGCATCATCATGGAATGTGATAGTGAACAAGAATACATAATGCCTTGTTTACAAATCAACAATAGAAATTGAAGCAATTTGAGAAGCTTGAGAACACCATCATCAGGTGTTGTATTTCAAAATATTCTATGCAAAGAATAGATCCATCAACATTTGTTTCTTGAGAGAGATAAAAATGCATGAAGAGTATAGAAGAAAGATTGTCTCCATTCAAAAACAAAATTGTAAGTGGCTACAAATGAAGCTTGAAGGTCAAGGGTGAAAATGCAATACACTAAGTGCTTGAGCTGAATGTAATGTGAAATAGCGTCATTGATGTCAATGGAATACAAAGAAACTCAAGGCTGGTTTCAAAATAATTGATGCTATAGATACATAAAAACTATCTCATTGCATTGTTACATGAAGTTGTGATGAAAGTGAAACTAGATGTGCATTTTTCTGAAATATTCAAGTGCATGGAATGAATGACAACAAGCAGCAAGTGACCTAAAGGTGCATCATGCTAGCTGAGTGCAACCTTATAAAGTAAGCAAGTGGAATGAAAGTATCAATTTACAATGAATTTGAGAGTAAATAGAGTTTTTTGTGTGCAAGTGTGTGCAAATGGCATTACAATCATGCTAAACAATGAATGAGAAATTGCATTGAAGTATGAGAAAACATTGTTGTTTGATAAGTGATTGAAAGCACCAAATAGTGTTTGAGTTTCATTGTTTATACACTTCAAGAAAAATAGAAAGCAAGAAATTGCTAATAGATCATGTAATGAAAGGAAAAGATTACAAATGCCACTGGAGCAACAACCTTGTTTTCTTCAAAGATGAATGAAATGAGAAATTTAAAGAAGAGACAATAACTTGTGCCAAGGACAACATCACTTCAAAGTAAAGTGGAAGCATAACATTCAAACCTTGTTTCCATGGTTATGATATGATTTAGTTTTAAGGAAACATGCTTAAGGAAATCCTTCATTACATATATCTCTCTGGAGAGTGAAAGTACTAAAGCACAGTGACAACCATGATTAATGAGAATGAGAAAATGCATCCATCTTGTTCTTTTTAGAATGGTAAGCTTATGCTACAGTAAGCTATGGTTTTCAAGATAGAAGTGAATAACAATGTTTGCATATTTAAAAAATGTGAAACCCAGAAGAGTTCCAAGATTCGGCCTTGCTTAAGAATGGCTAATTTTTGTTCTCATTTCAAAAAATAAAGGATAATGTTGTATTTTCAAAAAATATATGAGAAATGTAAAATGCATCGAAAGCCTAGTTAGTGCTCTCATGGTCATGGCCTGAGAGGAAATTTTTCTCTCCACAAAGTAAACCCACTTGGGGTTTTGGTTTAAAAAAAAATCCAAATACAAAGACAACGAGGGTTTGAATGTATTCAAATAATGGAGCCCTTCAGAAAATGGAGCATGGTATGGCCATAGCCGCGACCATGAAGGGTTTGCAAGCCCTTGGAAACAAAGACAAAATGCATGGTTTTCTCCTGATTTTATATTCTTTACAAATGCCATTACTTTCTACAACCTGGGTCAAGCCCAAGAATAAGTCATTTTTTACAAAAATGAAGAAATGCAAAAGAATGGTCATGGCCTGTGCTTAGGAATTTTAGTTTTTCCACCATAGATCTTTCATGTTTTGTGGGAAAGGATTGAATCAAAGCTTATATAAGAGGGAAATGCTAAAAAAAAATGAAGCATGGAGCTTACCCAAGGTTGTTGTGGAGAAAACTCATCAAAAGCCTACGAGCCATGTCTTCAAAAGGATCGAACCAAACACCCCAATGGTGGCCCCAAAGAATGGAAGAGACATCAACAAAGAGAAAGCAAACAAAATGCATCAGAAGTCATGATGTAGTCGCGACCAAGAGGCCTCAAAGCCTTCAAAATGAAGTAAAAATGCCACAGACAGGAGAAGGAGTAACTCACCATCGAATCGCAGAGGAGAATCAAAAAGAAAGGAATTGAAGATGGTAAAAAATCGAGCTCATGGCTCCAAACCCTAGTTCCTCATGGCAGCCTAATGCAGAGCCCTATTTTCTTCAACTTGGCTGATGAAAAATGATGATCAAAATGCATTAGGGAGGCGGTTTTGGTATTCGGGTTTTCCAAAAGCCCTAAGTCGAATGTGTTTTATCACATTATTTTTAGAAAAACAAATGCTTATTATGCTTTTCCTAGGTTGAACCAATGCCTTAGGCATTTTATTGATTTTTAAAGAAAATCAAACAAAACCCATACCCTTGCACTTTGAATTTTTTCCTTTGCTTTATTCCATGCCTTGTAAAAAATCAAGTCAGTATCCTTGTGACTTATGTTTTTGCCTAAGTATTGATGCCCTAGGTTTCCCCTTCAAGCCTTGATTATGCATAACACAATAGGAGCCTGAATTATTTTTGTGATTTTTTATAGAAAAATCATGAGAGTCTTAGTCTATTATTTTGATTTTTGCACAATTTCAAAATTTATCTTTATTACAAAATCAGAATAATTGAAGTCAAGTTGGCATCAAATCAAATGTAATAGGGCTTTCTATTTTGTAATTCAAAAACTACAAATTGTAAAACATTAATTAAGTAATATTCCTATGAATTGCTTAATTAATTGTTATTTAAAAGTAGTACTCTTGAGTCTCATTAGAAACTTTCCTCTTCTGAAGTTTGAGTTCTTGGGCGAATCTAGAGAAGAAGAGGCAATTTGAACTTTCTAATTTCAATTCTAGATAGTTTGAAATTGATTTTGTGGGGTTTTTGGATCAACTTGTTGGAGATAGAAAGTTTCTATCTTTTTGATACAGTTTGGAGCAGTTTATGACACTATTTTTCAGGCTTTTTCCTTGAACTCGAAAATGGAGAAAAGTTGCCATTCTGAGATGTAGATGAACTTGATTTTTCTATTCTCACCATTGATGTCAGTTGAGGGCTATAAATTGGAGAGATTTTAACTTTTTAGGGGTTCATATTGATGGCTTCTTTCTCTCCTATCCACTGAGAGAGTTTTGTAAGCTGATTGATGTACTCAGATTTTGAAATTGTCACTCCTTCAGTTCAATAAAAGCAACAGAGTTCCTTTCTCATCCACTTGTTCAAATTTACAATTACAATCTGATGTTAGTTGTGATTCAAAAATTGTAGAATCCTTCTTATGTCTTGTCATTGTAGGTTTTTTTGTAGGGTTCTCATGTGATTCAGGTTTCATCCTGTGTTGTGTTCGTTTAACCTCTATGCAAATCAGTTTTGAGTCATATACTTAGGGTGGGATTGTGAAAATTAGAGTTTTGGAGGTGTTGTTGTGAGTGAAAAAAATATCAGAATCTTCTTATTATTGTAAATCACCTTAGTTAGGATCTTTTTTTTTTAGTTTTTCCTTCTACCTCATTTTCCTTGAAAGTTTAGTAGATTAGGTGTTTCACTGGGGGAACCAACCCAGTCTAGAGATTTTCTCTCACCTACAGATTTACCCACAAATCTGAGAGTGTTTCCATGTTGCAATAGGATAGGAAAGTTTGACTTGGCTAAGGGTGCAATCCTAGTTGCCAACAGTAATATTCAAAAATATCTTACAAACAACAAACCGAAATGATCCTCAATTGCCCTCGTTCCTTCTTCTCTAAATCCTTATGGAAATCCTTGAGAGATCCTAGGAATGATTCAATAATGTAAATCACAAAAATAAGACTATAAAAAAGATAAAAGACAAAGTTGCAGTATCACTTGCCATATCTGTTTTGTGGGTAGGGCTTTATCCAGTGTTGATCATGTCTATTGTAGGAACGGATCGGTTAAGGAATATCTCAAGATGTTGTTGGGACTTGTCAAAAAGGTAGGTAGTTGATAATTTGGCTTTGTTTTGTCTGTTTGTAATCAAATCTTTGCAATTGTTTGCTTGAAAGTTCTAGCTTTTGATGTTTGCATTGTTTGTTTGTCTATTTTGTCAAAGCGTGAGTGTGATGATCTATTTATTATGGATGAACCTTTATTGTGGATAGGTGATGGTGGAAATAGGATTTTTGAGCTTTTTCAAATATTTTTGATCTTTTTGTTGTTTTATGATGTTTTTAATCTTTTTTTCTCTTTTCCATTTTTTTTTGGATTTTTACCCTCTTGCTTGGGGTGAAAGATACTGAAAACTTGGATTGATATTTCACTATGTCTTTCTAGAGGATGTGTTGTGGGAAAGCTTACTTGAACTAGTTGTAGGGTACAAGCAACTGTTGATATCTTAGGATTTTCAAGTGAAGGAATAATCCATATTATTTATATCTTTTAAGGTTACCTTGGTAGTGTGTTGGTGGTACACCTTGTTTTTAGGATAAACTATTTTGATTTTTTTGGATTTTTACCCTCTTTCCTGGGGTGTAAGATATTGGAAACTTGGATTGATATTTCATTGTGTCTTTCTAGAGGATATGTTGTGGGAAAGCTTACTTGGACTAGTTGTGAGGTTGAAGTAACTGTTGATATCTTAGAATTTTTGAGTGAAGGAATAATCCATGTTATTGGTATCTTTGAAGGTTACCTTGGTAGTGCATTGGTGGTACACCTTGTTGTTGGGATGAACTATTTTGAAGGTTACCCTGGTGGTGTGTTGGTGGTATACCTTATTGTTGGGGTGAATTGGGAAGGGTACCATGTGGTACACCTTGTTGTTTGGATGTTTACCCTCTTGCTTGGGGTGTAAGATATTGAAAACTTGGATTGATATTTCACTATGTCTTTCTATAGGATATGTTGTGGGGAAGCTTAATTGAACTAGCTATGAGGTTCAAGTAACTGTTGATATCTTAGAATTTTCATGTGAAGGAATAATCTATGTTGTTTGTATCTTTTAAGGTTACCTTGGTAATGCGTTGGTGCTACACCTTGTTTTTGGAATGAACTATTTTATTTTATTTTGGGTTTTTACCCTCTTGCTTGGGGTGTAATAGTTTTTTTTTTTTCCTATTTCCTAGGGTGTAAGATACTAAAAAATTGGATTGATATTTCACTTTTCTTTTCTAGAGAATATGTTGCGGAAAAGCTTACTTGAACTAGTTGTAGGGTTCAAGCAACCGTTGATATCTTAGAATTTTTGAGAGAAGGAATAATCCACGTTGTCAGTATCTTTGAAGTTTACATTGGTAGTGCGTTGGTGGTATACCTTGTTGTTGGGACGAACTAGGAAGGGTACCATGTGGCACAACTTGTTGGTGGGACAAACTAGGAAGGGTACCATGTGGCAAGCCTTGTTGTTTGGACAATGCCTAGATCACAATGTGAGCTAGAAGACATAGATCACGATTTATTCTGAAGCAATATGTAAGTACTTGCCCCTACTGTCTAGCAATGATAGATTATCTTGTGATAGGATAACATGTTTGGATAGAGTATGCCCTTCTGGAAAATGCCTCATGGCTCAGATAATGTTGGATAGGATAGGATTAATGATAGTGACCCATGTCAAAATGTTTTCCATAAGCAAAGTGTAAAGTGTACACCAAACATTTGTCAAGATCAAGATACGTTGGATTTTGGATAAAAATGGATTGGATTTACTATGGATAGGCTGAGATGCTTCCTCCTGAAATGGCGCATGTAGATGCTTGATTCTTACACATGACACCTGTTTTCCAGGTTTTCATCATGGTACTTGTCCAAAGTGCCACCATAGAGGTTTTCACTAGAGGGCGATTTTTCTCTTAACTATTTTCTTGATTTTTTTTGGTTTTTTTATATGAAACAAGACACTTGTTTACCAAGTTTTCATAATGGTGAATTTTTTTTTGCTCATGTTTGAACCACCTGGCAGTGCTGATGTAGATGCCACTGGTGCTGATATGGTTGTTGTTGTTATGATGTGCCAATGATATCCTGTTTGGAGGAGTTGTTTTTCTAGGATACAAGTGCTTGAATGTAACCCTTGATAATTCTTATCTTCCTTATTGATACCAGAGCTAACCTTACCTTGATGTGCACATCACAATAGAATTCCCTTAAAGTCCTTATGATAAAGATTTGCTGCCAACACATGGTTAATGTGAGATTTGGATATCTTGGATGGAGAAATGCATTGAGGGATATGATATTCAGATGGATTGGTTGGCAGTTTGGAACCTTTGACTCTCCAAACTTGGGATGATGAGCAATGATGGGTGGATATGGAGATTTGATTGGGACCAATGTATTGATATACCTTGTAGGTTGCTCTCGAAGCTTTCTTTTGCGTTGCTATACTTTTTTGATGGATGAAATTCCATTTTTGATTTTTCCCCATAGTTTCTTTGACTAATGGAGTTTGATAGGGATGCTTTTCTTTCTTTTTCTTTTGTATCCATTTAAACTTTTCTTATCCTTTTTGTTTCGCTGATTCTTTTGCTTCAATGACTTGTTCCTTTCTTGGGTATAAAATTTTCTCTTGTTGTTGGTCCCAATAAGAGGGTGTAAAAATACATGGATGACAATTCATGACATGGCTAGTTGTAGTGTTGGTAGTAATTTCATCATAAGGACTCTTTGTGCTCTTTATGTTGATGCTTGCATTAGATAAAGTTGCCCCCAATTTTATAGAGGTGTCCCTGATATGTTTAGATCCCTTACTTGTTGAATAACCAAGACCCTTATTCTTAGGATTGCCCATAATCTGCACTGGTGCTAGAATACCCTATTCATGTAGGCCTAATCCTTTGTCTTGATAATGCATCTATTGAAAACTTTCATTAGCAATAGGATATGTCTTACCTTGGAAACAAGGTGCTAATCCTTCTCTGCTTTGTTGTGGATCTTCAAATGTGATAGCTTCTTCACTGATAGGATCCTTCATATGTGGCATAACTTCCTGATTGATATCTTTGGCTTGATTATGTGAACTATCAAATTTTGATGGTCCTTCAAAATATATTGGTGCTTCATTGAATTTTGTATACCCAATGCTTTGCTGCTCAGGATTTTTAGTTATCTTTGCTGATTTTAAGATAATGTGCTCCATATTTTCATACTTGATGTCTTCAATATGCTTGGAGGATGTTTCTATTTTTAATGCTTCTTCTTGATCAATTTTAGATATATCTATAGATTCTGTTATATCTTGATCATGTGTACAAATGTGAAGAGTAGGTGACTCTTGTTCCATTGTATTGATATCAAGAGTATGAGACTCTTGTTTTGGATGAATATCATCTACATGTCCATTAAGAGTAAGCATCTCATGGGTAGATGTATGTGTGCTTGACATATGTATGTGTTCTTCTTTTAGAAAACCTTGGATGTCTTGAAAGAAATCTACCAAGTCATTGCAATATTTTGATGGCAAGGTTTCTTGATCTTGACATTGTATGGTATTATCTTCGACATTCTTTGGTTCACATTCTTGACATGGATCAATTTCAAAGAAAGGATTGCTTGTAAAGGATCCTTGGATTTCCTCAAAATGTGGGCATATGGGTGATAGCTCTTGGCTTAGATTTTCTACATTGGGTATAAGTGTTGGCTTAAGAGTCTCTTGGGTGATTGATTTTGACCATGCTTGGGATTAAATTCTTGATGTATGTCCTCTTGCTCACTGGATGATGTGGAGACATTGTCAATGTGATCAGTGATAGATAGCTCTTCATCATTGTTTTCAACTTTTGAGGTTGAGACATTGTCATTGTTTTCATTAGTGTTTGAGCCTTGAACGCCATTTTCAATAGCTATTTCTCCTTGATCAATAAGGTATTGGATGATATTTTTGAGTGTAACACATTCTAATGTATCATGGCCTTTGATTTTGTGGAACTCACATCGTTCATACATTCTATACCCAAGGGTTTTAAAGTTTGGTTCACCATAAGTTGGACTGTCGTTGATTTTTATTAGGTCCTGTTGTACTAGTTTGTGCATGATTACCTCTAAAGTCTCTCCCAAAGGGGAAAATTTCCTTATTGGTTGATTGCATTGCCTCTGTTTCCCTCCCTGATTTTTCTTCTCTTGATTTTATTGTTGGTTGTTCAATTGATTTTTTTGGTAACTGAGTTGATTGTAATTTTGTAACTATAAGGTTATGTCATCAATAGGTGTGTTTGTTTGGTTTGGAAGGATGTTATAACCTTGTTGTTTGATGACATTTTCTCGATCATAGGTGGGTTTTTTGAAGGCATGGACCCTTAATAACCAAGTTGTGTATAAGGAGGGTTAATTCTTTTTTGTGCGTTGTAGGTACCTTGAGGGTGGGGTGCACCTTGATATTGAACTTGAGGAATCCTTTGATATTGAGTTTGAGGTACACCTTGGTGTTGTGGAACTCCTTGATACTGGGATTGAGGTACATTTTGATATTGCATTTGAGGTACACCTTGATGTTGTGAAACTTCTTGATACTATGGATATTGGAAGTGTTGTTGATGTGGATATTGAGGTGTTTGTGGAATAATGTCTGTTGGTTGAGGATATGTAATGTTTTGACTTTGCACATGGCATTGGTGATATGTCAGATTTTGATTTTGTTTAATTTCCTCAAGATATATCTCAATTTTATCTATAGAGAAATTTGATATTTTGGATTTATTCCTTGATGGTGATTTTGAAATCCATGATGTTGTGACTCTTGATAAGAGTAATTTGGGTAATAGATCAACATGTTTTGGGGATGTTTTGATACTCAATACCCTATCATAAGGTCACTTGGTTTATATCCTCATTAGTCTCTTCCACTGTTTGCGGTGTTTGCTAGTGGGATGCTATCACTTCTTTGTTGGCTTCCATGTTCATTCTATGTTGTTGAACAAGAGCAATCAGATGCCAGATGGTCATAAGTTGTAATGGTGTTTTGAGATGGTTACTATGAAGCTCAAAACCCTAAGGCTTGAGTGTTGTTTCAAAATGTGGCTACTTTTTTTGGAAATCACAATGTTGACAAACGTGGGTCAATATTTCACTTCCTTTTCTAGAGGATATGTTGTGGGAAAACTACTTTAACTATTTGCGAGTTCACAGTAACTATTGATATCATAGACGTCTGAGTGAAGGAATGATCCTAATAGTTTGTTTGATTTTGATCTCTAACAAGTAGGATGGAAATGATGGATGAAAAATTTATGTGACCTATCTAGTTTTTTATTTGTTTTGTTTGAACCATGACCCTATAACCTTGGTTTTTTTTCCACAAGTTTCAACAAGATATTCAAGACTATGAGCTAGAACAAAAATTGTAACCTCGGTGTGTTTCTATCAAATGCTAGGACTGTTTAGGAAAAAGTGAGCTTTTGTTTGGAAAATGCAAGGATCTTAGTAGCAAGTGCGTCATTTTCTCAAAAGAAAATGCAAGGAAATAAAGCAAGTGCGCAGATCCCATAGCAAGTGCTCATTTTCTGTCACAAGCAATTGATTTTTGTTAGTGGATTTTTTGGGACAACAAATGAATGCACTAAAATTTTGGCTACTGCTCAAAAATTGTGGCAGCTACACTGGAATTGATGCAATCACTCAGTTTTTGTGAAAAACAGTCTCCATGTGTTTTGTTTCCTTTGTGTTTTGGAGTATGGAAAATGATAGAATAGCACTAGACTGACTCCAAAAGCATGGACTTTGTGTGACTTGAATATCTATAGCTTTAAGTTGTGAAATCACAACACCCAAGCCATAGTTCCCTAATGTTTACCTTGATTTAATGTAACTTGAAACAAAAGCTTGAATATTATCCGGAAACCTTGAAGGAAATCCTCCAAGGAGTGCAAATAAGGGGCTTCTCTCAAAAATATACACCAAATCAAAGGGTTTGTGGTTTGAACATCATGTTTAGTGTTTTTTTTGATGTGTTCTTTCTCTTTAAATTAAACACATAATTTTGATGTCCAGATTGTTTTTGAATATAATTGGGAAAGTTTAACATTAACAAGCACTTACAACCCTAGTGGATAAAAACCATCCTTTTAGGTGGGCATGCCTCATGCTCCGAAGAGATGATTTTACATGTGACTTATGGCGCGAGCATGTAGTCGGACTTGGAAAGTAACTTCTCAGAAGTAAATTTTGATGCACCACTTTTAAAGAATGTTTTCGATAATAGGGTGGCTTCTAAAACAATTGGCTCTGTTCTGGGAATATTATTTTTGGGCACATATACATGCAACGTTTTGTTCAAATAAGAAAATTTCTAGCCCTTACGAGTTTTTACGCATCACAAGGATACTGAGGGAGAATACGGCAGTATAGGACATCCTCACCCAACGAGTGAACTTTCCTCACACTCACAAAAGATTTATATAGTGGTCTAGAACGAAAGTACTGCTTGGGTTGCCTACAAGTTCTCCGACGCAAGAGTTTCCTCAAGTAGGTAGGCCCTCTAAAAATGTATGCTTGAAAAGAAAGGTGTGGAGCTCAAAATGTTTTCGCTCACCCAAGATCACCAAAAGGTGTAAGGGGAGAAGAAAAACATTTATATTTATAATCAATGACTACATGACATACACTTCATAGAAAATTGATTCATTTTAAACACCTCGAGTGGTGTTATCCCCAAAAATATGTGAATAATATAAACGACTTGTTCTTTTTATTTTTGCACCAATATGAAGTGTTCAGGACATCAAGCAATTAAGATAGCAATGGTGTAAAAGCAACAAGAATAGTTTGTTCATTTTTAAGCCCCAAAATTGAAGTGTTTACAAGAAATCAGGCATGGTTCTAACTTTGTTCAACAAAAAGTGAATCGAGCGTGCGTCAACAAAATAACAACCATTTTGTGTTCTTTTTATACACCAAAATTAAAGTTCGTAATTATGGAAACATGAAATGTGTTCATTTTTAGAACCCAAAATTGAAGTATTTTTGTTCTTTTTATGAGCATCAAAATAAGAGTTCCTAATGTAAGAAAGCTTAAAATTGGTTCAATTTTAATAGCACCAAAACAAATGTGAGTTTTTCTTGTTATTTTTAGAGCACCAAAATCAAATTTCCTATTTTAAGAAATCTCAAAAGTTGTTCAATTTTATGAACACCAAAACCAAATGTGAGTTTGTGTTGTTCATTTTTAGAGCACCAAATTTAGACATTCCTAACTTTTCAAAAGATTTCAAATTTGGTTCATTTTTATCAACACCAAAACCAAATGTAAGTTTGTTTTATTCATTTTTAGAGCACCAAATTTAAAAAATTTCCTAAGTTAACAAAAAATATTTGTGGATCTATAAATCTTGGACTGATCGTCTTCCCTACAAAAAACAAGTTAGAGTCATGTAAATCCTGCATCCAAATTTGTTAATACTTGTTACACACTAAAAAAAAAGCAAACGTTAGTGGAAAATTTCATTATAATAGTGTAGGATCCATGCACTTGTCTATCAGAGAAATTGCTCAGTTCTTAGAGCAAATGCTCAAAAAAAAATGCAAAAGCGCCCTATCAAAAACAAATGCTCAAATATATGAGTAGATGTTACCACTGTCAAAAGAAAATGCGAAGTTTCTAGAGAAAAAGTGTTGATCCTGTTGCAAGTGCATAGTTCCCATGGTAAGTGTGCAGTTCTTGTTGCAATTACTTAGTTTTCTTGACAATCAAGTGCGCAGGTTTTTTGGGAAGTGTGTGAAAACTCCTTCAAGTGCATTTCCAGGACCTGTAACTTCAAAAACAACTCAAACGAACATTAGTGTATGGGACAAGTGTCCCACCGGGCATGCCAGAATGTGTGAGGGGGAAAATCATTAGATGCTAAACAAGATTTAAGGTGCTTGAAATGAGAATCTAATCCAAAAATAAAGAACACTAATCTAAGATATAATCCTACACATATGAAATGAAACTAAGCTATTGAAAACATAACTAGGAAATATATGATTACCAAAGCAAATGCAAACAATAAACACAATTTTACCATTCCATAGTGGAGTGTATTTGCCTAATTTTGGATTGTTCTTATCACCATGAAACCTCCAAAGTTTGTGTGCAAAAGTTGGATGAATGATGCTTGGTTGATCGAAAAAAGGTTGAAGCTCTATCAGTGGTGATTGTGACAACACTTTGTTGCATAAGGTATGTTGATTCTCTGATCCTTTTTCATGAGGAGAGAGGTTTGTTATATAGGAAAAGAGATTTTGAATTGACTATCAAGATTCATCAATGTTGGATCAAGATCAACGGTTGAAAAGTGTTGAGAGGATTTAGACATGAGAAGATTGTGCAAAGTTGATTGCACAATTTGTATGATTGAAGAATAGATTGGCTAGTCAAGGTTCAAATTGATTAGTCAGGACTTGATTAATCAGTTCGGGTTTAGTTAGGAGATTGATGGTTGAGTTAGAAAATTAGATGGTTGAGTTAGAAAATTAGATTGCTTAGTTAGCAAATTAGATTGCTTAGTTAGCAAGCATAATTTGCTGAATCAGAAAGTGGGTGAGGAATTATGAATTAATTGATTTAATTAATTAATTCCCTTTTGGGAGTTGAATGTGCAAATCAAGTTTGACTTTTGCAAACAAAGTTGCATTATTTTGATTTGTCAAATTTTGATAAATGATTTGAATAGTTTGATTTGATTATTCAAATTTGGAGGGAAAGTGTAGTAATTAAATTATTATATTTTAATAATTCAATTAAATTAGAGGAATAAGGTGAATTAGTGACGTAATCAAATAATTGGTGTTGTTTGACTAATCAGGATGAAATAAGATTAGATTAGGACTTTATTAAATAAATATAATTGATTTAATTTGTCGAAATGGTGAAAAAGTGAATTAATTAAATAATTTTTTTTATTTAATTAATAGCAGAATTAGGGTTTTTAGGACTTTATTAAATAAAATTTATTTAATTTTTCAAAAATGATGAAAATGTGAATTAATTAAATAATGTTGTATTATTCAATTAATAGAGGAAATTAGGATTTTGGATGATGTTTTATGTTGTGTGATATTTTGGGACATTGCGGGATGATTTTGAGATGTTTCGGGGCATTAGGGGATGATTCTAAGACATTTTAGGTTGATTCTGAGATGTTTCAAGAAATTACGAGTTGATTTTGAGATGTTCTGAGACATTACAGGTTGATTATGATATGTTCTAAGATCTTCTAAGACATTTTCGAGTTGATTTTGAGATGTTTTGATACATTACTGGGTGATTCTAAGATATTCTGAGACATTACAGGTCTATATGGGATGTTGTTCAATGTCGTTCAATGCTATTTGATGTTGTTCAGGGTGTGTAATAGGTGTTAGGTCAACTTTACATGTCTAGAATAACTTAAGTGACCTTCAACTGTTGGTAGCCAGTCAATGATAAAATATTATTTTGGGTGTCATTACTTTAAGTGATTTAATAAGTAATAAAAGGTCATTCAACCATTGATATTTGGAAATATAATGGTTCTAGTATTATTTTGGAGGTTTGAATTCATAAGTCTAGTGCTTTAGACATTTGTTTCCAGAATGCAACTACAGTCGTCCATCAAAAATTCATCGAATGGTCGTCAATTATATTAATTTGCGTTGACATCTAGCTTCAGACATAATAAATATGTTAACACTTGTCCCCATTCCAGACACTTTATGAAGGAATTTGGATGTGTGGAAAATTTGTCCCAGAATAGAACACTATGTAGCATTTGATATTTTTTCCACCCATGCTATGATTTTTTATTGGCATACCAATTTATTTCGTCAATGAGTTTTTTTATTATTTTGAAATTATATATTAATTCACCAATGTTTTTTTTATTCATTTGAAAATAGGTTTAATTCGCAAATGAAAATATTTTTTTTGTTTGAAAACATGTTTTAATCACCAACAAAAATATTTTATTTGTTTGAGTAAAGGTTTAATTTTCCCAATAGAAATATTTTATTGGTTTGAAAACGGGTTTAATTTGGCAATGGAAATATTTTATTGGTTTGAAAATAGGTTTTAATCACCAATGAAAGTATTTTATTGGTTTTAAAAAAGTTACTCTTCACCAGAATTTTCCACAAACTTCTAGCGATTACAAAAGATTCACCAATTGAGATTTTTTTCCCAAAAAATTAAAAAAAATTACCAATTAAATTAAATTTTTTTTCAAGAAGTATACAAGATTCACAAGGATTGTACACCTTTGCTGGGGGGGGTTCTTAAAGTTATCCCAGATGTGTTGACTCCCCCTCAGGAAATTAACTAAAAAAACTTAGAAAACTTAGAAAAATGCATAGGAGTGAAAATTGTCAACCTAAGGATGTTGACCCTTTGAGCTTCCACAAGATGTCTTCCCAAGTAGATCTTCCTTCTTCCCAAAGCCTCTTTTCTTTTGTAAGTGTTTTGTACTATAATTCAAGCTCCATTAGAGTCTCTTCTCCTTCTTTCAGAGTATAAGTATATATTTTATCTTCACTAATTCCCTTAGCTTCACATGTCTGATTGTCTCTTCTTTCTAACTTTGCAAGGTGAAGAAGTTGTCATGTACCTGCATTATGGTAGTCTAGGTTTGATCATCTTTGTCTTGCACTAGATCATAAGTATATGATGCACATATTATTTTTGTTTCAATTGTACTCATAGCATCCTTTATGCTTCATGTGATATTCATCCATTTCATGCAATAAGAAAATAAGTTCTATGCTTCTTCCCCACAGGCTTGAACATCCTTCAAAAATTTTGTAACTTTGTGATGTGCACTTGCATACTTTCTTGTGATATTCAATAATTTATTTTTTGCAAGCCCCGCCTCTAATTGAATTTCACTTTTTCCTCTTATCCCAATCGAATATTCCTTGAAATAATCAACAAGAGTTTGAAATTTTCAAAATCATATAATGATGCCTCAATACTTGTACTAGGAGTTATCTCTTGTAAGGCCTTTATAGCTTCATCCATATCTTTTGCATTAGTAGCTTTGATACTTATCTCATGCTCATATTGAGCATCATCCATGTGAATTATTTCTTCTTCAACAATGTTGACATCAATATCATTTTTCCTTGTAACTTCTTACTTAACTTTCCTTGTAACTAGAGGGCTATCTATGATTTTTCTTTTCTTACCTAATCTCCTAGAGCTATCAGAGGCTTTTGCACTCATCTTGGCTCTAGTCCTATCCTTTATCCTTGATTTTTTGGGGCCTTTAAGGCTACTTAGAATTATTTTAGCATAGCTAATAGCTTTTTCCTTTGACACTTCATAATCCAATTTTGAGATCCAAATAGTCCTAGGTTCAATTGCTTGCATAAAGAAAAAATCAATGGAAACAAGAAAGTTAAGGTCTTTTAAGTATCCTACCACCACATTTCTAGGAATTCTCATCCTTTCATTCATTCTTCTTTGAAATATTGCAAAGAATGTTGCAAGGGAATCATCTTAAGCATTCATACCTCCAAGGTTTCTCATATGGTCTTCTATTTGATGTGCAATAGTTTCTGCTTTTATCCAATTAACTTTTCCAACCACCGGTACTTCCCTTAAGAAGTAGAAAAGTAGACAGATTATCAATGTTTCGTACATGAATGTATTCTTCTTCTTCTTCTCAATCTCCTTTAGATTTTCCAACAATTTTTGCTGGAGCAATTCATAGAGGCCATAATTATCATTATTTTCAATCATATCTTGTGCCAAATGAATAGCGATTGAAGAGACTATATTATCTCTATTTAGGTAATAAATCTTGTGCCCTATGAGCATTGTTGCATATCAGACTATTGGGTTTCTAATAGATTCCAATGTGAGTTCTTTTTTATCAAGTGTAGTACCTTTCTTTTCTATTACATCATTGAATTTGACAAATTTCTAGATTGTAACTGGTCCGACAGACCAAAAACTAGTTATTTCTCTAATTGCTTCATTGGTTATTGTGTAAGGGCCATCAATCCATTGGATTGATCATGAATTATTCTTAGCACCATTCTGGTATACTTCTCTTTGTATTCAAACATTAGAAACTTCTTCCACACATCTAGCCTCTTCTCACTTGGGGCTTTGTATTCTAATTTTAAAGTGTCAACATTTTCTTCTAACTCTTCTATCCACAAAAAAAATAATCTACTAGGAGAAAATTATTCCATTTTCCCATAAATTTATGCTTTAATGTCTTCAATAGGTAAAACCCTAAAGGGAGTGCGAGAGAATGCACCTAAGGAATCATCTAGAAAAAATTTGGTCAAATGTCTTTTAAGCTTGGGTTGTGGTCTCTATGAGACGTCTACAACCTTTGGTGTCTCCATTACATTTAAATTATGTTCAATGAAAATTTATAGAAGATTGGAGTATGTAGGAATTCAAAATACCTCTTAGTCAACTTGGCAAACTAGGGTTTTGATGTTCAACCACTGGGAGATGTGTTGAACCCTTCAATTTCCTCTTTTTCTCTTCTTTCCCCCTTCAAATTATTTTAATTAAATGAATCTTCCTTCACATATTTGCATTTAACTCTTTGATTTTAACTAACTCTATAATAAGTGCTTTAGACCAAAAATTTGATAACCCTAATGAAAGAGACCACACTTCTTTAATCCAAAATTTCACTAATTTTTTTTTAACAAAGTAAATCTCTTAATGTCTTTCTCAATTAGTTGTATACTCAGGAACTTCTATCCATACAGGATAGGCATCTATCCATCCAAGATAGGCATCTAACCATATGGGTTAGGTTAATTCCCATACGGAACCAAGACTCATCTATCCATCTGGGATAGGCATCTAACCATCTGGGTTAGGTTAATTTCCATACGGGACCAAGATTTATCTATCCAAATAAGGTAGACATCTAACCACGTGGATTAGAAAATGCTCTAGCCAGAGACTTAGAATCATCAGGACCATCTGGGTCCTGAGTCACTCTCTAAAGACTACACTCCCCTGCTAGGAGTGCGCCGAGGTTGACGTCCTTAGGAGTATGTGAGATATTAATAAAAGCTTGAGTCTCACCTCAGAATTTGGCCTAAAGCCTCAAGGAATCAAGCGAATCCATCCGAGATTCCTTCTAAGTATAACAAGTAATTTACAACTTCAATATTAATATTTATTTATCTTTCTTTAACTCAAGGTATCTTAACAAGACCAACAAGGAAAACACCCTTAACCAATCCTAAATCCCCATCCCGAGCGCCTACATACTAGGGACAACTCCATCCCTAGACTGCCTACATACACCGTTTCAGCACAGGATCAAGGCATATAATATGTAGTTCTATTTTCTAATCTATAGTTTGATGTAAACTATTTTGTGGGTACGCAATCCTTTCTAGGGCCATTGCCCTAGACAATTTCTCTTCGGTTGCTACCCACATAAGGGAGCATATAAAGCATAAAGATTCATGGTGATCTTTTACTTGTTTCCTAATTCATCTATTTCCTAAATTCCTATAAGTCACGTCACCCTTTCCCATTAAATAATAAATCATCAAAGATAAAAGAATTAAAAGTCAATTCACATGCCCAAACCCTATTGGGGTTTTCTACGATTTTCACTAGCGGATGTAAGTCCATTATAGTATTATCTTTTTAGATTATCGATCCAAGAGGGATTTCTCGCCCCTTAGATTTTAACTCCAAAAATGTTCCTTATTGATTCCCAGCGATTTATAAGGATGATGCCACAAACACCGTTGTTGCAGCTTTATTAGGCTATAAGTGGAGTAACTCAAGCGCGACAGCATTACCCGTAAATGTGAGTCAGAGGCACCATTAATACTGAACGCTGCTAGTTTTTTTTTTTTTCCTCCTTTTATTTAAGTTTTCTATCTAAGAAGGAAATTAAATGCATTATCAACAATTAGAAAAGTAGCTTGTGCACACAAACTAAATGGTAATATAAAAAATTTATAGGTCTTCTTGCTAAGGAAGTAAAATTAAATGACCTTACTAAAAAGGAAAACTATTTATTCAAAGTACATTTGCTAGAAAGAAGTATATCATCTACTTACATCCTATGAAAGTAAAACTTTTTGTAACAATGAATTGAATCATGAAAATAGTTAAATCCATTGGTGAAATAAAAACTTATACATAATGTTAAATTCTTCAAGATGGGTGATCTAATTTAGAGATGGTATGAATCTAATTGTATTGCAATGTTAGTATTTCCTATTAAAGGAACTTAAATCTATTTGCATAATCTATGTCATAGAGTAATCTAATTAAAGTAGTTTTGATTTAAATTGCATAACACTAATATTTTCAAGATAAATATCCATCTAAGAAAGCATAAATAATTCCAACTCAAGGAGACTTCATGGAATAATCTATTGTTTCAAGACAAAAGGTTTATTAATTTTGATTGAATTGCATGAATAAATAATCCAACTAAAGAAGACTTTATTTTAATTGTATAAGTTATACTACTAATGCCTCAAGATTGATGATCTATCTAAAGAAGGTTTTCATTAATTTGCACAAGTTTATTCTTGATAATATTCTAATGATTACATAATGATTTATTCACTATTCCCTTGTTGTAATTAAATGAATCAACCTTGTTTTAACAAGAATTGAATCTACTTGCATATTAAGGGAGAAAATTAATTTAAAGAATAACCATGACGTTGAAGGATTAAGTTTATTACAAATTTATTAAATGATAACTATGATGTTGTGTTATAACCCTTGAATCCCAAGGAAATAAATTTATTGCATGGAGAGAAATTTTATTTGAATAATAACAATAAATCTAAGAGTTAAGTTTCTAGCATAATAAGAAAGTAATTTTATTAAAGGGATATTATTAATGCCTTAAGTTAGATGGTATTGTTGGAAGTGGAATTACTCTGAGAGGCGAGGGGTGAACCAGAGTAATATATTTTAAAACTTTTATGACTTGATATGCAAATTTAAACTGTTGACCTTGAACAAATAAGTGTGATTTATATATGCAGTGTGAATACTGAACTTTAGAACAAAAAGGTTACTTTTCATTGACTTAACCAATCATAACATGAGTGACTTAATAAACCATTTTAAAGAATAACCATAAATTGTTCAAATGATACTGAGTGAACAATTTTTTAATGCTTTCTTTTACACATGACAACAAACACAATAATGACAGATTGAACTTTCTTTATGACATATTCATCACAATCATACATTGAACGTTTAGAAAATTTGAAACAATGTTCTTGAAGACAACTTGAGACTATGAAAGGTATCAGAGCATTGCATGAACAACTTTACAAATAATTGAAACAAAGATCATGCAACATAGACACAAGCCACAAAAGAGAGAACACAAAATTTTGTTATGTGGAAAACCCTCTTGGGGTAGAAAAATCACTCCAAAATGCCTTGCAGGCTTAATGCCCAAAATGTTTACAATACTTTCAAAGCACCAACTCAATAATAATGTGGAGCACCAACTCCTATAATATTAAACTGAAGCACCCACTTCAGATTAGAAGCACCAACTTCATCAAAACTAATAGTATTGCAACCTATTAGAACCTTATAACTGCAATGACTATCTGTAGTTACAAAATTACAATAGGATACAAGATGATTTTTCAATAATTTCCAACTCAAAATAATCTTTTTAATACAACCAGAGATAGAAATAATAGAAACCCTCTTTTCTTCTTTACAAAATGATATCACAGTAATAATCTCTCTTTTGCAACAATATACTGTACAGTTTATAACTTCTTTCTTTTCATCTCAACACAATGTCATGTGTTTTTGCTAGGTATATATATATAAGTCTGTAAACAGTTATTCTCTTCAAAACTCATATCCAATAACCATGGTTTATAAACTGGTAAGAATAATAACGTTTTATCATGATACCCATAATGGGTTTTTGGAAAAACCACAGAAAACCAATGATATGTCGGTGAATTCCAATGAAACCCTTGAGTACAAACTTGGGTTAATGAAAAACCGAACTGAAACTAATCCCTTGCAACTAAACACAAACTCCAGATCCCTTTTACAAAAATGAAACAATTGTTTCAGTTACAAAATCATTTGCTTCGAACCTCTAATCATTTGAAAATTGTTTCTTTAACAATCATTAAAATGCCAAATAAAAACATCCCATACCTGTTTATGGATACAAGAAATCAAACTCATACCACATGAATCGATTCAAGACACTCATAACTTCTTTGCCAAAAATTGTCAGAGTCAAACTCTTCCTCTTCACTTTCCAACTATGTTTCAACACTGCAGTCTCCATAAACTCAGCCTTGAGCTTCTAGCAAACACTAACCTCTTAGAGTGTATGTAGCTGAGAAGAGAAAGTTCACGGTGGCGGGTAGGGTTCAACTCATACAATGAAATTCCTTTGCCCTATTTTATCTTTTTACCTCTTGTTCACTACCTTTTTCATAATTGATAATCATTTGAGGTCCGACACTCATAATGCTCTTGAATCTATTTGTCAAAGACACATAATAACCTTTTACTTGTTGTCGACGCAAATGATAACAACTATTAAGTCAACTTCCTTGTGATGTGGCCAATATAAACAACATGATAAGCACAATGTGCTTTGTAAGATATGCTTAACAATAAAACACCCAATGAATGAAGTAAGCCCAATTCTCGGTGTAAAATAAAGTGAAGCCCAATAAATGTAACCGGAATATGAATTCCAAGCACTATGATCACCGATAGAATGATATCCATTAGCAACTAAATGGATTTCATTTCAAACATTAGCAAAAACTCGATGAAACAAACATTATAACCATTGAAATATAGTATGCCCAGCCAGAACTTAGGGAATATTAAAATGTAGATCATATCACTTGTGAGGCTTGAATATTCCAAAAAAAAAACATGAAAGGTGATAACACAAAGTCATCAAATATAGCATATTTTTCTATAAGAAACCATTCTATATTTCATTGCCCCTTGTTTATGAATTCCATCATATAAATCATCAAAGTGAAAATGTTAGAGAATTTCCTTTGAGTAGGAGATAATGCACCGAAAGAATGACACCAATACCATAAAACAACTGCATCCAACATATGACCATATGAATGATAAACCTATAGGTGCTTACATGAGGTTTCCTGAAGATTGAAAAAGTGTTAGATCCAATATAAACCCACAACAAGATGAATGAAGAAATCACCAAGGCATATGCCAATTACAATGAAACATGTACCAACTAATCAACCTATATGTACAAGATATCTAAGTGAAGTGTAATCAAATGTATGCTAATGAAACAATAACTTTTACCAAGTGATATAAAGGCCATCAGATGTCTTTTAATCTACCCAAAATGAATGCCAAAACCAAGTATGCCAAAAACTGAATATGAACAAGAGTGATATGTCATAATCAAGAATGCCAACATCAACCACACGAAAAACATGTACAAATTGATCCAACCTGTATGAAATAAAACTCCACTAAAAAAATATAAATCTGCTACATATAAAGCCTCTGCACATGAATCCATCAATCAATACCACGAGATAAACATTGAATATGTAGCAACCATGTGTAAAATGAACAATGATCCCAATGACAATGATGCAAATCCAAACTATGAGAACACAATGTCAAATTGCCAATGTCAAATTTCCAACTAGAATGCCAATAACAATAGCCAATGTAACCAAACCAATTGATTAAATAACCAAACCATTTTGACATGTTTTTACATCAAGGACAAATGCCACAAAGAGAAAGTCAACAAGTATTTTGTTTGCAGGAATTCGATTTTACTACTTACCATTTGGTAAAACAAGAAACTTCTCATTTAATGAAACATAAATTTAAGCTTAAAATTTAATGTCTAATAGTCATAATTGTTATCATATAATTGTAATTATTGTCATAAAGTTATAGTGTTGTCATAAGATATAAATGTTGTCATTCCTCTATTTTAAAATCTTCTATAACTAGGTCCATACTCATAATTTATCATCATTTTATGAAGAAGAGAGGTATATTCTAAGTTCATTGATTATATTCAACAATAACTAGTAATCATTTCCATTTTATTCAAAGGAAATTAAATACTATCTCATAGAACCATAGGCTGAACCAAATCTTCATCAATCATAGATGTTAGTTAATTTGTTGTCTTACTAAATTAGGGTAACATTATTACAATTAAGAAGTTCATAGAATTTCTTTAATAATTTGAATTCATTTAATGAATAATCTCATCCTTTGATTGTTAATTAGACCAAATAATTTATTATTTAATCTATGCAATAGATACCCCTTTTGAAAATTCTATCAATTTATTTATTTTCAAAGGACAATCTAATTTCAAAATAAAAATAAACTATTTTATTTATGACTTAACTAAATTAAAATAATATTAATTCTTGTATATATATATATATTATATTCAAAATTTAACTTAAAATAATTAAATGTTATGAAGAAATTTAATATAAAAACCCATATTATAAAACATATGTATTTAGATATTTATTTATTTATTTATTTATTTGTAGATTTATTTTATAAAAAAATAATTTATATTTGTAATGACATTAAGAAAAATAAAAGAAAAATTATTTTTGAAATAAATATAGATGAGAATAAATTTATTTATTTATTTAAAATATATTGATTTAGAGATGAAAAAAATAGGAAAATTAATTTCATTCTAGATTTAGTTTGGAAAAACAAAGAATGGTGAGAACAATAATAATAGATTGATTCTAACTTTATTTTAAAATTTGATTTTCACAAAACAAGAATATGAAAGAGTAATAGCTTGATTCTAACTAATTTCTATATTTAATTAGTTTTCTAAAAGAAAATCAAAAGAAAGGGAACCTAGATGTTGATTGAGTTGCAACAAATATTCTTCCAAATCTTCTCCTTATGCCTTCAACTTGATTCTCCTTCCTTCAATCCTATCTAAAATCTTTTTTCAAAGTGATAGCATAAAGATAGCATTCATGTGTTATTGATGAAAGAAGAAATGGCCTCAATTTATACACTTGAGGGGAGGTAAATGGAGGGCCAAGATTGAAGATTGATTCAATGGCCAGGATTGTTTGAGAAGATGGGGTTTAGATTGATAGCCTCACCTTTTGACAAGTGTCACAAGGAGAAGGCTTTAAAAATAGACCCATATGACATGGGGAGAAGATTCAAGGGTTCTCACACGTGTGAGCACACTTTGGGAGAGGTGGATATGACAAGTCCCCACACGTTTCCTAGGACCATAAAATTCGTCACTCCTTTTTAAGTGACTTTTTGGGGATTCATACTTTTCCCAAAAGGTCATATTATGTTCTCAATAAGTGCCCACCCCATAGGTACTCACCCTAGGGGTTCATTTTTACCCTAAAGTCAATGAAACAAGCCCAAATAACTCTATGCAAGAGAATTATAATTTTAAAATACAATTTTTGATTTGTGAGCACACCTTGGGTAGAGGAGATGTTGACATGTTTATGACATGTAAGAGAGAGGGTGGCTTGATAATGACATGTCTATGACATGTAAGATAGGGGGTATTTGACCATGTGTGCTCAAACATGTGTGAGCACACATGGGGAAGCCAAATGGCTCAAAGAAGAAAGGTCACATGCATGGTGTGAACTCCCACACAAGGGTGAGTGAGGAGGAGTTGTAAGGTGATAGTGACTTGTGCATGCAAGTCACATGTGAGGGATATTAGAATGAATTTTAAATTTGAGAAAATGATAATGAAGATTAATTAATAAATTAACCTAGGATTAATTGATTAATGGATTATGGAGGATAGTGACATCTCCCTAATCTTGATTAATCAGATTAAATGATGTATTATATTAATTAATGTGACTTAGGAAAGTGGGTAATTTTATTAATTAAGTATAATGAGAGATTGTGCTATTTAATAATGCTTAGAATAGGATGGGGACACTTGACACATAATGACTTAATTTTTATTCAAAATTATTTTATTCCTTATTTTTTCCATTTCTCCAACACCATGTGCTGAAATTATTAATGAAACACTTATTTATTAATATTGTTAACTTTTATTTGTTCATTTTTAGGAGTGTGTATTTAATAATCTAATAATTTTTATTTTATTTAGTCTCTACCTTCTTCACACATAAATTAATTGTCTAAAACCACTTACATAATATTACCACAAAAAATATAATATGTCTAAAGTTTTAACAAAAAGAGGGTCATGACATCCTCCCCCCCTTAATTTGTGCATCATCATGATGCACACATTAACAAGATAAGAAGTTTCATGTTAAAAGTTTCAAAACAAGAAAGGAAATAACTTTTGCATTTCATCTATATCTTCCCATGTAGCATTCCCCTCATCATACTGATCCCATTGTACTTTGCATTGATTAATTTCTCTATTGCGCAATTGGTACTAGCGCCTCTCCAAGATTTTGTATGGCTCTTTTGTTTTTCCCCCTATTTCTTGGACCCGTAAGGCATTCCAATCCAAAATATTATTTTCATCAAGTATGTACTTTTTAAGAATAGAGACGTGGAATACATCATGGATTTGATTCAGTTGGGCAGGTAAGGCCAATCAGTAAGCAACTGGATTTATCTTTTCCTAGATTTCAAAAGTCCCAACATAGCGAGGTGCTAGTTTTGTCTTCTTTCCAAATCTTACAGAACTTTTGTGAGGTTTAACCCTTAGGAAAACTCCTTCCCCCACTTTAAATTGCCTTAGAGATCTATTTTTATCTACATAGCTCTTTTGTCTATTAGAGGCCTCCTTTAACCTTTGCCTTATTTCCTTAGTTTGTCTTTCCATTTCCTTTAACATGTCTGGACCAATTATTATTCTGTCTTCAAGACTATCCCAACTCAAAGGTGTACGATGAGGTCTACCATAAAGTGCTTCAAAAGGAGTCATTCCTAAAGAAGTTTAGAAGGTATTGTTGTAAGAAAACTCTACAAGTGGTAGGTACTCTTCCCATTTCCTTTGTTGGTCCATACAATACATCCTAAGTAAGTCCTCTACAATTTGATTTGTCATTTTTGTTTTCCCATCAATTTCAGGATGATATGTTGAACTAAAGTTTAATTGAGTTCTCAAGCTGATTGGGGAGTTGTCCAAAACCTTGAAGTTAATCTTGCATCTCTATCTAATATGATCTTCTTAGGTATTCCATGTAACCTAAAGACTTCCTTCACAAGTGTCTTGCTAAGGTAGGAGCATCATCAGTTAAATTCCAGGTATAAAGTGGTCCACCTTGGTGAGTTTGTCAATTACCACCATTATTGCATCATGTCTATAAGGTGTCATTGGTAGCCTTTGTATAAAATCCATTTTAATAACTTTCCATTTATGGTGGGGTATTTCATGTGGGTACAATAGACCTGCTGGATGGTTATGTTCTGCTTTTACCCTTTGACATTCTAAACATTAAGCCATGAAATGGACAATGTCATTTTCATCCCTTGCAAAAATACAACTTCTTTAGATCTGAATAAAGTTTTTTAACTCAAGGGTGTCCTGAATAAGGAGTGTTGTGAGCCTCAACTAGAACTATATTCCTTAAATCACTTAGGTTTGGAACATAGATTCTTTTATTATACCGCATTAGCCCTTCTTGATCAAGAGTGTACCCTTCAACCTTAGGATTCGTTGGATCATTTTCCAAGATTAGCTTGACTTGTTCATACCATGGGTCATGTTTTTTCTCTTCATTTACTTGCTCCTTGAATGAAGTCTTGAAAGTAGTCATGGTCAACAAGTGTCTCCTTCTACTTAAAGCATCTTCTACCGTATTTTCCTTTCCCTTAATATATTCTATTTCAAAGTCATATTCACTTAGAAATTCTAGCCATCGCCTTTTCCTTGCATTCAAGTGAGGTTGAGTAAAAATATATTTAAGTCCTTGATTATTTGTTTTTAGCTCAAAGGGATTCCCAAGCAAAAAGTACCTCCATTTTTGTAAGGCATGAACAATATTTTCTAACTCTAAATCATGGGGGGCATAGTTTACTTCATGGGTTTTCAAATTTCTAGATTCATAAGCCACTACTCCATCTTGAATAAGCACCCCCCCTAATCCTTTGATAGATGCATCTGTTACCACTGTGAAATGTCCATTTGGATCTGGAACCCTTAAGATAGGTGTTGTAGTTAACTTTTCCTTTAAAATTTGAAATTCCTTATCACTTTGTTCCATCCACATAAACTTTTTATTCTTCCTTTGTAATGATGTGATAAGATTTGCAATCTTAGAGAATCCCTCTACAAACCTTCTATAGTACCCTGCTAAACCCATAAAAGTTCTCACTTCTGACACATTTTTAGGAATTGGCCATTCCACTATTTCCTTAATCTTTTCCATATCAACCGCTATTCCTTCTTTAGATATAATGTGACCAAGGTAATGGATTTTCCTTTCAAATAAGGCACATTTTGACAATGTCCCATATAATTTAGGAGATCCAAATGTTCTTCTTCATTTCCAGAATAAATTAATATGTCATCCAAAAACAAAAAATTTGTCCAAGAAATTGTGGAACACACTATTCATTAGGTTCATGAAAGCAATTGGGGCATTAGTAATGCCAAAAGGTACAACCATGAAGTTGTAATGCCCATATCTTGTTCTAAAGGTTGTTTTTGGGATATCCTCCTCCTTAATTCTTAATTGATGATAGCCTGATCGTAAATCTATCTTGGAGAATATTGTTGCTCCCTTCATTTGGTCAGAAAGTTCTTCAATTCAGGGTAATGGATACATATTCTTTATTGTGACCTTGTTTAGCATTCTATAATCAATACACAGGCTTATAGTTCCATCCTTCTTCTTAACAAACAAGACTGGTGCTCCCCAAGGGGACACACTTGGCCTAATTAAGCCCTTCCATAAAATTTCTTCCAATTTCATTTTAAGTTCTTGTAATTATATAGTGTTCATTTTGTAGGGTGCCCTTGACACTGGTTCAACCCTAGGTAAGATGTCAATGGAGAAATCAAATTTCCTTTTTGGGGGTAATCCTGGTAATTCTTCTGGAAATACATCCTTATATTCTTGCAAAAAGGGGGAGTTTTCAAAGGTTGGAGTATTTTATTCTTCATTCTCATCAAAAATTACTAAGTATATTTGAGCTCCTCTTCTTTTTTCCTTCTTTAATTGCATTGCTAAGATGATTTCTACATTTATAGGTTTAAATTTTCCTTGTATTTTGACCCTTCTTCCCTCATCATTGTAACAGTCAACCACTTTATTGTAACAATCTACATTAGCTTGGTGATGTGTTAGCCAACTCATCCCAATAATTACATCATATATTCCTAGGGGAGCCACATAAAGATCTACCCTTGTTTCAAATTTAGGAAATTGCACCCTTGCCTATGATAAATATTTGGTTACTTCCCTAGTTTCCTTATCCCCATACTGAACTGTCCATGATGATTCCATATGGTTAACTCTTAGTGTTAACTTCCTTACTAATTCTAGTGAAATGAAACATTCAGATGACCCAGTGTCGACAAGAATTGAAATTGGTTGGTTGAAGAGGGTACCTGTGGTTTCTACGGGAACATTCTGGAATCTTGTCCTTTGATTTCTAACTGTTGCATGAATCCTTTGTTGTGGTCCTTGCTGGGGTTGGTTGTTTCTAATTTGACCTTGCATCCTTGGGAAATCTCTAGCATAATGATTTCCTCCACACATAAACACCCACCCGGTGGTCCTCACTTAACTTGATTCCTAGGAGGATTATTCCTTGCTTCATTGTTCCTTGGTGGATAAGCTGCCTTGTTAAAATTTGGTTGATTATTCCTATTAGAGTTGTCCTTGTTATTATTGTATCCATTCCTTTGATTCTGATTTGGTGGTGGTCTCCTTTCCGATGCATTATTTCTTTGGTTTTTGTTGGCATTTGGGTTTCCCTTGAACTCATGTTTCCTCTTATTGTTAAAGTTTTGTCTTGTTGTTACTAGGGCTTGCAACTTCCTTTCTTGTTTAAGAGACTTTTCTAATACCTTATTCATGTTCTCAGGTCCATACATATCAACCTCTGCCCCTATGTTGGAATTTAGTCCCAATATGAATTTCCTTCCTTGGCTCTTTTCATCTTTTTGATACATTGGCACATATTTCAATAATTTGGAAAACCTATCCCAATATTGTTGAACTATTAGGGTCTCTTGTCGGAGGTTGTGGAATTCTGCCATTTTCTCATCAAAGAATAACTATGGTAACCACCTTTTATGGAAAAGATGAACAAATTGTTCCCATGTGATTGTGTCCTTATTGTATCTATTTTTTCCCTTAGCATTGGTCCACCAATTGGCTACCTCCCAATGAGTTAATAAGATCCCCATAAAGCCTTAGTGGTTTCACTAAAATCTCTTAACTCAAAGTATTTTTCCATTTCATTCAACCAATTTTCTACTCCTTCACCTATCTATTTCCCATCAAACTTTGGTGGAGTGATTTTCTTTAGATCCTTTGATAATTCCATTATGTCATTCCCCTTTCTTACTTCTAATTCATTTCCTTGATTGCTCCCAAGATTCTCCCTTTCTTGTTCGCCCCTATTTTCAATATTGTTTTACCTTGTCCTAAGGTCTTCTATGGATTGTTCCAAGTCATTGATCTTATCCCTTTGTTCAGTTAGCAAATTTATTATGGCCTCCACCCCTATTTCATTATTTCTTTGCTCCTGCTCTTGGGAAAAGCTAGCTCGGGTTACCCTTCTTCTTGCCATCTAGAATTTCCTAGAAAATTCAAATTCCTAAAATCAAAATTGGATTCAAAAATTTATTGTAGATTTTTTATCTCAATACTCTCCAACTTACACAAAATATTTTTATGTTAATCAAGTTGTAGTGAGCTCAAGGCCTAGTCTTTGAACCTTGGCTCTGATACCACATGTAAGAGACCACACTTAATCCAAAATTTCACTAATTTTTTTTTAACAAAGTAAATCTCTTAATGTCTTGCTCAATTAGTTGTATACTCAGGAACTTCTATCCATACGGGATAGGCGTCTATCCATCCGGGATAGGAATCTAACCATACGGGTTAGGTTAATGTCCATACGGGACCAAGACTCATCTATCCATCTGGGATAGGAATCTAACCATTCGGGTTAGGTTAATTTTCATATGAGACCACGATTTATCTATCCAAATAAGGTGGACATCTAACCACATGGGTTAGAAAATGCTCTGGCCAAAGACTTAGACTCATCGGGACCATCCGGGTCTTGAGTCACTCTCTAAAGACTGCACTCCCCTACTAGGAGTGCATCGAGGTCGACGTTCTTGGGAGTATGTGAGCTAATAATAAAAGCTTGAGTCCTACCTCAAAATTTGGCCTAAAGCCTCGAGGAATCAAGTGAATTAATTTGGGATTCCTTCTAAGTGTAACAAGTAATTTCCAACTTCAATATTAATATTTATTTATCTTTCTTTAACTCAAGGTATCTTAACAAGACCAACAAGGAAAAAACCCTTAACCAATCCTAAATCCCCATCTCGAGTGCCTATGTACTAGGGACAACTCTATCCCTAGACTGCTTAAATACACCATTTCAGCACTGGATCAAGGCGTATAATATGTAGTTCTATTTTCTAATATATTGTTTGATGTAAACTATTTTGTGGGTACGCGACCCTTTCTATAACACCCCTCCTTTTTGTGCTCTGTTGATTAGGCAATGTTTTTCTCTGTTATGCTTCGATCATGTTAACACGTGAATTAATGATGCTTTATGCTTTGATTATGTTAATGATGTTAGCTTCGTCAGTCAGTATTACTGTATTGGTGAAGGGGACAGGATCACATCGCTCGCATGCGAGCGCCCTGTGATTCCACAATTTTCCCTTCATGGTATGTTTTAACTATGTTATATGCACGTTCGACACTCGTGTTGTTGCAGGATGCAAGTACAGGACATCGACTCCACCTGGTTCCACAGGTCTGAGCGTGTCCCTTGTTCAATGGAAATCGATTGGGAGATAGTAGCTAGGTTTTTTCTGTGTCAAGCCACTACCCTAGTCTCAGTGTGTCGTCGGGTTGTAGTCAGGTTGGTTGTTTTGTTGCCCATGTTACTTTGGTCTTTATTTAGATTCAAGTTTTAATGGCTTACATTGTTAAACTGGTGATTTAATGCATTTGGTTGTAATGTTAGGAATGTTATTTACTTTATTAATTAATTTAATTTAATTAATAAAATAATCTAATCCTGGATTAGATTTATTTTATTGATTAATTAAATTAATTGTGTGGAATTGATTAAGTTATTCCTTGAATTAAAAGTGTTAAAAGATTTAATTCTTTTGTTGAAAAGAAAATGTTAAATTATATTGAAT
This sequence comes from Sequoia sempervirens, assembly GCA_007258455.2. NCBI lineage: Eukaryota > Viridiplantae > Streptophyta > Pinopsida > Cupressales > Cupressaceae > Sequoia > Sequoia sempervirens. The sequence goes on along the minus strand of VDFB02271358.1, from coordinate 544,931,140 downwards.
TCAATTTGGATTTGGAAATTGTTTTAAGTTATTAAAAATTCAAATGTTTTCAAATGCAATGACTTTGGGGTAGAAAAGATATTTTTAGAAATAGTTGACTATTTTTGGTAAAAGATATTTGTTTTTTTTGAATTTGAAAATTGAAATTTGATTTGAGTTTCAATTTGTGAATAATTTGGGGAAGTTTGAATTTCTTTTTGAATTTGAATTTGATGTTGCAATTGAATTTAAATTTAATTAGAATTAGAATTTGAAATTGGAATTTGTATTTGAATTTGAATTAGAAGTTGGATTTGAATTTGAATTTAAAATTTAAGTTGAATGGAATTTGAATTTGAATTTGGGGAATTTTGGAAAGAGAATATATTTCATTTAGGGTTTTCCTTTCAAGGGGCTTATGGGAAATTTGGTTGCAAAGAGGGCTTTTGGGGGTTTTGGATTGAATCTTGGTTGAGAGATGAAGATCTTGGGAGGAGATTGGAAAATAATGGAAACAACAAAGGATCCCACACCAATTTGTTCTTCAAGCTCTTGAATCAAGTTTTATTCTTGTTTTGTGTTTGAAGTTTTCTAAATTTTGTTCAATCTAAATGGAAGGATAGAAAACATTCTGAAACCCTTTTTAAATCATGGAAAATAAAACAAGAAATGAATCAAACAACAAAGATTTCAACAATGGAAATGAAATAAAAGAAGAACACCAAAGATCTTGCAAAACCTCTGTTTGAAATCAAAAAAAAAATTGAGAAATCTGTGCTCTTGAATCTGTTATTAAATATTTTCTTCATCTGTGTTTTTGTGGAATGAACTTTCCCCATTTCATCTGGTTATTGGAATCAATATATATATTATGTTTTTTTTTTAGTATTCTGGTTTTTAAAGAAAAATGTAGAACAGAGGATTGTTTACGCGTTTTTTGCGTTTTTTATTTGGAAATATAATAAAAATAAATTTATTGAGGGCTTTGCATGAGGGCGGTAGCCGTGGCTACCCCCGGTCAACCTTGTGGAGGTCGTTGTCGCAGGCAACGCCCCCCACAGTATGTGGGGGAGGTGCTGCCACCGGCAGCACTGCCTCCAACAGGGGAGGTTGGGTGTGGCCACAGCCGCGTCCCCTCCACTGTTGGGGTCCGCGTGCCCTAGATTCCTTTGTTTATTTTTTTTTATTATTTTTTATATTATATAAATATAATATATATATTATAATATATATAATATTTAGATATTATAAATTATAGTATATATATTGTATATAAATATATATATAATGTGTATGTTGATTTTAGTTTTATTTAAAAATAAATATATATATATATATATGTTATATATTATATATAATATATTTTATTATATATATTTTAAATAATGGGGTTTTATTATAATGATTGATTTTGGGAATTTAATGGAAGGATTTAAATGCATAGGTATTTATTTTATTTTTATTTTAAAATATAAGTCATTGAAATGGTGTTTTGTGTTAAATGGGAGCAAAGTGGTTTCTTTTAGAATAATATGAATTTATTAAAAGAGTGCTCTGACCATTGTGGATAAATCGAAGAAATGAATAGATAAGGTTCATGAAAATCATATTGTTTAGAACATTGATGTATAGTTAAAAGATTAAGTGTATGATGTGTTTGGGTACTTTTGTACTTGTTTATGTGAAAAGATCGTTATGTCAAAATACTTCTTTAGTTATGTAAAGAACGTGTGTTTATACGACTGTTGATTTAAATGAATCCCTGTTGGCATTGTATGGGCAATATTGTTATGGCTGTAAATTTATGAGTGTGCTTTGGTTGTGCTGGATTTTGTTCCTTGAGGCTAGGGACTCTTTGATTTCGTTGTTAATTCATGTTGGTCTTGTTGATCATGTAAGTCTTCTAGTGGTGTTTTCTTCAGATGATGTTATGTCTCTTGTGATTTGCTTTGTCTATCTTGGATTGTGTGTGAGTTAAGCTGAAGTGGAAACCTGGTTCTTTGAACAGGTTGTGTGACCTTGTGATTCATGGTTGAGTCGGGTTATCAGTTCGTTATGTGGGTCTCGTTATGTTAGTCAACCTGGTGTTAGCCTTGGGTAGTGTATGCTTTGGTTTCAGTTTGGGCATCCGTAGTGATGTGTTACCTGTTGAGGTGTTTGGTTATTTGTGATCAGTGTTAGTTCATTGTCTACCCTTGGCATGTGGTTGAGTTATGTGTTGTCGATAGGGGAGTGGCTTTCAACGAGCGCCGGGCCCAAAGTGGTTCCAGGATAACTCGTGTGAGAGTCAGTTAACTAAGTGAAAATTAAAATAACTTATACTAGGGATAGAGTAGCTTTGAACATTAATAAGATAATTTAGCCTCGCTCATTGGCTCAAGGGCTTGTACAAGACTTGAGATGAGTCGAGAAGGCCTGGAATGGCAAGATCGTTATCTTGTCTTTACGAGAGATAATCAATTCCGCTCTGGTGTGCATGTGGGGCTGGGAGTCGATTGAGGTTTCCAGGATATCCCTAGAGAGGGGTCGGGACCTAGGAAGACTTGCCAGGAGATCCCATGCAACCTTTGCGATGACACTCCTCCTATGACAGCAGTTGGTATGGTGTTGTACCGTGGGTTTTTTTATTGTACAGTGATTGTACTCGATTTTTGTACTTTGGAAGCATTGTAACCATGATGTTAAGTGATGTGGTATATGTTCTTGTTTGCAATTCAGTTTTTGTGTTAGCCTGTGTCTAGTGGTAGATGGTCTTGTCTAGGAAATCCTTGTTACTATCTCCTAGCATGGGGGGTGAGCCTTTTGGTTTCACTTGGTTGGGTGGAACGTGCACCTTCCTCTATTGGTTTTTTTCTCTTGCTCATGGGGCGAGTCTTTCATGTTGGAGAGCTCGTTGGATACAGTTGCTTTTCTGGCTTCGTTCTTTTCAGTTGATCTTATATTCTTTTACCCCTCAATTGTCATCGAGGTGGAATTTGTAATTTGTAATTATGCTCATTGGAATTACCTCATTCGGGGAATAAGTGTTGTAATCATATTGTTTAAATATTGTTAATTGAAATCTTTTGGTATTTCTTATCCTTCATTGTAATTTATCTTGTATGGAATGTATGTTGTCTCATTTCCTTAAGTGATTAATGTTTTGGTTTATATTAATGTTTGTTGTTGTTTGGGTTTTAAAGTAATCCTTGTCTTGTGGCCTTAGAGGTTGTTGGAAATGTGTATTCATCTTACATGTTATTTGTACTTAAAAAATAAAAATAAAATTTTTTGGTGCATTTAAGTAGTGAATTGCAACTTCCTCTAGGGTTGCGTGGCAGGGCATTACACTTTCTAGGGCCATTTCCCTAGACAATTTCTCTTCGGTTGCTACCCACATAAGGGAGCATATAAAGCATAAAGATTCATGGTGATCTTTTGCCTGTTTCCTAATTCATCTATGTCCTAAATTCCTATAAGTCATGTCACCCTTTCCCATTGAATAACAAATCATCAAAGATAAAAGAATTAAAAGTCAATTCACATGCCCAAACCCTATTGGGGTTTTCTACGATTTTCACTAGCGGATGTAAGTCCATTATAGTATTATCTTTTTAGATTATCGATCCAAGAGGGATTTCCTGCCCCTTGGATTTTAACTCCAAAATTTTTCCTTAATACTCCTTAGTGATTTATAGGGACAATGCCACAAATGTCGTTGTTGCAGCTTTATTAGGCTATAAGTGCAGTAACACAAGCACGACGGCAAAACCCGTAAACGTGAGTCAGAGGCACCGTTAATACTGAACACTGCTAGTTTTTTTGTTTTCCTCCTCTTATTTAAGTTTTCTATCTAAGAAGGAAATTAAATGCATTATCAACAATAAGAAAAGTAGTTTGTGTACATAAACTAAATGGTAATATAAAAACTTTATACCTTCTTGCTAAGGAAGTAAAATTAAATGAACTTACTAAAAAAGGAAAACTATTTATTCAAAGTACATTTGCTAGAAAGAAGTATTGCATCTACTTACATCCTATGAAAGTAAAACTTTTTGTAACAATGAATTGAATCATGAAAATAGTCAAATCCATTGGTGAAATAAAAATACTTATACATAATGTTAAATTCTTCAATATGGGTAATCTAATTCAAAGATGGTATGAATCTAATTGTATTGCAATGTTAGTATTTCCTATAAAATAAATTTGAATCTATTTGCATAATCTATGTCATAGAGTAATCTAATTAAAGTAGTTTTGATTTAAATTGCATAACACTAATATTTTCAAGATAAATATCCATCTAAGAAAGAATAAATAATTCCAACTCAAGGAAACTTCATGGAATAATCTATTGTTTCAAGACAAAAGGTTTTATTAATTTTGATTGAATTGCATGAATAAACAATCCAACTAAAGAAGACTTGATTTTAATTGCATAAGTTATTTCATTAATGTCTTAAGATAGATTAACCAATACAATGTCTTAATCTAACAAGAGCATTGATTTTAATTGTATAAGTTATACTACTAATGCCTCAAGATTGATGATCTATCTAAATTAGGTTTCCATTAATTTGCATAAGTTTATTCTTGATAATATTTGAATGATTACATAATGATTTATACACTATGCCCTTGTTGTAATTAAATGAATCAACCTTGTTTTAAAAAGAATTGAATCTACTTGCATATTAAGGGAGAAAATTAATTTAAAGAATAACCATGATGTTGAAGGATTAAGTTTATTGAAAATTTATTAAATGATAACTATGATGTTGTGTTATAACCCTTGAATCTCAAGGAAATAAATTTATTGCATGGAGAGAAAGTTTATTTGAATAATAACAATAAATCTAAGAGTTAAGTTTGTAGCATAACAAGAAAGCAATTTTATTAAAGGGATATTATTAATGCCTTAAGTTAGATGGTATTTTATTTGCATGAATTCAATTTTACTACTTACCATTTGGTAAAACAAGAAACTTCTCATTTAATGAAACATAAATTTAAGCTTAAAATTTAATGTCTAATAGTCATAATTGTTATCATAGAATTGTAATTATTGTCATAAAGTTATAGTGTTTTCATAAGATATAAATGTTGTCATTCCTCTATTTTAAAATCTTCTATAACTAGGTCCATACTCATAATTTATCATCATTTTATGAAGAAGAGAGGTATATTCTAAGTTCATTAATTATATTCAACAATAACTAGTAATCATTTCCATTTTATTCAAAGGAAATTAAATACTATCTCATAGAACGATAGGTTGAACCAAATCTTCATCAATCATAGATGTTAGTTAATTTGTTGTCTTACTAAATTAGGGTAACATTATTACAATTAAGAAGTTCATAGAATTTCTTTAATAATTTGAATTCATTTAATGAATAAGCCCATCCTTTGATTGTTAATTAGACCAAATAATTTATTATTTAATCTATCCAATTGATACCCTTTTGAAAATTATATCAATTTATTTATTTTCAAAGCACAATCTAATTTCAAAATAAAAATAAACTATTCTATTTATGACTTAACTAAATTAAAATAATATAATTCTTGTATATATATATATATATTCAAAATTTAACTTAAAAGAATTAAATGTTATGAAGAACTTTAATATAAAAACCCATATTATAAAACATATGTATTTAGATATTTATTTATTTATTTGTAAATTTTATTTTATAAAAAAATAATTTATATTTGTAATGACATTAAGAAAAATAAAAGAAAAATTATTTTTGAAATAAATATAGATGAGAATAAATTTATTTATTTCTTTAAAATATATTGATTTAGAGATGAAAAAAATAGGAAAATTAATTTCATTCTAGATTTAGTTTGGGAAAAAAAAGAATGGTGAGAACAATAATAATAGATTGATTCTAACTTTATTTTAAAATTTGATTTTCACAAAACAAGGATAGGAAAGAGTAATATTTTGATTCTAACTAATTTGTAGATTTAATTAATTTTCTAAAAGAAAATCAAAAGAAAGGGAACCTAGATGTTGATGGAGTTGCAACAAATCTTCTTCCAAATCTTCTCTTTGTGGTTTCTTCAACTTGATTCTCCTTCCTTCAATCCTATCTAAAATCATTTTTCAAAGTGATAGTATAAAGATAACATTCATGTGTTGTTGATGAGAGAATAAATGGCCTCAATTTATACACTTGAGGGGAGGTAAATGGAGGGCCAAGATTGAAGATTGATTCAATGGCCAGGATTGTTTGAGAAGATGGGGTTTAGATTGATAGCCTCACCTTTTGACAAGTGTCACAAGGAGAAGGCTTTAAAAATAGACCCACATGACATGGGGAGAAGATTCAAGGGTGCTCACACATGTGTGAGCACACCTTGGGAAAGGTGGATATGACAAGTCCCCATACCTTTCCCATACCTTTCCCAAGACCATAAAACTCGTCACTCATTTTTAAGTAACTTTTTAGGAGTTCATACTTTGCCCAAAAGGTCATATTATGTTCTCAGTAAGCGCCCATCCCATAGGTAATCACCCTAGGGGTTTATTTTTACCCTAAAGTCAATAAAACAAGCCCAAATAACCCTATGCCAGAGAATTATAATTTTAAAATACAATTTTTGATTTGTGAGCACACCTTGGCTAGAGGAGATGTTGACATGTCTATGACATGTAATAGAGAGGGTGGCTTGATAATTACATGTCTATAAGGGGGGGTTTGATCATGTGTGCTCACACATACACACATGGGGAAGTCAAATGGCTCAAAGAAGAAAGGTCACATGCATGGTGTGAACTCCCACACAAGGGTGAGTGGGGATGAGTTGTAAGGTGATAGTGACTTGTGCATGCAAGTCACATGTGAAGGAGATTATAATGACTTTAAAATTTGAGAAAATGATAATGAAGATTAATTAATCAATTAACCTAAGATTAATTGATTAATGGATTATAGAGGATAGTGACATCTCCCTAATCCATATTAATTAGATTAAATGATGTATTATATTAATTAATGTGACTTAGGAAAATGGGTAATTTTATTAATTAAGTATAATAATAGATTGTGCTCATTAATAATGTTTAGGATAGGATGGGGACAGTTGTCACATAATGACTTAATTTTTATTCAAAATTATTTTATTCCTTATTTTTTCCATTTCTCCAACACCATGTGCTGAAATTATTAATGAAACACTTATTTATTAATATTGTTAACTTTTATTTGTTAATTTTTAGGAGTGTGTATTTAATAATTTAATAAAAAAAAATATTTAGTCTCTACCTTCTTCACACATAAATTAATTGTATAAAACCACTTACATAATATTACCACACAAAATTATAATATGTCTAAAGTTTTAACAAAAAGAGGGTCATGACACCTAAAACTATGTGCACAGTCATCTTATCAAGCTCCACAAATCTCTGTATTAGAATATTTTGTTCTGTAATTTTATTCCATAGCTGAACAATTTCATTACCCATGACATATCTCTATGTTGTAGTTACAGTACCTTGTTTTTGATGGGGGATATAAGATATTCATTAAAGCTCCATAGTTTTGGGCTTAGTTACCGGAGGAAACATCTATGCCAAGGAATGGTATCGATTCTCCTTTATCCTCAATCTTCTCTTTATTTTTCCAAGTCCTTTCTATTTCCCTTTTTTATTCAGTTGGATCAATCCTTTTGATTGGTTCATTCTTCTTTACCAAATTGTCCTTCCTTGTGTTTCTGCCTCTGGAAAATTTAGTAATATGTCTTGTCCTTCTGCAGTTGTTGCATGTGATATTTCTTTGAGAATTATTCCTTCCATTCATTTTGGATATGCAATTATTAGCCTTATGTCCAAATCCATAGCATGTATAGCAATAACCATTGAACGATTGGATCATTCTACCATTGTTATTCATAATTTGACTTCTGCATTCATTTGCTTTATGTCCAAATCTCTTGCATGTAAAACACTAACTATTAAAGGATGGAGTATTTTGATTCATTTTTCTTCTACATTCCATTGCTCTATGTCCAAATTTATTGCAAAAATAACAAATACCATTAAAAGATGGGTACCTTTGAGCATTAGGTTGTTTGATAGGGAGTCTTCTAGTATTGCTTCTTTGATTTTGGATCTTGTCATTGGTATTTTTGTCTTCAATCTTCTCTGATTCATTTTTCTTCTTTTTTTCATTAGGTGTCTGAATTGCTTTTGAGCTTTCTCCTTTTTCAAATCCCAAGCCACCTTTGTCTTTAGATGCTTTCTGACCTACAATCAACTCATCAAACATTTTAGAACTTGTCTTGAATTTTTCTTCATGAATTATTTCCTTTTCAGATATGATCTCAGATTTTCCGTATCATGTTCAACTATGGTGCACTCATTAGATTTTTTCTTTATCATTGTATTTAGGAATTCCTCAATTATTTTCTTTTCTTCCACTTGTACTCTTTATCCGGTGATGTCTTCATTTTCTTGCCTCAATTGTTCATTGACTTCCTTATGCCTTTCTCTAAATTTCTTGATTTTCTCTCTTAGTTTCTTGATGCACTCATTTGCCTCTTTTAGGTTTTCCTTCAGATCTATGTTTTCATCTTCAACTTTACTAATATCTTCAAGAGCTACTTTGAGTTCTTTGTTAATCATGTAGTCATCTTCTATGTGTTCAATGGCAGGAATCTCTTCTACGGGAATAGGGTACTTTCTATTAGCCATGTGTTCAAACTCCATGATCTTCCTAAAGCGGTCAAGCTCCTTCCAGGGATCCAAGATTTGATACCAATTGTTGAACACCTAGAATACTAGGAGGGGGCATGAATCAATATTTATTTAAACCAATTAAGCATAATCCATCCAATCATTAACATACATCCAACTGTAATAGTGAAGGAAAACATGAAAACATCTACAAGATCACATAACACATGAACACCAATATTTTATGTGAAAAACCCAAAAAGGGAAAAACTACGGTGAGGATTAGCTCACAATATAGTATATTATAGAAAGGCTCACTCTTGGGATAGCACACACTATCCAAAAAGGCTCATAGCCCACAGAGAAAGAGAAGGAACAAAGAAGGGTTGGAAATACTATCTATTTGAAACTGATACAATAGCATCTATCATATGCTACATTACAGTTCCAATGAAGCACAAAATTATCTTCACTCTAATATGAATCAATACTCTGCTCTATTCACAATCTGCTCAATTTTGCATCACACACATGTAGGTGAAACACCATACATGTCATATGTCACTCAAGACTTGAAAACCATCTACTATCATATGCTACATTACAGTTCCAATGAAGCACAAAATTATCTTCACTCTAATATGAATCAATACTCTGCTCTATTCACAATCTGCTCAATTTTTCATCACACACATGTAGGTGAAACACCATACATGTCATATGTCACTCAAGACTTGAAAACCATACATGTCAAACATACACCACACTCCTTTTTTCATCAAACTTAATCTCTCTCTCACACACACACACAGATATATAGGTCAGCCTAATTAGAAGTAACACACATAATTAATTATGTTGTCCTCAAAATATTTTATCCATATTTTCCCCCTTAATTCAAAACTCAATTTACATCAAGATAGGTCAGGATGGACCTAATATAAATCCCATACAAGATAAAGTTACCTGCTTAATCTTTCCAAAACATCAAATGTGTTAGGTCAACCCAAAAATATACCTAAACACAAAACCTTCAAATGTATATACAATTCGCCAAATGCACGCTTTAAAACTCAATATCTCTTTGAATTCCCAATAACTGACATCTATTAGATTTTCTTCATCATTGCAAAACAAAATAATTATCCACAAAGAAATGCAGAATCTCCCACACTAATACATTGTACAAAAAGTAACTGTGATATATAGGGTTGAGCATTGTCATTCATATCTTTTGGGAAACTTCACAGAATGCTACAAAATCTTAAATATAGCTATACTTGATGATCTAAAAACTATATCAAGAATTGCAGAGTGATATGTCCACTTGTGATGAAGTGGGGACTCAAAAACTAACACACTAAACCATAAAAATGCCAGAGGAAATACTTCGCCAATTTCTTGATAAGCCATACTTTTCAGACCAATTTGCATTGCACATATGCTTCCAAACTATGCTAGGATGATCATAACAATGTTGACATCTATGACAACACTGGATCATGCAATATATACACACTTCATGCTCATGTCTCCAACCTACATCATCAATTATATACTTCCAACTTCCAACATCTTGTATGATGTTTTTAAGTCTCATGTAGTTATTTGTTGTGTGACCCTTGATCTTGTGAAATTCACATTGATCATTCTCATTGTACCATGGTGGTTTAAAGTTTGGTTCCTCATAAGTTATTTTATTAGGACTAGGAAGCTTAATAAGGTTATTTTGGATTATTTTATGCATAAATACCTCAAGACTTTCTACTAATAGAGTGAATTTTCTCCTAGTTTGATTATTTTGCCTTTGTGGCCCTCTTTGAATATACTAACCTTGATTTGTTTGTTGGTTATTCTGTTGGTTGTTTTAAGGATATGTAAGATAGTTGTTTTATGTGTTTTTTTTAGGATAGTTTGCTTGAGTTGCTTGGACATTATTCTATGGATTTCTAGGAGGTTATACATTTCACACAAATTTTTCATCAACCACTCCATCATTGGTAACGTTCTTGTTTTTTCCCATTGCTCAGGTTTGTCATTAGAACTAGAAGGTCGGTCTTTATTGTTATAGAGTTTAATGACTCCTCTTTCTATGAGAGATCTTTTGATGAGTAAACCCTTTTCTGTGGTTTCTTCAAAAATAATAGGGTACAACATAGTGAGTTGGTAGCTAATATTTGCTTGAATGTTAGCAACAAATATTTCCATGAGTTGTTTCTTGGGAATGTTCCACTTACATTTACTAGCCTTATGTCTCCATCTCTATAGATATGAAACAAATGATTCACCTTGGCTTTGTTTAATTTTGTATAGGTTGGGAACCATTATGTCTTGCTCTATGTTGTATAAGAAGTGGTTAACAAATTTATCTGATAACTCATCAAAAGTTTTGATACTAGGTGGTAGATGAGAGAACCACTCAATAGTAGCACCATTGAGACTTCATTGGAAAAATATCATTAAATAGGTGTTATTGTATTGTACATTCATGCAAGCTACTGAGAATTCTCACACATCTTCTATTGGGTCTCCTCTTCCCTTGTATTTGTCAAATTTTGGTATTTCAAAGTTCTTAGGGAAATGTATCATGGATATGGAATGATCAAAGGGATATGGACATAGGTCTTGTAGAGCTTAGCTCTTCTTCGATTTTCCAATTTGAATGTATGGTATCCTTTGGTTGAGATTTTGGATTTGTAAGGTTACATCATCACTTGGTGTGTTTGTTTGATAAAGAGAGACCTTATAACCTTGTTTCCTTGTAATATTGCATGCATTATATTGTGGGGTTTGTATATATGAGGGCCCTTGGGCCATGTTCTGAGTGTAGGATGATGAATGGGGTCCTTAATCATTAAGGATTAATGTGGGTGTGTTGTGGATTGAGGGTATGATGTGTTGTTGTTGAGGTATGGTGTGTTGTTATTGAGGTATGTCGTGTCGTTGTTGAGGTGTGTAGGTTTGATATTGTGATGGAGGTTGTTGTGCACCAATGTTGTGTTGTGGAGGATTGGGTGCTTGATTTTGAAGGTGTGTTTTCTTGTGGTTGAATATACATTTGATGTTGGGTATTGACATTTGGTGGTGCTTAAACATATGTTTGGTGTTGAGGATTTTGGGTAGACGATGATCCATATTGATATTGCATGTTAGGATCATAGTATTGTTGTTGATGCATACATATTGAGTTTGATTTTGAAATTTTCCTTTGTACATGCTTTGATCTTGTCGTGGTTTTTATATATGTGTTGTCCTTGAGGTGGGTTGTTAACATGTAGTTGTGGTTGCAAATGGTTATTACCTTGTTGGTTCACTACATGTTGTGGTTGTCTTCATGGAAGATTTCCCACATTTTGCATAGTAATATTAGGACCTTGTTGTTGGGTGTTCCAAGATGTCTCATATATGTTGGGTCCTATTGTATTAGTTTCCATATTGTGTGGTGGCATGTTTTGAATTGTCAAGAGGTTTGGAGTTTCTTGAGAATGTTGAGCTACCACAACTTCCTTCAATTTGTGAAGGATGTCTATACAATGGATTTTCCACATTTTGTGGGAAAGATTGATCATTGAAATGTTCTTTTGAGAAAAATGTTGGTATCTTTGGATCTACCATTAGTTTGGGTATTTTTTCTCACCACTAATTGGTCTCCCAAAGGAATGAGGTTGGGATCCTTAAGAATTTCAATGTTAAAGTCTATAGGTAGCTTGGCACCACTTTGTGCTAGTTTAAGGAAATATGTGTTTGGATCCTTCAAAATCATTTTGTCCATTTACTTTTTCATATTTGGATCTTGGGAGTGTTCTAAAAGTACTTCATCAGTAATTTACTTGTCATTATAATATTCATCTATGATCATATCTACAGGATTAGGAGGTTGATTTTGTTGCCTAGAAAATTTGTCTTAATTTTTAAGGTGAATGTCAACATCACTAGGTGGTTGATTGGGTTAAGCTTTGAACATTGGTTGTTATTTGGGAGTTGATTATGTCTTAGGATTATAACCCCATGCTTGAGATCCCTTGTTGGTGGTATTGGTGTTTGGTACACTAGAGTTTCTTTTGTTGGCTTCCATTTTATTTTTTATGTTGAGATCTTGTTGTAGTTGTGTGAGGGGGAAAATCATAGATGCAAACAAGATTAAAAGCAATTGAAATCAGAATCTAATCTAAGATCAAACACATAAATCCAAATTTAATCCTACACTTACGAAATGAACAATTTATAAAACTAAATTCAAATACATGAAAATGACATATATAAGCAATTGAATTCAAATATGAAATTTTTATCCATCTCATATCAGAGTGTGTTCACCTGATGTTAGATTGTTTGTATCACTCTGAATCCTCCATAGTTCATGTGCAAAATCTTGAAGAACGATGTTGATGTTGGTTGATTGAAGAAATTTTGAAGCCCTAATGGTGGTTGTGAATGTTGGCAGTACTTCATTGTGAAAATGATTTTTGACTCTTCAATCCCCTTTTTTATGAGGAAAGAGGTTTGTTATATAGAAAATGAGATTCAAAATTCGCAATCAGGATTCAACAATGTTAAATCAAGATCGATGGTCGAAAGGTGTTGAGAGGATTTAGAAATGAATATATTGTGCAAATTTGATTGCACAATTTGTTTACTTGAGAAATAGATTGAATAATTAGTGTGATTGAGAAATAGATTAGTTAGTCAAGAATTAGATTGCTCTGTCAGGAAATTATAATTTTCTCAATCAGAAATAGATTGATCTGTTAGGATTAGATTGAGAAATTAGGGGATCGTAATTTACTCAATCAGGAAATTGGTTGGAAAAGATATTTAATTAATTGATTTAATTAATTCATTCATTTTGGAGTTGAACGTGCAAATCAAGTTTGACTTTTGCAAACAAAGTTGCATTAGTTTGATTTGATTTTTGATAAATGATTTGAATAGTTCAATTTAATTATTCAAATTTTGGAGGGAAAGTGTTGTAATTAAGTTATTATGATTTAATAATTCAATTAACTTAGGGGAATAAGGTGATTTAGCAACATAATTAAATATTTGGTGCTATTTAATCAATTAGGATGAAATAACGTGAGATTATAACTTTATTAAATAAATGTAATTTATTTAATTGGTCAAAATGAAGAAACATGAATTAATAAAATAATGTCATTTTATTCAATTAATAGTAGAAATAGGGTTTCTAGGACTTTATTAGATAAATGAAATTTATTTAATTCATTGAAAATGATGAAAAAGTGGATTAATTGAATGATGTCATTTTATTCAATTAATAGAGGAAATTAGGGTTTTAGATGATGTTTGATGTTGTGGGATGTTTATGAGATGTTGCGGGATGTTTTCGAGATGTTGCGAGACATTGCGAGATGTTTTCAAGATGTTGCGGGACATTTCCAAAATGTTGCAGGATGTTGTTTGATGTTGTTTAGGGTGTGTGATAGGTGTTAGGTCAATTTTACATGTCTACATTTTGCCCCTCTTTGATACAAAGTATTGGTTGCTTTGTTTCAAAGATTCTATTTTTTAATTCAAGCTTTTTGAAAAAAAATTATGCCCCACCATGCCCTGACGTTTAGTAGAATGATGGTGGGACTCTATGATTCCCCCTCGAGAGGTTGGCCAAAAATTTTGAGTTTGAGGTCAAGCTTACAACCCTATTGAGTCCATAGTGTTTAGGATGAAGAATTGAGTCCATAGTGTTGATGTTGTAGCTACGGGCTACATACTTCCACCTTATTGTGAACAATAAATTCATATAGCCTAACGGCTATTCATTTATTGATTTATTCAAAGTGAAGAGGTGCTTCACTTGGAAATAATATTATTTTCTAATTGGGCCGACCTTCCTTGTAATTCAAATCATTTATTGTAATTGTATTTCTTCATATTGTGGCTGACCTTGTTCTTGAAGAGGTGTGACCTCTCCCACACTTTGTATTTATACAAGTTAATTTCATTCCATCAAAGCATCAAGCAAGTTTGATTCATTCCTTCCTTCAAGTGCGAATTTCTTCAAGAGCAAGTCGAAGGTTTTCTAAGTGTAGATTTCGATATCAAGGAAGAGAAAATTATAATCTGTTATTGCATCTAGAGTTGGTGCTAAATATTGGCCTTGTAATTGGCCTCATTGTAAAAAGAATTGTTGCCATTATTTATATATATAATAGAGATCTTTGTTGCTGGGTTTTTCTCCCTCAAGTGGAGGGTTTTCCCAAGGTATATGTTGTGTTTATGTGTTTGATTTTGAATTAAATTATATGTTTTATATCTAATCATAAAAACTAACATGGTATCAGAGCGGGTCTAGGAAAATATCTGATCAAAATTGGTTAACCAGAAACTCAATCATGAAAAAAAAATGTGTTAAGTCTAGTTTTGAAGAATGGTAATGACTATATATTATTGGGACCTTGAAGAAGTCCAAATCAAGAGTCAACGTTGCGAAAGTTAGGCTCTTTTTATTCTAAATAAATCCTTAATTCCAGCGATAGGGTCAGTTTCATAGAAGAGGAAATCTATAGATGATGGTAATTTTCAATATTTCCTAATTCTCATCAAATATTGAGGGCTCGAATATTTTTGAGGATTCAAATTAAGGTGAATATGAATAAGAGTTGGGATTCAGCCTTGACAAAGGAAAGCCACATGAATAATTGGATGGAATTGATACTGGTGATTCCTTAACAGATCTGTTGATATTGAATCGTTTGGCAGAATAGAAGGCTACAAAGAGCGCTGCATATAGAATTAATCGTGAATAAAGCTAATGAAGGAGTCGTCAGCCCTAGAGGTTGCCATTGTCACATACAGTCTGGAGGAAGCCAATTTTAATATTTTGATCGCTAAATACTTGGTTTTCGAATATGCTTTGGTCTGAGCCATCGAAGAAAATTAAGTAGTTTTAATATTCATATCAGGAGCTCTTTTGAGTAGCCACCATTTGATAAATTAGAATCATTGATAACAAATGAAATCAAATTCTAAATTATATTGAGCTTTTGGGAAGACTTCGGGAGACAAAATACTCTTGATACGGCAAAGTAAGGAGATATCAGGTTAGAGAATATAAGAGAAAACACTATTGGGAATAAGTTTTTTGAATGTGAGCTATTTATATTTGAATACAGGTAGCTCATTATCGGAAGACTCTGGGAGCTGCTTGTGTTTGATGCTTATTAATAAATTGTATCTACCATGTATATTAAATGAAACTCGAGAGAGCTTTGAAGATTATCAATAAGATGGGATTTTTCATCAAATTGTTGATACTCAATATAAATTTGTGAGCTACTGGGAGGTGATAAGGTCTAGGAGTCTAGATACAAGACACACCAAATAAATAAAACAAAATACATGAATCAGGGTGAGTAGTGTAGAATTCATTTTAATGGTATTGTTTATAGCAATCGCAACCTTTGGACATGAAGGATGAGATGCGCCAAATTTGTAGATATGTGAGTCTCTGAGGATGATGTGGCATCAATTTTTGAAAACTCTTTGAAGTCCTTGTCTTTATAGGAGTGTCATAATTCTTCAGACCACATTCAAATATTAAGGAGATTGCTCCTTCTTGCTGCCAGGTCTACGTAAAGAAAAATAAGTCAAGAAAATCATAGCATATGTTTCAGTGGAGGAAAGGCTATGACAAAACAAATACTAGAGGCTAGTTTAAGAGAGAACATCTATTCAGTATTGATGATATTTCACCATATAATCTGAGATCTGGGAAGCATTGGTGCCTTGGTTATTATCTTTGTTTGGAGATGATTTGTGGGTCACTGTAAACTCTGAGATGTGGTTCCTATGATAGGTGTAAATTCAAGTATGGCAACACCGAAGGTGGAAAAGATGAGTCATAGCCATAGATCTAGCTCTATGGTGGACCATCAATTAAAGAGTTAAGTTTTTTTTTGTACCTTTGAAATCACTTTCTTTTGGGATAAAATTTATTCTGTTGAGTTGTGCAGATCTACAATAATTTTTTGATTAATAAAAGGTCATGGTTTCTTTTGAGTAAGTGATCTCTAACTTAAGATCCCTTGGAGATACCATTTGTTCATTACAAGTTGCTTCATGCCAGTTGTGAAGATCTCTGAGTGTGACTCTAAGATGAAAAGAGAACTGTAATTTCATTGTGATTGGATGGTCACATTGATACCATTCTCTATGTGCATGGACTGTGATGGTGCCTTGAGAGGCCTGGTCCTATGTGTGAATATGTTGGCTACATAATGTGTCTAAGAAATATGAGTTGAGCAGATTGTCTCTTAGATTAGTGCTTTTAAAAGGAGTAAAAGATGGAAGAAATATATATCAGAATCAATAAAGATAAGTCCTTTTATCCCTTTTATTTGATCTTTTGATATTCGCTACATACTTCACTTACAGTTTGATTCTTATATATAAACTATTATAAATCCTTTAAAATGCAGGTTGAATCGAGAAGCAATTGAATGAGTTTACTCTATGACATTCAGAGGGAGTTAAAATATGAGGATTCAAGGCTCAAGTTGAGAGCATGTCCGAGAAAAAAAAAAGATTGAGATTCTGTCAATGGAGGGATTTTACTTCCAAAGGATTCTTTGCAATCTCTGTGGCAGGGATCAAGAGGGAATTATGTGATGCATTAAGATGAAGTGAAGGTTGCAGTGTTGCAAGGCCGATGCTAAAGTCCTTGGAAGACATCTTCAATTGCTGAGATCATAATTGCACAAGACAATTATCTAGATTTGATATTGGTAGCTCCGCAAACCTATTCAAAATAGAGTGATCTGGGATGAGGTCAAGGAGGACAAGCCTAAACTCTCTACAACACCAGAGATATGCACTAGAAATAATTTCTCTAAGCTAAGTGTTGCAAGCAATCTTGGACGAAGAGGTCAGAAGGTGATGCAAGTACTTGAAGATTCAAAGGGAGCCTACTGAACCTGAAGAAGATGGTGATCCAGTTGATCTTGGTTCTTTATGTTGATGATTTTTTTCTTGCTAGAGAATATCACCTCATTATCAAATGCAAGGAGTTAGCTTCTAAATTTGAAATGAAGGATCCTAGATACATGCACTACTTCCTTGGTTTAGAAGTATGGCAGAAGCTGAATGAGATCATTTTGAGTCAAGGGAAGTATACAATTGACATTTTGAAGAGATTTGGTATGATAGATTGCAAATCCATGTCTACGCCTATGGAGACCAACTTGCAGAAGCTAAAAGAGGTTGTAGCTAGTTTCGATCTAGTGGATCCTACGATGTATAGGCAATTTATTGGATCGTTGATGTATCTAGTCAATACTAGACCAAATATTTGCTATGCAGTGAGTGCACTTAGTCAGTTCATGTGTGAACCAAGGAAAATACATCTAGTTGCAACAAATCATATCCTAAGATACTTGTGTGGCATAGTTGGGTATGGCTTGAGATATTCTTTTGATGTGGACTTGAAACTGCATGGATATTTTGATTCTGATTGGGTAGGGTGTGTTGCTGATCAGAAGAGAACCTCTGTATGTCTCTTTAGTTTGGGGTCTGTGATGATATCCTAGTGTAGCAGGAAGCATTCTTCAGTGGCACTGAGCACCGCAGAGGCCGAGTATATTGCAGCTTGTGTGGCAGCTTGAGAAGCAATGTGGCTTTGTACGCTCCTTGTAGGATTGTTTGGACAATCATTGGAGTTAACTGTCATTCATTGTGATAATCAAAGTTGTGTGAAGATTTCTGTCAATCTAGTGTTTCATGATAGAACTAAACATGTTGAGATCAAATACCACTATATCAAAGATATGGTATTGAGGAAAGCGATTCAGTTGAAGTATATCAAAACTGTTGAGCAGACGACAGATATTCTCACCAAGCCTCTCTCTAAAATAAAGTTTGTGTACTTTCGAGACAAGCTTGGTATGGTGGAGAATGAAGCCCTAGCTGAGGGAGTCTCAGCATCAGTAATCTTCTTTAATGCATTTCTCTCTGTGAGAGAGATTTGAGGTGCAAGCACTTATCTAATGCATTTCTCTCTATGAGAGAGACTTGAGGTGTAAGCCCTTGTTTCCACCCTCTAGGAGTAGCCATGGTGGATTTCATGTGTGTGACTCCATGACAACATCACATGAGAGATTTTGTGATGATCTTGTGCTTTTCACCCTCTGGGAGTAGCCATGGTGAACATCACGATGAGGTGACGACATCACATTGAGTGATTCTATGATGGGAACTTGTCCATACATGCCACACATGGGAGTAGCCATGGTGGTTGATATCATGTTGAGGTGATATGATTCTCCCCACATAGGGGTATAGCCATTGTGGGTGTCATGTTGAGAGAGTCCATGACATTGTGCATCGAAAGTATTCCTCCCTAGCTAAGAGGGAGTGTTGATGTTGTAGCTACGGGCTACATACTTTTTCCTTATTGTGAACAATAAATTCATATAGCTTAATGGCTATTCATTTATCGATTTATTCAATGTGAAGAGGCACTTCACTTGGCAACGATATTATTTTCTAATTGGGCCGACCTTCCTTGTAATTCACATCATTTATTGTAATTATATTTCTTCACATTGTGGACGACCTTATTCTTGAAAAGGTGTGACCTCTCCCACACTTTTTATTTATACAAGTTCATTTCATTCCATCAAATCATCAAGCAAGTTTGATCCATTCCTTCCTTCAAGTGCAAATTTCTTCAAAAGAAGGTCGAAGGTTTTCTAAGTGTAGATTTTGATATCAAGGAAGAGCAAATTATAATCTGTTATTGCATCTAGAGTTGGTGCTGAATATTGGCCTTGTAATTGGCCTCATTGTAAAGAGAATTGTTGCCATTATTTATATATATAAGAGAGATCTTTGCTACTGGTTTTTCTCCCTCAAGTGGAGGGTTTTCCCAGGGTATATGTTGTGTTTATGTGTCTAATTTTGAATTAAATTCTATGTTTTATATCTGATCATGAAAACTAACACATAGGTCCTTCGTTTCTCATTCCAATGTTTCTAGGAGCTTCTAATTTGAAAGTAGGAAGGTTCCCTAATTAAAAATAAGGGTTTCCTAGGTGCAATTCGGGTTTCTTGAGGGTTAATATAGGAAATTAGGTTTCTAATTGGCTCATTTGTTCTTTGACCCTAAAGCTAATTCTTGTCTCTAGATTTCCCATTCTGTCAGTTGTCGAGGAGCAATGAGGAGGATTCAGGGAGCCCCACATCATTCTAACTTGGTTCAAATGGCTCGCAGGCATCGATGGCCCGGTATGCACTTTGTCGCTTCTCATTTTTATTTTGTTACATTCTCATATTGCATGTACAAAGTTTCTTGAGTCAATAGCGAAGTTTTGGTGATTTTAGAGCATCTACATCATTTTTCTTGCATCTGCTCGGTCAAAAGCTCACATTTGACCTTAAAACCCTTTCCCTTGCTATAAAACCTCGCCTTTGACTTAAAACCTTGTATTTGTTTCATGCACTTGCTCTAAAACCTTGCTTGTACTCTATCTAGTACAGAAACAACAATATGTGACTGAAAAAACTACTAAAAAATACTTATAAATGACTAAACATGGGCGCTTAACCAGTAGTAGTTTATTGCCAGTCATTTATAACATGATCGAATTGATGACTAAACTATTTTTAGTCGTTCAATTGATTGATTTGGTCATTAATTTAGTTGCTTGATTGATCAATTTGGTCATTGGTTTAGTCATCTGAGTGATCGACTTGCTCGTTAATTTAGTCATCTGATTGATTGATTTAGTCATTGATGTAGTCATTAATTTGATTGATTTGGCAATGTGTAATTTAGTCATTAATTTAGTCATTGAATGTTTTAAACTAGTCACTTATTCAGCCATTTTTTATTCATTGGTATAGTTTATCGTTAATTTAGTCATTGATTGATGTTAACTGGTCACTTATTTAGTCATTTTTATTCACTAATTTTTGTCCATTGGTAGTGTATTTATTCATTAATTTTAATCATCATTTTGATCAATTTGGTAGTTTATTTAATTGTTTTTGCTCATTGATTTTTGTCAACTAATAGGAATATTGATACATTGTTTATTAATTGCATAATCATGATTATATTTAGTCATATTTATTAACACTGATTTCTGTCAGTTGGTAGTATATTAAGTCAATTGGTAGTTTATTTAATTGTTTTTATTCATTGATTTTTGCCTATAAGTGTTGGAAATGAGACAATACTTTAATTGAGGTTTAAACATAGAAAAACATAGAAAAACATAATCAATCATTCATTTAGAAGTAATGAATTGGCTATTAAGAAGGAAAAATACTAAAATTTTATTGAGAAAATGTGTTCTTACAGCAGATACAAGACAAAAATATGTCTTTGCTTTGAAAAATGTACTATTACAAAGTGTGTTTCTCAGTGCTATGAATGAGAAAACTAAGTTACAATTCCTTTTTTTTGGTTATGCAAGATATTACAATTTAGATGAAAATTCTACGTTGCAACTTATTTGCAACTGCATATACATTAATGTTGCACTCTCTGCAACTTTTCCTCTTCTCTACACCTATTTATTTGCTCTGTATTTACTTCTTTTTATGTACCCCTATTCTTTACGTCTACTGCTTACACACCAACATATCCCCTCTTCTATAATGCACCAATTTGAATGATCATAACCAAAACAAAAAGAGAAAAACATAATCAAGGGATTTTACATTATAGGTGCAATAAGATAGAACATTATTTGTTCTACTCACAAAATGTACACCCAAATTGGATTTTTTGGTTTTTGTTTGGGTTCAAGTTATTTAGGCTCAATACATTCTCTATCTGCAACTTCACTCTCCACGCCCTGCTACTGCTAACCCTTCTTTTTCTCTTTTGCACTTATGTCTAACTCTCTGTGATTTTTTTCAAATATTTTAGTGGCCACCATGTGAAGGTCCCTATTTTCTCTTTCAGATGAACAACTCCATCTATTTTTTCTAGATGAGGAAGGGTATGTTAATTGAGACCTATAAAATATATACATTTGCATCTCATGTTCCTTTCAATTTCACTCCATGTACAATAGATAGTGAGTGAATCCACCCAATGCCCACAACAACACCATCATGCAGATCGAACACCTCAACTATATCCCCTTCTTGAAGTTTATCAATAAATGTCTACAAAAACAAAAAAAACTACACATTATATTGAGATATAGAACACACATTATATTGTTTTTGACAGTTGTATGCAATGTCTTATGTCTTGAAATAAATCAATTTTTGTATGTGCTTTTATAAAACACTCTATTATAGCTAAGCTCTAAGCTTCCATATGTAAGTTATATGTTCTCCCTTAATTCCATAATCTATGTATACTAGCTAATTACACTTCATTACTATTCTAACGTCCAACTTCTATCAAATAGGTAATGATTACCCTTATTTACATAATAAAATAGCCATTACTTACTTGAATAGTACTTACTTGCATGTGGTTTCATAGCACTCACCTCAAGTTCAGCACAACTACCACTATGAATATCATGTGCATGCTCGTCGAGTTCAACATCATAACCACTATCAATGTCATTGTAGACATTAAGTTGTACAACTTTGCAGAGAGTTCTATTGACATGGCCTTTTTCTTCTTGTCCTTCTTTCATAGAATTGCTCTACATCATGTGGTTTAATCATCATGCAAAAATTAATATAAGTCAAGTAAAGAATGCAAAAGCTATAAATTTTTGTCTAAAAGAAAATTTTAAGCATGAAGAATGACAAAACATTGGGACAAATAACTGAAAACTATTATATTAATTACCTCAACTTCAGGACAACTAAGACAATTGTGTTGCACATTCTTTTCCACTTCATCACTATCAATATCGGCATCTCTGTTGACAACATGAAGGTGTTTTTGTTTTCCTATTGCTTTGAAAAAATTGATTTGCATGTGGTTTAACCATCGTGCAAAAAAATATACAAACTATTCAATAGTCAAGTAAAGAATGCAAGCTATAAATTTGTCTAATAATCATTTTCTACATCACTCCAACAATAAAGAAACTGGGTTGGATTCTTCTACGCTCATATTTCAATAATCTACATAATAAGAGGAATTTGTATATAGAATTTCCAAAAACGAAGAAATGAGATCAATAGAGCCTCTTACCTCATCTGAATCCATGGACTTATGCTCATTCCATGCATAAACCATAGGGTTAATGGTTTCAACCAACTGCATAGCTTGATGACTGAGACCTAATATGCAACTCATTACCTTTTGGTGCCCTAGTTCATATGATTTGACATGATCTACATAGGCTCCTACTGGGAATTGAATAGATGGTTGTGAAATCTTTGTTGACGAACTAGATTTCAACTTCATCATACTCTTAGATTTACTAGCATCTAGTGTTGCCATATAATTGACAGTATCTTCTGTACCTGCTTCTCTATTATTGTTTTCCACCTAAAATACAATGTCAATTTCAACCTATAGTTAGTTCAATAAAAAATTGAAATAAATAACACAATGTAAATTGAACCAAAAAGCCATACACTTACTGAAATTTGTCCATTTTGGCATGCAACCCGCCTTGGCCAAATGTATATCCATCCCTCACATTATCTCTTTCTCTCTTGCCTTTGTTACTCTTTACCAAATATTCTTCAGAATGCATACTTTCTCTCAATGCCTCCCACTCTTTGGGAGATAGATTGGAGTCAAACCTCTCTTTTCCCAACATGATTTTTTTTCTGCAACTGTATCTATAATTGTTCATCAAAACTCTCATCCTTTGCTTGTAATATTTTCTAGAGATTTCTCCACTAGTAGTCTCAAAATAATTTTCTATTTTTTTATAACATTTTCCATAGCTCGTGGATCTTTCTCTGTAAAATTGTATTTGCAAATATCCAAATGGGCCCTACATCTTACACCCAACTTGGTGGCCCACTTTGCAGCATTTGGCCCAATGGGCTCACCATCTCTCGATACCTCAAGCAAGAATGGATTCTTTCCTTCTAATTTTCTTTCTTTTGCATTCCTCTTAGTAGATTTGTACAAATCTTGACTCAATCTTTTTCTTTTGACAAAATCATCCACATCTTCTATTAAATTACCACTACCAGTATTTTTGGTTGATTCACTAGTTTCGTCAAAAGTTCTAGTTGCAACAAGTGCAATTTGAGGCACAACAGATACAAGTCGTCTCTCTTCATGACTTTCATTAACCGGAACTTCTGCTCCTTGGCCACATCAGGTGTGGCATGAGTAGGTAGATCAGTACCGGTCTCTATGGATTCCACATTATTAAACACATCCTTTAATGTTGATAAAAGCATCTACAGACCTACTATTCCTTTTCCCTAATGTTTTTGAATAATCTCTCTTAGACTTAGTCTTAAGAGATCATCACAATGTTTCACATCACCATGTGCTATATCAGGCAGCACATCACCATGTGCTATATCAGGTTGCACATCACCATGTGCTATATCAGGCTACACATCACAATGTGCTATATTAGGTTGCACATCACCATGTGCTATACTAGGTTGCACATCATCACAACTATCATTTTCACCAACTGCATTTTTTGAATCACAAAAATGTTGGCTTCTACGAGATGGTGGCACTAGATATTTTTTTCCTTTTGTTTTTTCTCCACATTTTCTTTGCACTCTTTTTGTTTCCTATAAAACAAAAAAATATATATCATATTATGTCTTATATACATAAAGATCTTGCCTATAAAATTTGATTAAACACTATTAAACAAATAATATACTACTTAGTGGATTTACAACTTGCCTTTTCAAACCAAGACTAAAAAAATGTTCATTATTCTTGGCCACTTTTTCATTACGTGCGCACTCATATTCTGTCTCTGGAATTTGAACATTATGATCACTATCATCTAATTTGTTCCTTACAGTCCTTGTCTTCATTTCCTGAAGTCCAAACAAACAATAATGTATAAATCAATAAATTGAATTAGTAAAAAAAAATTGAGTTCATAAGTTGATAACTGTTGACTTTCCTGTCCACTGATAACTGCAAAAGGAAACTTAAAATAGAATTCAATTTACAGATTAAAAAGAATTTGCAGTCAAAAACCAAGAATATTGCAGGTATCAGACAAATTTTCCTTAGGGATATATTCACAATAGAAAAACTCATAAAAACATAACACAAGTAGGATGAAGGAAACACATAGTCTAGTTCATCATGAGGTGTGTTCAAACCTTAAAAAATTTCCTAGTTCCATCATCACAATTAACCTTGAGCTCCTTGACCTGAGCCTTGACCCTTATATTCCTTTTTATTTTTTACTGAACATATACACTTTTTAGGTCTGACTGACACTAAAAGACCTATACAAATCCAAAGCCAAAAATTCATCATATATATACTTAAGCAAAAACATGTCCATTTTAAAAAAAATCCAAATCACTTAATAGTTTGTTACCATGATCCCTTAGTACTAATCTAAACCCTTGGTGGGCTGGTGGTGTGTAACAGACAACATGA
The DNA here is from genome assembly GCA_007258455.2 of Sequoia sempervirens. Lineage (NCBI taxonomy): Eukaryota > Viridiplantae > Streptophyta > Pinopsida > Cupressales > Cupressaceae > Sequoia > Sequoia sempervirens. Next base: position 544,905,992 of record VDFB02271358.1, on the reverse strand, counting down.
ATATATTTACTACCATACCACAAAAGTATTATGATGAGGACACGGTTGGGTGGTATGAGAGAATTTAAATACATCATAAACCACCATATTGTGAGAAGGAAAAATGAAGGGTGTGGTATAGCGAGGAATAACCCGCCATCCCATGAGGAAGATCATAAAGGCATGCGGTAGGGTGGTATGAACCGCTATACCGTGGAAGGATGTGACGAAGCATGTGGTATGGCGGTAAGCCATATGTGACCGTTAATGTAAACTGCAATACCGTAGGTTAAATAAGTCGAGCTTGTGGTATAGAGGTAAGGATCCCGCTACCCTACGGTGAAATGCAAAGAAGCATGTGGTATAACGGTTTATACCCCTCTATCCTATGACAGTTATAGAAAGTGGTGTCGATAAAGCGGTGTTAAATGCACGAATCACATCAACCATTTGATCTTGTAAAATAAATGGTGCATGTTCAAACTCGAACTACAAGAAAAATATCTAGCATAAGGTTGATATTAATGTTGCCATGACTGAGCTCAGAAGCCATTAAACCAAAAATTTGACATTCTCTTTGCACTCATTTGCAAAAATTATCATGCGGGGAGTTGGGAGTTCGAGGAGGTTAAGCTCTGCAACCATCATAACCCAAGTAAGTGCATAGAACCCTTGTGAATTAAGTTTTATGAGTACAAGATTGTTTGGAATTCTACATTTTAAAAGTATAGGAGAAGTAAGATAGTTAAATTGTGAATTAAGTTTTACGAGTACAAGATTGTTTGGAATTCTACATTTTAGATACACTAGGAGAAGATAGTTAAACATCATGCAACCCAAGAAGAAAGAACCTAAAACTAAAAAGGACATCATGCCACCCAAGAAGAAAGAACCTAAAACTAAAAAGGAAGAATCTAAGGTTAAAAGGAGGTCCTTACACCAGTCTATCATGCATATACTCCCTAAATCAATTGACGAAGGATTTAAGAATATTTTTAATGATGTGGCTCATGGTTATAGAGATTCCCTTATCCTTATCTTTGAGTGGGAACTATTCTGGTACTTTTATGAAAAAAGGGAGGGAAAGATTCCAGTGTCAAATCCATGGGCATTAGATTTGGCCAAGTTAATTGTCCCAAATATTTTTATAGATGTAGAGTTCATCAAAGTATTGGCTCGGAGTTATCATCCTACTACTAGGTTTGTGAGATTGTCAGATGGTTCACCATTAGTTGTGTTGACTAAAGCGGCCATCATTGAATGTTATGACCTAAAAAAACAAGCCCTGACTAAAATTGATTTGCAAAGAAGTAAATAAGAATATACTAGATTGAGGAAAACCCATAGAAGTTATGAAGTCCCCATTTACATGAAAGGGGGTGTGAACAACAGGGTGATTCCTATATCCCCTTTTGCTATTGAACCATTTGAAGTCTTAGATTTCCAATTCTATTTCAAGAAAACCTACTTTGCTCTCTATCAAGTACTTGGGATAGATGCAGAAGAGTGGATGCCAGTTTTTTTAATGATGATGGCTATGAGGATCCAAAACCCTGAGACAAACATTGAATATGATTTTGCTTCATATCTTGAGAAAGCATTGTATGAAGCATTTTTGTAGTTTAGGGAAAATAAAGCCCCCATAACATTTAGGCAATATTCTTTGTTGTGTCACCTAATATTATACTAGAATAAAGATAGATGGAGTGAAAGGATGTGTTTAGGTTAGATTGACAAGTAGGGGAATTTGATGCTAGTGCAACTATGGTGTTATATATGGGATAGCAGATGTAAGAATTCAAATTATGTGATATTCCATGATGAGCTTTTGTATAAAATTATGAGAGTTCTTGACCACCAACCACCAAGACTACACACACTTGTGCTACAATTTTTAAGACCTTTGGCTTTGAAAATTGAGCAAGGCCATACTCATAACTTCAGTGATTGGTTTTTTCTATCAGATACCACAATAATCAGGATTTATGGATGCCTACAGGCCCTACATATACTACCAAAGTTTGTCCCCCTTTGATTATCCTTTTTAGAGTTCATGTGGCAGATTCTATGGATGGAAAAGGATGTCATGAGTAAACAAAGGAAGGGTACATTTCTACCCAATTTAAAAACATGTTGGGAACTATCAGTGGGATCCGATACACTCGAAGAGTTGCAAAATTATCTAAAATCAAGGTACTCTTTACAGTCTGGAAAGGAAAGAGCTTTTGACCCTAAGGGTCACATGAATTTTGTAAGGCGCACTATCCTTTCCAAGGCTATAGTTACTCACTAGGTTGACTATGAAGAAGATGTAATTAGAAATTGTTTCACTCCTCAATAGGTATATGATAGGAGGAGAAAATGGGAACTTATGAAAAGGATTGAGGAAGAAAGAAAGATAAAGCACAGTGATTTCTTGGGTTATTTCATAGAGGAAGAAAATCCTATCAAGATGATTGATATGATAGTTGATAAGTTTCATGAATTAATTAAGACTACAAAAAATATGGGGAGACTTGCCAAATTATCTCCCAAAAGGCTGAGTGGTATTGTAATTAAAAAACCAACTCCAGATACTATTTCAGTATATCATGCTTCTCTAGGATCACCTCCTGAACAACCACCTTCTAAAAAAAAAGACACAAGAGATAGAGCCACTTGTTTCCTATGAAATAAGTGAGGAGGTTGGAGATACAAAAGAAGCAGTTAATGTGTTAAGACATTTCAAGGATGATGTTGAAGTGGACCAACCTATGCTTGAAACTGAATCCCATGGGTCTGAAGCTAGAGCTGATATTGAGGTACAAGGAAAAGGAGAAATACATGAGGATGACGGGGTAGTTGCAACTCACAAGTTCTTGGAAGATGATGAATTTATCAAAACCCCTGAATTTAAATACTTTTGGATTAAGATGAAAATGAGAGAGTTTGAAGCGAGGGTTGAAATAAATAAGATGGGAGCTAAGGAATCCCAACATGAGTAGATAGTAGCCCAAAATTTTAATGAATTAAGGATTGATAATATTGATGTCAACCCACAAGAGGCTAAAGAGATGATTTTGAAAAGTAATATACTTATTGTCCCTAGTATGGAATTAAAGAAAACGTTTTTAATTGATCAAGTGAGAACATAGGAGAACCCAAAACTAATTACTGAGTTTGAATCAGATGAAGGGGTAAGTGGCATAGGGTATAACCCTAAGATTGAAACCTTGGCATTCTAGGCCAAACAAAAGAGTACACAAAAACCAAGGTTACTAGATGTAGTGCAGGAAATGAAAGGAACAACTATGGTGAAAACATTAAAGGATATATCTCCTTTAGAAGTTGCAACCATGACAATGCATTCAGATATGTTCACCTGAGTTGCAGTTAAGGAGATGGAAGATAGATTGGGAGAGTATGAAAAGGAACAAAAGTTTTTAAATGATGAAGACAATAAATTGTTCATGGAAAATGTGAAGTCGAAGGAACAATTGAAAGGAGCAGGACCCTCACAAAATAAGGAAATAATGTTATACCAGCATCCTCCTACTCCACTAGTTGATATAGAAAGTGCTTCTACTAAAAAAATGAGCATTCTTAGACAAGAGATTGAAGAGTTAAAGAAATCCAACAATGAGGGTAAGGAAGGGGTGAATAAGCAAATCTACAATGTTTTAGAGAAGGTCCTCAAGCATAGGATAAAGCTAATTGTGGATAAGTTGGAAAGTGTGTATTATTTCTACAACTCACTGACATGGGAAATTAATCAGATGAAAGCACATCTACCCATACTGGATCCCCTTTTTAAGAACTAGCAACCCATACACCACACATTGGTAACCTTGTGCAAAATCTTATAGAGGAGTACTGAGGCTTTTGCAGTATTAAAACCTACAGAGTAGATGGCCAAAATAGTTATAGATGAATTCCAATATATGCAAGGAGAGGACTAGAAGATAAGAACAAGAATAGATTCATTTCATACTCTGAATCAATGGTTTGTGCCAAAACTATTGAAATATGATGACCACTTGAAGGACCCCAATGAATGGAAGATTGAATTTGGCTAGATTGTTCCACAGTGCATCACTCACATACAAAAGGTTGGTGAGTTGAGTCTTGACAAGTTTGACTTAATCATGGATGGAGCAATAGTGTTGGATGTTGGATATTCTAACTTTATCATGGATGGCAGGGCATTACTAGATAGTCAATGGAAGATTCACCTAGAAAATATATTGAAAATTCAAGAATACAAATGGCCACATGATTATACAGTGTACGAGTGGGAGTAGAGATATATGGGTCCTCCCCCCAAACAGTAGGCCTTTCGGCTGTCACAGTGGAAGAACCGCACATCAAGATACACTAATATGGAGAAAGGACCTTGAACAGATCTTCAGTGATCATGGGTGCCTTATGGAGATTAACAGACTATGGTGTCACGAGTGTTCCAGACTTCATTAGTTATCTACTTTCTTTGTTTTATTTTTTAAGAAAAACTAATTTTTAGTTTAGTTTATACAAAGAGGCATGAATTTTGAAAAGATGCCATATTTTGTAATGGTCTGAAGCTTGTTGCTTCTCTTATAAAAGAGAAACTAAGACTATATTTTGATATCATCGTCATAGGAATTTATAGAAACATATATGAGGAGACTTATGTTATATTGTAATATCTATTTGAAGCAATCAATGGACAAGAAGATTTAATCTGGTGCTCAAATTCTGGTCTTAATTATTTATTGATAATACTGTGTATGATTGGATTTTTTATGTATTTTAGGTTGGAATATAGGGGTATATTATGAATTGGTATCAATTATTTGTTCATAATAATCTGCATTACTAATTGCATTGCATTGCACATCTTTCAAACTCAAAGCATCACTTCACATTGCATAACTAATAACTAGATACTGATAGATGACAAAATTTCAATTACAATATAGTTTTTACAAAGTCAACCTAAGAAGTTATGCAATTACTTCACATTGCATAACTACTAACTAGGAGCATCTGCCAATTGCATTTGCTTGTCACGACATTCCATGAGACCACATTTATTTGAGGTATTTTTCAAACAATTCACTACCTTATCTATGCTACCACATTTTTCATATATATTGTCTACCAAAGCATTTTATCAAATAGTTCACTACCTTGTTGCTATGGCTAAAATCCCAATACAAGTGCTTTCAAACAAGCTATGGATGCTTGGAAAAAATCTATCAAATCATAATAGTAAGCAATAGCATAGACAAGGAAGTGAACTGGTTGAAAAAATGCCTCAAAGAAATGTGGTCTCATGGTGATGGAATGCCATGACAATCCATAAAAATTTGCTTGTCATGGAATTCATCATGGCATTCCATCACCATGAGACCACATTTCTTTGAGGATTTTTTTCAAAAGTTCATTTCCTTGTCTATGCTACCACATTTTTCATACATGTCTACCAAAGCATTTTATCAAACAAATCGCTAGCTTGCTGCTATGGCTAAAAGCCTAAAACAGTTGATTTCAAACAAGCTATGGATGCTTGGAAAAACTATATCAAGTCATAATAGTAAGCAACAAGCTATGGTCTCATGGTTTTTTTTGGCATAAAAATAAGTGTGATTTTATTTGCATTTTTTTGTAGGTTTTAAATACATTTTTTTGGCAATTTTGCTATTTGAAATGGGGAAAAAAAATTGTGGTCAGTTTTGTGCATTTTTTAATTGTAGGATTCTCATAGTTAGTGAAAAAGATAGTGTTCATGAAGGAATGGGAAAGATTCCTAGAGCCTTTGAATTATACCCGTACTGTGCAATGGCATTGAATCATTTAGCAAACCATTTTTTCTTCACAGGGCAACATTTTCTTGTGGAATAGTTGACTGAGAAAGCCCTTGTTTCAACTGACCACCCTCTCATGAAATCTCATTCATATTATAATCTTGCATGATCTTATCATAGTAAAGGTGATTATGACACCACTGGCTACTACTACATGACATCAATCAAGGAAACCTAGAGGCCACAGGATTTTGTGGACAAGTTCAATTGAAGCTAGGAGATTTTAAGAGTTCTCTCTCAAATTTTGGAAAGATTCTGGAGGTCCACCTTGAGAAGTGTGAGAGCTTAAAATTTGTAGGCCATATATATGGTTAGCAAGGGCAAGAAGAAAAGGCTTTGCAAATTTTAAGAAAGGAAACTCGCATAGATCCATGTGATGCCCATGCATTTATCAAGATGGGTGAGTTATTAATATCGATAGACCCCGGTGCAGCCTTAGATTCTCTTAAGATAGAAAATTCTCTTCTAAGGAAGAGTATAGAAGAAGTACCCATTGAATTGTTAAACAACATTGGGGTTCTTCATTTTGAGCGTCATGAACTAGAGTTGGCTCAACAAACTTTTATGGAGGCATTAGGAAATGGAATTTAGGTTGAATTCATAAATAAAATCCCTAATGCCAATTATGCAATTTTTTCTATGCACTTTAAGGATATGGAATTCTTCCATCGACTAGAAGAAGGTGGTGTTTCACTTGAGTTACCAAGGGATAAAGTCACAACACTAAATTTAATCTTACTAGGTTGTTTGAACAACTACATGATACTGAAAAAGAAAATATTTTATATAGGCCAAAATTGTTCAAGTTTCCTGATTATATGGATGCATATCTACGTCTTACAGCCATGGATCAGGCTTGGAATGAGATCCAACTAAGCCTAGAATTGATTAGGGATGCACTTAAGGTGGATAAAAACTCATCAAATGCTTTACTTATGCTTGGAAACATGGAACTGAAAATAAATGACTGGCTTAAAGCCAAAGAAACAATTAAAGTAGCATTCCAACTTGCCTTGGCTAATGAAGCAAAATGAAAAATCTGATGAAGAACGAAGGATTCAGATGGAAAGGAGAAAGCAAGAGGAAGAACTTCGGCGGGTGATGTAACAAGAGGAGAAATTTGATTGTGTGAAGGAATTATAGAAGAGTAAGTGTAAGGATAGGGATGATGATGATGATGAGGCTAGTCAGTTTGAGAAGAAACAAAAGAAGGAAAAGAAGAAAAAGAAGAAGGATAAGGACCACAAGGCTTATGATTCTTATATGGAGGAACCTGATGTTTCCATGCAAAAATGAGGAAAATTATATGAGCGATAAGGCACAAGATGATGAAAAAAATTCCCAAGATCTTCTTGTAGCTACAGGCCTAGAGGACTCTGATGATGGTGAGAAAAATTCTCTAGTTTCAACAAAATCACGAAGGAGACATGCATACTCTTATTCTGAAGATGATGAACCATTACAAAAATAGAGTCTGAGAGAAGATGATCCATATGATGATCATGTCTAGGCTTCCTGAGCTTTAACCAAACCTAGCTCCTATTTTCTAAAACAAAAATCCCCAAGGCCTGGATGGGAAATTAATGATAAGCATTTGAGTTTCAACTTGGTTTCATTTCGAAAAGGGGACATTACATTGTACAAGATTTTTTTAACAACAAAATAATTTAATCCCCCTATTTGGGATTGTAAAATAAAAATAGATGAATTAATCTATTTTCAATTATAAGTTCTTTTAATCTAGAATTTGATAGAAAGATAAAGCATAATACATTGAAGGACACAAAAAATGTTCTAAAATAAAGGCTAAAATATGTTTCCCATAAAAAACAAGAAAGAGGAAAAATGAAAATATAACATACAGATGATTCATTTGAGGTTTTTGATAAGATCTCATTTAACTATGTCAAATAGATTTGTAAGGTACAAAGCATATTTGATTGACTAAAATTTTGAGGTAGCTTATCCATTTTCATTGTATGCATCATGTTCTCTTGGAATCTATTTCTACAATGCACCAATCCTAGAATTGATTAGGGATGCACTTAAGGTGGATAAAAACTCATCAAATTCTTTATGTATGCTTGGAAACATGGAATTGAAAATAGATGACTAGCTTAAAGCAAAAGAAACAATTAAAGTAGCATGCCAACTTGTATTGGATGATGAAGCAAAATGAAAAGTTGATGAAGAATGAAGGATTCAGATGGAAAGGAGAAAGAAAGAGGAAGAACTTCAATGGGTGATGCAACAAGAGGAGCACTTTGAAGGTGTGAAGGAATTATGGAAGAGTAAGTGTAAGTGGTGTAGGAGCACCTAGGTCATGGAATGCCTTCAAAAGGATAATATGTTAAATTTATATGCTCAAGTATAAATTTGTGTCTCAAGGCCATGAAGAGGCTAATTTGAATGTAATAAAGTCATAAAATAAGTCACTAGGTGGTCACATTTTCAAGATATTGTCAAAAAGGTGGAAAGAGTTGTTAAAATGTAATTATGTAAGAAAAAGCAAGAAAATTGGGAAGATTAAGTGTAAAAGGGTAGTTGCACCAATGAGAAGTTAGAAAGGGAAGTTGCTAAGAAAGAAAAAAACTATAAAAGCATGTATATGGCGAGGAAAAACTGGTCTAGTATTCCAATTTTACAAAATCAATAAAATACCCCTGTTCAGTTACTTTGGGAAAACTTTTATCTTCTTGTTTCGGTTACACAAGTTGGTTCAGGCATTTCAAGCCTTGGTTCTTGTCAAGGAAATATTTTTCCTCCATTCTAGTAGGAAGTAGGAGTTGTAATTTAGTAATAGAGAAATTTGAACTCAATTTCTGAGTCTCGATCTGTAATTTCTCAGAGTTGTTTTAAGAGTCATTTGAGAGGTTGAGACCCATCCCACCAATGGAAACTTAGTAGAATGGTGGGATGGGATAAGTAGGATGTTTTATTTTGTAAATTTTTTTGTGTAGATGTGTGTGTGTGCAAGGGTAAGCAAGGATGTGGAAGATTTGTTGTGTTAAAGAAGGAAATTCTGAGTTTTTCAGTCATAATGAATAGTTTCTAGCATGAAAGTGGAGAAATATCAAGTGCATGGGCTTGGAATTGGTTCCAAAGGTCTTGGTAGACATAAAAAATCATGTTCCAAGTGGTGGCCAGAGAAATAGAGGTTTGGAAATGCTTTGTTCAAGAAACCATCACTAGTTTTGTGCATTTCACCCTAGAATCAAGGGTTTGGTGGAACAATGGATATTTAAGCTTTTCAATTCTAAAAGTTGTTGAAAACTTGAGTTTTATAGTATTTCTAGTGACTTTTTGAGGTTGTCTAACAATTTGGAGTTGGAAAAAAGGTGGATGCTTTGTAAAATAGTCCTATTCTTGTAGCCTTCTTGAGCGTACAATCTAAAATCTGCTATTTTCTCCATTATAAATCATTATGAGTTTTTGATATGATGACATGGGAATTAAGAGGTCTCTAAATGTGCCTTTGTATCTTGGGCTTTGAATCTAGTGTGAGTGGTTCACCCGATCTAGGGTATGGAGGTCTATTGCTAATTAATGTTTAGATTTCATGGACAGTGGAAATGTGTGTGTATAAGGAAGTGAGTGACCTTAAATACTTGAACCTTGTCATTTGGATGGAGTTATAGTAGAATTTATGCTTGAATGAGGTTGTAAAGGCAGTGCATATTGTTTTGGGAATGGTGATTCTATTGGTGTCTTGAACACAGAGATGCAAATCTAGTGTTTATATGCTGATGTATTGAAGTTGTTTCAATCAAAACAAGATGAACATTGTATCTTGAAGGTCTGATAATTGTTTATGGCAAGAAGGATTGGTTGATGTTGGTTTTCCTTGTAAGGTAAGTTGCTTGAATAGGTGTTGGTAGAAGAGTATGGACCGTTTCAGTGACCTAACTCTGATTATGGTTTGGTACTGACATTTTGATGATGCATAAGTTGAAGAATATGGCATGAGTGTTTTGTTGCCTTGATGAATGAGATATATTGGTGTACTAATTATGTAATTGTTGAGTTTGTTGAAATTGATAAATTATGTAAAGATGCTAATGGAGAATGAGAGGACTACTTTCAAAGGTCCTGATTTGAGTTTTGTTTGCTTTTGATCAACTTGATGGTGTAGAATATGGTTTTGTTGAACACTGACTTGATGCCTTGAAGTTGTGTAGATTGGAAGACTGAAGAGTGTTTTTGTTGAAGTTAAGTGAAAAGTTGATGATTACATATTTGATCTTCTCCTGATTCAATTTTGGATTGAAATCCCTAATGAAATGAGGTTGTTGATGTTGAAGGATTCTCTGCATCAGTAAGGACAATGATGATGACAATGAAGAGGTTGGTCAGTCTGAGAAGAAACAAAAGAAGGAAAAGAAGAAAAAGAAGAAGGATAAATACCACAAGGATTATGTTCTTATATGGAGGAACCTGATGTTTCCATGAAAGATGAGGAAAATTATGAGTGATAAGGCACAAGATGATGTAGAAAATTCCCAAGATCTTCTTGCAACTATAGTTCTAGAAGACTCTAATGATGGTGAGACAAATTCTCCAGTTTATCACGAAGGAGACATGCATACTCTAATTTTGAAGATGATGAACCATTGCAGAAATAGAGTCTGAGAGAAGATGATCCATATGATGATGATGTCTAGGCTTCCTAATCTTTAACCAAACCTAGCTCCTATTTTCCAAAACAAAAATCCCCAAGGCCCATGGGAAATGAATGATGAGCATTTGAGTTTCAACAAACTAAAATAGGTTTCCCATAAAAAATAAGAAAGAGGAAAAGTGAAAAGATAACATAAAAATGATTCATTTGAGGTTTTTTATAAGATCTCATTTAACTATGTCAAATGGATTTGGAAGGGACAAAACATACTTGATTGACTAAAATTTGTAGGTATCCTATCCATCGTCATTGTATGCATCATCTTCTCTTAGAATATGTTGAAACTCAAATGTTCATCATTCATTTCCCATGGGTGTTGGGGATTTTTCTCTTGGAAAATAGGAGATAGGTTTGGTTAAAGCTAAGGAAGCCTAGACATCATCATCATATGCAACATCTTCTCTCAGACTCTATTTCTGCAATGGTTCATCATCTTTAGAATCAGAGTATGCATGTCTCCTTCATGTTTTTGTTGAAACTAGAGAATTTGTCTCGCCATCATCAAAGTCTTCTAGACCTACAACTGTAAGAAGATCTTGGGAATTTTTTGCATCATCTTGTACCTTATCACTCATATATTATTTTCTTCATCTTCCATGGCAACATCAAGTTCCTCCATATAAGAATCATAAGCCTTGTGGTCCTTATCCTTCTTCTTTTTCTTCTTTTCCTTCTTTTGTTTCATTCTTAGAATGACTAGCCTCATCATCGTCATCATCCTTGTCCTTATGCTTAATCTTCTATAATTCCTTCACATGTTCAAATTTATCCTCTTGTTGCATCACCCACCGAAGTTCTTCCTCTTGCTTTCTCCTTTCCATTTGAATCCTTCATTCTTCATTGGCTTTTTGTTTTGCTTCATCAGCCAAGACAAGTCGGCATGCTACTTTAATTGTTTCTTTTGCTTTAAGCCAACCATTTGTTTTCAGTTCCATGTTTCCAAGCATACATAAAGAATTTGATGAGTTTTTATCCACCTTAAGTGCATCCCCAATCAATACTAGGGTTGGTGCATTGTAGAAACATATTCCAAGAGAAGATGATGCATACAATGATGATGGATAAGCTAACTCAAAATTTTAGTCAAAAAAATATGATTTGTCCCTTCCAAATCCATTTGACATAGTTAAATGAGATCTTATCAAAAACCTCAAATGAATCATTTGTATGTTATCTTTTCACTTTTCCTCTTTCTTATTTTTCATGGGCAACCTATTTTAGTCTTTATTTTATAAAATTTTGTGTCCTTCAATGTGTTATGCTTTATCTTTCTATCAGATTCTAGATTAAAAGAACCTATAATTGAAAATGGATTAATTCATCTATTTTTATTTTACAGTCCCAAATAGGTGGATTAAATTATTCTATTGTTAAACAAATCTTGTACAATGTAATGTCCCCTTTTCGAAATGAAACCAAGTTGAAACTCAAATGCTCATCATTCATTTCCAATGGGCCTTGGGGATTTTTCTCTTGGAAAATAGGAGTATATAATAATTCAAGAGGATCTTAATGTCATAAAAGGGGCCACTTAAGTGTTAGCACAAAGACAAAGAAATGTTTATACTGGAAATGAGGTAGCCATTGTGCTACCTGAAAGGAGTCAATTTGATATTGCAAAGGAAATTTTTACACAGGTACACTAAGTTGCTTCAGGAAACATCTTTGTTCAGATTCCTAATGTGTGGGTAAATCTAGCACATGTTTACTTTACACAAGGATAGTTTGCACTTGCACTAAAAATGTTTATGTTGCAAATGGGGCAGCCATTGTGAAGTGTTGGCACAGAGACCGGGAAATTTTTATGCTGCAAATGGGGTAGCCATTGTGCTAACTAAAAGGGGTCAATTTAATATTGCAAAGGAAATCTTTACACAGGTACAAGAAGCTACTGCAGTAAACATCTTTGTTCAGATGCTTGATGTCTGGGTAAATATAGGACATGTTTACTTTGCACAAGGACAGTTTGCACTTGCAGTGAAAATGTATCAAAATTGTTTGAGGAAATTATATTTTGGCACTAACACCCAAATTTTATTATATTTAGCTCAAACACATTATGAAGTAGAACAACGACAAGATTGTAAAAGAACATTATTAAAAGTAGTAGATTGTAATGAGTGTTTCAATTTTTTGTTTAATGTAATAAGGGCTTTGAACTACCTCTAAATTCACTGTAGAGGGCATCCCCAAATCCAATTTCACTACAGAGGGCCTCAAAAAATTCAAATTCATTGCAAAAAACTCTGAATTCCTTACCCTTGCCCACCTTTTCAAAAGTCTCCAAGTCCTCTCTAAATCCTTATCACCCATGCAAGTAGATGCTATAACTGATCAAAACGCCTCATGCCAGGCTAACAAATGAAGAGAGGTCAAGTGAGATGAATCAATCTACAATGAACAAGATGAATGAATTTGCAATGAAAGTGAATAATCGTGCCAATACATCGTGTGCATGAGTACATTATGCTAATAATTGGCCAATTATTTTTTAAAAAATTGTCTAATTTGGATTTGATGACTAACTATTTAGTCATTTTTATTTCTGTGACTAAATAATTTTTTAGTCAATGACCAAATTAGTCATTTATTTACTCATTTATAGCTGAGTTGCAAAAAATGAATAGAATTTAGTCATTTTTAGTTGTTGTGACTAAAATTTTTAGTCACCTAGTCATTTATTTACCAAATTCTACTAGTGTCTAAAACCATGCATTTGATTGTTGTTTTACCTGTTTCCTCACACTTGCTCTAAACCTTTGCATCTAATATTCTCTCCCTTGCTTTAAAACCTTGCACTTGACATGAAACCTCACTTTTGTTTGCTATTTTTTGAGCATCTGCTCTAAACCCTTGCATTTTCCTTAAACTCTTGCATTTTCCTTTAAAATTTGCTATGAACTTGTGCACTTGCTCTAAACTTGTGCACTTGCTCTAAATCCTTGCATTTTATCTTGTTTCATTTGCATTTGACATAGATCCTTGCATTTGCAAGTAGAATTTTCTTTGAACCTGTGTACTTGACTTAAACCCTTGCATTTGATTCATGCACTTGCTATGAACCTCTACATGTGCTTTTGTTTCATTTAAACCCTGCTATAATTTACTTGTTTTTCATCCTAAGTGTCATTTGTCATCGTGTTTTATGTCATTTTGTGTTTCTTTACATGTTCAGAGTGAAACCCTAAGATCGTGGGTTAAAATGATTGCAAGAGGTCCTCAAACCACTACAGCTGAGGGAGAGACAACCTCGGGACTTGTTTGGTTTGATTGTATGTTTCAGAGTTCTAGAGCGAGATTTTCTAGATATAGTTGGACTTCGTTATATCTATTACATGCTTCACATCAAAACTCACACAACAATGATGATTGCGTTCATGGAGTGGTGGCATTCAGAGACATCGTTGTTTCATTTGCCTACAGGAGAGGTGATTGTTACCCTCGAGGATGTGTGGAGGATACTTTTCCTTCCTATTCATAGCAAGCTTGTTACATATCATGTTCCACGTGGTACCCACCCCATGTGGCGTGTGTTAGGTGTTAGACACTTGGAGGTGCGCCAGTCAGAGATTGATATGTCTGAGTTTTCTAGTAGTGCAAACCCTGTTTTGCTTGTCCTATGTGGTTTTATTTTAGGACTAGTTGTTCCTAATAGGAGAGGTCAGTAGTTTCCTGTGGGTTGGGGCATATGCATTGAGAGTATGTTCGAGCATGGGATGAGTTATGCTTGGGTCTCGTGTCTTCTTGCCTACCTTTATAGAGATATGTACAAGGTTGTGTATTGGGGTGGGAAATCTATTTTTGTAGGTGTTTCTCTTTTGCATGTTTGGGCCTAGGAGCACATTGTAGTTGCTCGACCTGACAAGATACAGGATTGTACTCCTGATGATCTGTACTCATATTGTTATGGAGATTTCATGCACTATACCTTTCCCGGGGATCTTCCCTATTGGTGCCATATTTTCAATGAGATGCCAGGTTTTGTGTGGAGACCTTATATGGGTTGTGAGGCATAGTCAGAGGATCCAGAGCATCTTGTTTACTGTCAACAAACTCGATGGTTGATTGGTCATTCTTATTCTGTGCTAGAGTGTTACTTATTGAAAAAAGTATGTCATCAGTTCAAAGAGAGACAAGGTCAGGTTCTTGATGCTTATGAGGCTCAATTCGGTCAGACCACTAGGGAGGTCCATGTATGGGGTCTCGAGGCAGATGTAGATACTGTTGTTGTTAAGTTCAGAGCACTTGCCCCAGTTGTTTGGGGTTGGTTAGTTGGTTTAGTAGATCTAAGTACCACTCTTGATTATAATCAATGGTGGGCATGGTGCAGGCCATTGAGGTTCACCGATCCTAGGGGTGATATTGCTTTGGGAAGAGCAGGTATTACAAGTCATCACTAGGAGTGAAAAATTATTGAGGTTCTTACAGAGTAGTTGGATAGGGACCAATGTGATGGGGCACAGGGTGGTCAGTATGAGCACATTCCTCAAGCACAGGGTCATGGAAAGGTTATGGGTCCTCCTCCACCACCTAGGGATGGAGATATACTATTAGCCCATATGTCTGTTGCTAGAGATACAAAAATAGTGCGGCGATAGGCCATAGAGGCTCGGGTAGAAATTTTGAGGGTTGAGCAAGATAGTAAGAGTGGTTGATGGCATGTTGCAGAGGCTCAGGTATAGTTGCTTATAGCAGAGAGAGATACTCTCAGGGCAGAGCATGATAGTTTCAAAGTAGAGCGAGATCAGTTTTTACAAATGTCCATATATTATCAGACCTTATATGATGCTATTGTTCCTAGGGCTGCTCAACATCCATGGTTTAGAGAGCCTATTGCTACAAGTGATGGTGGTGGCGATGAGGGTGGTCACTCTATTAGACAACTTGATCTAGCTAGTGGTCCACATCTTGGTCTATAGGGTTATTTCCTTCCTGTTAGGTAGTTTTACTTGATCCTTATGTTGTTCATTGCTTGGAGACATATTACAGACATGATTTTTGTATCATCTATCACACTTGTTTTAGTGATGATGATGTACTTATGATATATATGAGATATAACTTCTTTGATTCAGCTTCATTTTATGCTTCATGGATGACTATGTATGATGATGTATGTTTATGTATGTTTTTGATGTATGCATATGATATGGATAGATGAATCATACTTTGGTTCATATCATGTTTTATTATGGATGATCAATATACCATTGTGAGATATGTTGTTTATGTGATAATATGGATGTATGCTCCATACATGATACCTGATGTTTTTATTGGTTTATTATCCTCATGATATGTATTGACGACATTGTGGATAAAAGATGGATATGGTACTAATGATATCGCTATGTAGGATGGCTATTAATTAGAAGAAATATCAATGATGGATAGAAATATGATGTTGTTAGTAGTTGGTGAGTTGGTTTTTCTTTGCTTTGGAGACTTTGTAGTTTTGAATAATCCTATTTAATGTAGCAAACAGATATGATGCACCAAGGTATTAATGACCAAGGTGACTTTTTATCTATTGCGTGGACTTTGATTATACAAAAAAAGAGTATCTTTTCTCATACCAGACATACGAAAATTTTGTTTAAAGTATATAGTTGGGTTGCATTAAAACTTTTCATACTAGTCACACAAAGAGGTATAGAACACCTAACATGCAACTACTTCATGAATTATTTCAACACTACTCTTATACATGAGCAATAAAGCAAGTATTCGCCATGGTAGTAGTAAAAAAATATCTGACAAACAACAAATTGAAATGATGCTCAATTGCCCCCATTCCTTCTTCTCTAAATCCTTATGGACATCCTCAAGAGATCTTAGGAATGAGTCAATAAAATAAATCATAAAAATAAGACTACAAAAAGATAAAAACAAGTTGCAATATCAATTTCCATATATGTTTGAGGTTTCAGGACTATTATCCTTTGTTGATCATGTCTAACATAGGAACAAATCCGTTAAGGAATATCTCAGGATGTTGTTGGTGAATTTTCAAAAGATAGGTAGGTAATACCTTGGCATTTTTTCCATCTATTTTGCGATCAAATCTCTGTGATTATTTGCTTTGAAGGTTCCAACTTTTGATGTTTTTCCTTGTTTGTTGGTTTGTTTTGTCAAAGGGTGAGTGTGACGATTTGTTTATTATGGGTGGATGGTTTATTGTGGATTGTGATGATGGGATGGGTCTTTTTGATTTTCTAAGTTTAATGATGTTGTTTTTGTTGTTTTTAGGGGACTAACCTAGGGCATCGATGGCTCATCAAAGATAATCATTGCCTACATTGTACATGCAGAGGCTCGTAGTTCACTTGGTTTGAGTCTTTTTGACCTTTTTTGTTTTGTGATTTTTTTTGGATTTCATATTTTGTAGATGTTTTTGGATTTTGAATTTTTGACTAAGTTTCAAATAAAGCATATTAGAAACCTAAGGGGACTGACCTAGGGTTTCTGGGGGCTATTAAGCCTTGCCTACGTTGTACATGCATAGACCACATAGTTCGACTATTTGACTCAAAGCATAAACTATTGTTGGGTAAACAACATTGACAATCTGGATTGATATTTCGCTTCTATGTCTAGATCATATGTTGTGAGAAATATACTTGAACTAGCTATTGGGTTCAAGCAAATGTTGATATCTTAGACTATTTGAGTGAAGGACTAACCCAGCGATGTTGTTTTGTTTTTGATATTTTTCAAATGTTTTTTTAATTTTTGTTGTGTTTTGAATGTTTTTTTTGTTTTTTGTTTTTTTTCAAATGTTTTTTATTTTTCTATTTTATGACCATGCTAGGACATTCAAAGATCTAACCCACCACTAGCTTCAGAAAGTTCCCCCCAGTTGGAGACAAGACTACTTTCCTAAATCAATAACAATCCATGGTTGGATACATGTTTATTGTGAAAATGGATGGGTGGATCATGTAGATAGTACTAATAAGTAATGATGTGAGTCTTATTCAAACATAGTGCTTGTTTGCCAAGTTTTCACTATGGTACATGTTCTAGGAGTGCCACAAAGTGATTTTTACAGAAAGAATGTTTTATTTCTCTTTACTTTTTTTTTTTCTTTTTTTTGTATTATCCTTTTTTTCATTTTATTGGATTTTTACCCTCTTGCCTGGGGTATTCCAACGTGCTCCATGTGTGAAACTTCTTGAGGTAGTTGTTGTTCAACGATTCAGCCAAAATTTCTCCTTCAAGAGTAGCCAACTGATAGGCCCCAAAACTATAGCTTGCTATGATGACAAACGTGCCTAACCAGTTGGGTTCAAATTTACCTTTTTCATCCTAATTGAGTTGTACCTTCTAATTTTCTTTGAGGACTAGATCACCTATTTTAAATTTCTTGTCCTTGATCTTCTTTTCATAGCTTCATTTGAGCTAATTCTGATAAACTTGCAAATGGTTTAACACATTCAAACGCTTTTCATCTAGGAGCTCTAATTTATTTAGCCTGGATACCATGTATTCTTTGTTGTTGACCATGTCGTTTAATGAGACTCACAATGTGGGGATTTTTACCTTTATAGGTAGGATAGCCTCTGATCCGTAGACCAAGGAAAATGGTGTGGCACCAATAGGTGTGCGAATGTTGATTCAATAGGCCCATAAGGCTAGGTTTAACTACAAATTCCAATCACAACCAACATCATTGACAGTCCTTTTCAGTATTTGTAGGATTTTTTTATTAGATGCCTCAGCCTGACCATTTCCTTGGAGGTAATAGGGCATAGAAAATCTATGTTGGATAGAAAATTGGGAACAAATCTCTTACACATCCTGATTTTTGAATGGGTTTCCATTATCTATTATTATCATTTGGGGAATTCCATACCCGTAGATGATATAATTCAAAATGAATTTTGATATCTATTTGTTGATGATATAGGTCAAGGTAATTGCTTCTATCCATTTAGTGAAGCACTCTATTGTTGTGATAATGAATTTATGCCTGTTGGATGAAGTGGGTGATATCTTGCCTACCAAGTCTAATCCCCATTGTAAAAAAGGCCATGGTGTGGTTATGGGTCTCAATTGTATTGCTGACATTGTTGGCACTTTCTAGAATATTGTATGCATTCATGTTCCATGGAGGGCCAATAGTACCCTATTCTTAGCAACTTTTGCACTAGATTACGTCTGCTAGAGTGGGATCTGTAAATACCTTTGTGTACCTCTTGTAAGCCTTTTTGTGCTTCTTATGCGTTAAGGCATCGAAGTAACATACCATCTAGACTATGACGGTATAGAGTATCTCCTAGGATGGTAAAACGGGAATTTCTACGAGTGAAGGTTTTCTTTTGAATGGTTGTTAGGTCAAGTGGTATGATACTGCTAGATGTAGTCAAAAGTATCTAGGTACCTTGGGGAGTTAGGACTAGCAACAACACATACCAGTTTTGATTCCAGGATTTCAAATGTAAGTATGAGCAGTTGTTCGATGAGGAACTCATACTTAGGCACATTTTGTGGAATATCAAGTAGTGATCCTATTGTTTCCATTTGGTCAACAACTCTATTATTGATCCGAGGAACTTGCTCAAAGGTTATTCTGATGAAGTATTCCTTGAAGTTGTCCACCATCCTTTTATATGCAAGCAATTTTTTTCTTTTGTTTGGTACTCATCGTTCACCTATTTGGTCACTAGCTAAGAGTCTCCAAAGACATGTAGCTCTTTTATTCTCCATTCAATAGCTATTTTTAGCCCTGTGATAAGAGCTTCATATTTTGAGATGTTGTTCATGCATGGGAATGCAATCCTGTAGGCCTTAGGTATATTATCTCCTTGTGGTGTGATAAATAGAACACCTTCTCTAGAGCCATGTTGAGTATGGGACCCATCAAAATATAGAGTCTAATGGCCTATTTGTTATGTCATCAAGATACTCTCATCTAGAAAGTCCACTATGAGAGGCTTATGATCATCTATGGGTGCTTTAGCTAGCTGGTCTACTATGACTTGTCCCTTGATATCTCTTCTATCCACATACTCTATATTAAACTCACTCAATATCATCACCCATTTGGCTATTCGGCCTATTAGGGTTGCCTTTGCTAATAGGTATTTAAGTGGGTCTACTTTTGAAATCAGCTTCACCTTTCTATTTAAGACGTAATGTCTCAACTTTTTTTGTTGAAAACACAACTGAGAGACATGCTCTTTCAATGGGCGAGTAGTTTAGTTCATAGCCCACCAATGTTCTGCTGATATAGTAGACTACCCTTTCTTTATTGTTATCATCTAGCTTGGCTAGGAGATCTCCTAGTGTTGCTTGTGTGGTAGACACGTAAAGTATCATTTCCTTTTCTGGGATAGGCGGTACAAGTACAGGCAGAGTAAGTAGGTACTCCTTGACTTTTTGGAACGCTTAGTCACATCTCCCATCCCACTTGAAGGTGATTTCCTTGTGTAGGAGATGAGTGAAAGGGTGAAATTTGTCCACCAGTTGTGCGATAAATCACCTCATGGATTGCAGCTTCCCTTGTAGGCTCCTTAACTATTTCAGTATCTTTGGTGGAGGCATCTCTATTATAGCTTTTACTTTTGCAAGATCCACTTCAATCCCTCTTCTTGACACTATGTACCCCAATAGCTTTTCAAATGTTTATCTGAACACACATTTCTTAGGGTTGAGGCTCAGATTGTTCAAGCCGATCAAACACCTTTGCTAGGTTTTTCAAGTGATCTACCCTTTTGACTTACTTTGCTAGAATGTCTTCCACATAGTCCTCCATGATTGTGTGTAGCATATCATGGAATATGGTCATCATTTCTCTTTGATATGTCGCTACTACATTCTTTAGACCAAAGGGCATTACATTCCAGCAAAATTTCCCCCAAGCACAAGTAAATTGTGTTGGTCATCTAGAGAGGTCTTTATCTGGTTGTACTCGGAGAAACCATCCATTAAGGATAACATCTCATGCCCTGCTATTAGATCTACAATCATGTCAATACTTGGCAATGGAAAGTCATCCTTTGGATAGGCCTTTTTCAGGTCTCTAAAGTTTGTGCGTATCCTTATGCCCCTAGTAGGTTTGGACATTGGTACCAAATTTGATATTCATTGTGGATAGTTGATGGGACTGATGAAATCCACATCTAGTAGTTTCTTTAGCTCTACCTTTACCAATAATGCTATCTGAGGATGCATTTTTTTGAGTTTTTGCTTGATAGGCTTTGCTCCAGGGACTACAACTAAATGATGTACCACTAATGTTGGATCTAGTCCAGGCATGTCAGCATAGGTCTAGGAAAAATTTACCTTTCTCTCATTGATGAAAGATGTGAAATTTTTCTTCTCTTTGGGATCAAGTGATGTTGTGTGATATGTTATCTTCAGGTCTTCTCATGTGCTTATGGACTCTGCTTATTCTACTAGGAGTGTTGATCTTTATTGATATTCTGATATGGGGAGATTGAACCCTCCATCCTCGGGTGCCTTTGGGAGGTTTTCACCTTCATCCATGCATCCTTTATTTTCCTTTTTTTTGGATCTGATAGAGCCATAGTGTGGTTTTCTCTAAGGGGTCATAATTTTATGTTTTTTCTCTTATTTTTGCAACTGGAAGATTCAATCTCTCCATCGAAGTATGTGTCTTGTTCGAGCTCCATGATGAACCCTACTTTATGATCTCCTACTAGTATGTCTATTCAAAGTCCCATGAACTCCACAATTGCCTCATCATTCTAGAATAGATCCAAAATAGGTGTTAGTTGTTGTTGATCCCAATCTATGAGTTGTGGGTAGCAGAGTGGTAGGCTATTATCATCATATGTAAAGCTTACAGAGGTTGTTGAAATGGTAAGTATGGCTCGTGTGCCCTTTTCCCAATGGGTGTCTAGGTCGTCATTACTAGAAGTGGGGGAATCATATCCAGTGATGAAGGAAGGAGAATCCCATTCATAATCATTAGAGTCCATTCTGGAATAGTAATAGATGTTGGGAATGGTTTCAATATACTAGAGAGGGAACCATCAATGCTAAATTTGTTGAATAAATCTTTGACGAGTAAATCGTTTTCCATGATATGATGGATATCTAGTGCCTTAATGCTAGCAGAAGTTTCCCATTTCTTCCAAGAGGTTCATCTAGTTTTTGGAATAACCACATCTTTTGGCTTATAACCTAGCCCCATATTTTTCTTCCTATGTTCCACTATGATAGGCTCTGATCGACCTTGTTTTTTGTATCCCAAGGCCACTTGTTCCTTTATACCCCATTTTTTTAGCTAATTGATAACCTCTAGTGTTAGGATCAATTAAAATGGGTTGTGACTTTTCTAGCTCTTCTTGGTCCTCCTTGTAAATCATGGATGAGAAGTCCTTGAATATTTCTTCATCTTTCATGTCTCCCCATCTAGTGAAGATCGTGGGCTTGGATATCATTTGCACTATCTTGATCTCTTTTGGACCTCCATATATTCTCGACATTGATGGAAGCATGTGGATGCAAAATGCTTGGTTGAAATGGTAATTCCCATTACCTTGTCAAGTACTTGAACCTTGGCTTCCATTTTCGGTTGCTCACTTGACGTGTTCTTGGTTGAGGTTGATGGAAGCATGGAAGGGTCAACATAAGAAAAGGAGTGGAAGGCTATGTCGTTGCTAGGCACACATTGTATTTTATTATACTTCTCCTCCAAATTCAGATAGAAATGAAAAGGATAAGGATCAACATATAGTGTTACTTCTTTTCCTTCATGGGGAAACTTTATGCATTGATGAAAAGTGGAAGGGACTGCTTGTAATGCATGGATCCAAGGGCGTCCTAGGAGGAGGTTGTATGGTAACTCAAGGTCTAGTACTTGACAAGTATTTTTTGTGATGGTTGGTCCTATCTGCACCGGCAACCTGACCGTTCCTTCAAAATTCCTTTCAAGGTCATCATAGGCCCTTATAGTGATACTATTTCCTTTGTCTATCACATTGTCAGAATACACCAACTGTTTGAAAAACTTTAAGGTACATATGTTTAAACCCACACCATTATCTATTAATACTCGTTTGACCATGTTTTTGTGAACACCAACCTCTATGTAGAGGGATTGGTTGTGGAATGTTCTTTGTGGTATATCTTTCTTGGAAAAGATTAAATGATTACTTGTTGTGATCTTGCCAACCATGGCTTGGAACTGATCTAGATCAAGGTCATTGGGGACCACTGTTTCTAGTACTTTTTCTAATATTTCCCTATGTGCAGGTGACAGTTTTAACAACTCTAGGATTGAGATTAGGGTAGGTGTTTTCTTCAACTATTCCAAAATGTTGTAGTCATTTGGGGACTTGATTGTGGGTTTAGATGGGACTCCTTGAATTGTAACTCTTCCTCAATGGTTGGTTACCTTACAGTTATTGTCTCCACCTCATATAGTCAATACGTTTTCCCTATTGTCATCAACTTGTGAGAGGGTTCCTAGAACCATGTCACCATACGTGTAATTAGCATTGTGGTATTCTTGTTCCTTTCCCTTTTCATTTCTTTTGGCATTATTTGGGATTGGGTTTGAGTATATTTACAGGTCCTTGTTTTAGGGACAATTTTCAACATCCACTTCCCTTTTATCTATTAAGTTTTCAATAAGATGTTTGAGTCACATGCAATTTTATGGTTGTGTGTCTTGATCTTATATATGGAATTTGCACAAGTCTTTCTCATTATACCAGGGTGTCTTGAAGCTAGGTTCCTCATATTTTGGACAATCATTAGTTTTGAGGAGGTTTTTTTGTACTAGCTTGCGCATGACTATTTCAAGTGACTCACATAGTACTTAAAATGCCTCTTCGGTTGATCATACTGCCTCTGTTTCCCTCCCTGATTCGCTTGTTGGTTTACAACCTGATTGTTCTTGGGATAATTAATTTGGTTGTTTTCTGTGTTGTTTGGAATGTAGCTCATTTGTGCCACGTGCGATTTGTTTTGAGGCATGTTCTGTGCATTCCATAATTCTCTAGCATCAATTACTCCACCGTTTGTGCCATTCTTGTTTTTGGCCTAGACTTTAGGTTTCTTGTTTGAACTAGAGAAATTATCTTTTGAGTTGTTCAATTTAAGGACTCCCCTTGTAATGAGGGCTTTCTCAATATGTAACCCCTTTTCAATTGTTTCTTCAAAGTCTATGAGACATAACATAATGAGTTGGTAGTGTATTTTAGGTAGGATATTTGTGATGAAGATATCTACCAACTCCTTGTCTAGAATGGGCCATTTGCATCGACTCACTTTGTGTCTCCATATCTATAGGTAGGAGGTAAAGGATTCTCCTTGATTTTGTTTGATTGTGGATAAACTCGTGATGGTGACATCTTGCTCTATGTTAAACGAGAAGTGGCTTATAAATTTTTTAGATAGTTCATCAAAGGTTCTAATTCCTAGTTGCAAATGAGTGAACCACTCCATAGCATGACCTGTAAGGCTGCATGGAAACTCATGAGATAAGCATCATTGTTTTGTACCTCCATACATGAAACTGAGAAGTCTCATACATGCTCTACTCGATATCCTCTTCATTTGTATTTTTTGTCAAACCTGGGTATTTCAAAATTCTTTGGAAAAGGTAATGTTGTGATAGAGTGATCAAATGGGAATGGAAAAATTTCTTGAAGGGTGTAGGTCTTATTTTGTTTTCCTACTTGCATGTCTACTATTTGTTGGGTGACGACCTCTAGTTTTAGTTTTGAGTCTTGGTTGTTTTGTTCTATCACCTCCTTTTTTTGACGGTTTAGTTCTTCCTCACTAAATGTGTCTCTATACATGTGTCTCTTTTGTGGTGTTTCAATGTAGCTTGGCCTATAGCCCCATGGGCCATCTTTGTCATCCGTAAGGTTGGTTGGTGGGATGCTAGTGTTGTTCTTGCTTGCTTCCATGTTTTTCTTTTGTTGTGATCTTGTTGTTTTCATAAACAATTGCCAAGCTCTTGTGAGTGTTTTTGCAACTCCTATTCTCTTAAAAATATTTGGCCTATTGGTTGAAAGCATAGATAGAAAAAGTCTAGTCTACTTTGGTGAGTGCAATATCTTCTCTGGATGAACCCTTTGGCAAAAAAAATTTGTAGGGAATTTATTTGGAAGGCGGAGTATGGATTTCCGTTTAAGTATTTTTCTTTTGTTGGACCTAAGGATCTTTTGCTTTCCAAAAAGCATGAGGGATGTATATCTATTTCCACATAGGTGGTGGTAACACAGGTCTTTCAACTATTATGTCTGCTTTCTCTTCTTCTTCATCTAAGATTTGTGCTACGTTTCTCCACTAGTTGGGTGTTTCATTTTTCTCAAATATGAAGGTTCTTAAATTGTTAATGATATCAGTTTTTTCACCTTCTATGTGTGTAAGACTAGGTTGGAGGATTGGTGCTACAAGGTTCAATTGTTGAACTGGAACACCAGATGGTCATAAAGTGTAATGGTGTTTAATATGGTTGTTATGAAGCTCAAGACCCTCAGGTTTGAGTGTTGTTTTTAGAATGGTGCTACCTTTTAGAAACCAAAATGTTGAATCACTTCCTTGTCTAGAGGATATGTTGTGAAAAATCTTACTTGAACTATCTACGAGTTCCAAGTAACGATTGATATTGTAGACGTCTGAATGAAGGAATGATCCCAGTGGTTTGTTTGATTTTTATTTCTAACAAGTAGGATGGAAATAATGGATGGGGGGTTGTGTGACTTATCTGGTTTTTCAATCGTTTCATTCTAACAATGATCTTGTAAATAGCTTTGTTTTATTTTTCCAAATTGTCAGCAGGATAAAGTAATAACACTAGTTTCTAAGTAAATGCAGAAGACTATGAGAAAAAGCAACCAAATTTATCAATTGCGGCCAAAAATGTGTCAAGAGATTGGGTTTTGGAGAAGCAAGTGCAAGCTAGAATGGCAAGTGAAACTTCTGTGTGTTTTTGTCAAATGTTATGACTGCTCAAGAAAAAGCGAGTTTCTTGGGAAAATACAAGCATATCAGTGTCAAGTGCACTAGTTTCTTAGAAGCAGATGCAAGGAAATAAAAGAAAGTGCACGGATCCATAAGAAATTGCTCAGTTTTTGTCAAATGCAACTGATTTTCATCAGTGGCTTTTTCAGGACAAAGAGCAAAAGCAATGAATTTTTGGCAGCTGCTTAGAAAATGTGACAACTGCGCTAGAATTTTGTGCAAATACAATGAATTTTTGGCAAGTGCTCCAAAAAATGTGAGAGCAAATGCAACTAATTTTTTGAGCAATCTTTCTCTAGAATTTTTCAAGTTTAAAGTTAGTTTTTCTCTCAATTTCTCTGTGTTTGGAGTATGGCAAGTGATACAACAACACTTGGACTAACTCAAAAAGCATGGAATTGTGTGACCTTCATGTCTATAGCTCAAGTTGTGAAATAACGACACCCAAGCCATAGTTCCCAAATGTTTACTTTGATGAATGCAACTTGAAATAAAAGCCTAAATATTCATAAACCTTTTAAGGAAAATCCTTTCATGGAGTGCAAACATAGGGCTTCTTTCACAAGTATACACTAAGTCAAAGGGTTTGTGATTCAACCATCATGTTCAGTGTTTGTTTGGATGTGTTCTTTTTAGGTCAAGCACAGAGTTTGATGTCAAATTGTTTTGAATGTATTTGGCAAGTTTAACATAGACAATCATTTACAACCCTAGTGGATAGAAACCATTCTTTTAGGTAGGCCTGCCTCATGCTCCAAAGAGACAATTTTGCATGCAACTTCTGGCACGGGCCTATAGTTGTACTTAGCAAGTAACTTCTCGGAAGAAAATTTTGATGCACCACTTTGAAAGAATGTTTTTGGATAAAGGGGTAGCTTCTAAAACAATTTGGCTCTTAGTAATTTTATAGGGATATTATTTTCGGGCCCCTATACATGCGGTGTTTTGTTCAATTAAGAACCTCCCAGCCCTTATGGGTTTTTACGCATCATAAGGATACTGAGGGAGAATACGTTGGAATAGGCCAGTAGCACCCGATGGGATGATGAACTTTCCTCACAACCCACAACTTATTTATATAGCAGTCTAGAATGAAAGTACCACTTGGGTCATCTATGAATTCTCTAGTGCGAGATATTTCTCAATAGGCAAGCCCTCTAAAAAGGTATGCTTGGAAAGAAAAGTGTGAAGCTCAAGATATTTTTTCTCACCCAAGATCACCAAAAGGTGTGAGGGAAGAAGACAACCATCTAGCTTGCCAATAAATGAATGCAAAACATACACTTCATAGTAGTTTGATTCTTTTTAAGCACCTCGAGCGGTGAGCTATCCCCAAAAATATGTGCATAAAACAAAATAACTTGTTCTTTTTAACTACACCAATACGAAGTATTAAGGATATCAATCACTTAAGATAGAAATGGTGCAAGACATAAAGAATAATTTGTACATTTTTAATCCCAAATCTGAGTGTTTCTAAGAAATCAATCCTGGTTTTAACTTAGTCAACAAAAGTGAAAACGAGCGTACGTAAACAAAAATAAATCATTTTGTGTTCTTTTAAAGCAACAAAATCAAAGTTCCTAATTATAAAAAGAATTCATTTTTAGAGAACCTTAATTGAAATGTTTTGTTCTTTTTAAAGCACCAAATGACAATTCCTAACTTTCGAAAACTTGAAATGATTCATTTTTAAGAGCACCAAAATGAAAGATTCATTTGTGTTGTTCTTTTTAAAGCACCAAATAAAGGTTCCTAATTTAAGAAAGCATGGAAATGGTTCAGTTTTTAATGACATCAAAGCAAAGTGTGCATTTTTCTTGTCCTTTTTAAAGCACCAAATGGTGATTCCTACCTTAAGAAAGCTTGAAATAGTTCATTTTAAGAGCACTAAAACATAGTTTTTTTGTTCTTTTTATGCACCAAAATAAATATTTTTAACTTATGAAAACTTGGTAGATTTGGAATGCTTTGACCATTTGTCTTCCCTACAAAAAACAAGTTAATGTCTTTCAAACACCGCATACAAAAATGTTAGCACCTGTTACACATTCAGAGATAGGCATAAGTTAGCAAAAAATCAATTACAAAAGTGCAGATCCTATGCACAGGTCTG
The DNA here is from genome assembly GCA_007258455.2 of Sequoia sempervirens. Taxonomy (NCBI): domain Eukaryota; kingdom Viridiplantae; phylum Streptophyta; class Pinopsida; order Cupressales; family Cupressaceae; genus Sequoia; species Sequoia sempervirens. Next base: position 544,878,445 of record VDFB02271358.1, on the reverse strand, counting down.
TTAGAGAAAATCCTTAGTAATCACAGTCAAATGTGCCCATGTCAGAATCAAATGCCCAGGTTTTAGAGAAAGTGTGCCCCTGTCCTCAGTCAAATGCTCAATTTTTAGAGCAAGTGCACCCCTGTCAGAATCAAATTCTCAAAAAATTGTCAAATGTGCAGTTCTTAGTGTCAGATGCGTAGTTTTCAAAGTCAAGCGCATGATTTTCTTAATAGGAAATTGCAAAATTTTCTAGGACAGTGCATGAAAACTTCTTCAAATGCGATTCTGGAACTTGCAACTTCAAAAATGGCTCATATGAGTGTTAGTGTAGGGGACAAGGGTCCCACCGGGTGTGCCAAAATGTGTGAGGGGGGAAATCATAGATGAAAACAAGATTAAAAGCGATTGAAATCAAAATCTAATATAAGATCAAACACATAAATCTAGATTTAATCCTACATGTGTGAAATGAACAATTTATAAAAATGAATTCAAACACATGAAAATGACATATATAAGCAATTGAATTCAAATATGAAATTTTTACCCATCTCGTATTGGAGTGTGTTCACCTGATGTTGGATTGTTTATATCACTATGAAGCCTCCATAGTTCATGAGCAAAAGCTTGAAGAATGATGTTGATGTTGGTTGATCAAGAAATGTTGAAGCTCTAATGGTGGTTGTGAATGTCGGTAGTACTTTGTTGTGCAAATGATGTTGACTCTTTAATACCCTTTTTTGTGAGGAAAGAGGTTTATTATATAGAAAATGAGATTCGAAATGGACAATCAGGATTAAACAATGTTAAATCAAGATCGGCGGTCGAAAGGTGTTGAGAGGATTTAGACATGAATAGATTGTGCAAAGTTGATTACACAATTTGTGTGATTGAGAAATAGATTGGTTAGTCAGGAATTAGATTGCTCTTTCAAGCAATCGTAATTTTCTTAATAAAAAATAGATTGATCTATTAGGATTAGATTGAGAAATCAGGGGATTGTAATTTACTCAATTAGGAAAGTGGTTCAAAAAGATTAATTAATTAATTTAATCCATTCATTCATTTTGGAGTTGAATGTGCAAATCAAGTTTGACTTTTGCAAATAAAATTGCATTAGTTTGATTTGATTTTTGATAAATAATTTGAATAGTTCGATTTAATTATTCAAATTTTGGAGGGAAAGTGTCATAATTAAATTATTATGATTTAATAATTCAATTAACTTAGGGGAATAAGATGATTTAGCGACGTAATTAAATATTTGGTGTTATTTAATCAATCAGGATGAAATAACGTGAGATTAGGACTTTATTAAATAAATGTAATTTATTTAATTGGAATGAAGAAACATGAATTAATCAAATAATGTTGTTTTATTCAATTAATAATAGAAATAGGGTTTTCATGACTCTATTAAATAAATCAAATTTATTTAATTCATCAAAAATTATGAAAAAGTGGATTATTTGAATAATGTCATTTTATTCAATTAATAGAATAAATTAGGGTTTTGGATGCTATTTAATGTTGTGGGATGTTTCTGAGATGTTGCGGGTCATTTCTGGAATGTTGTGGGATGTTTCTGAGATATTGTGGGACATTGTGGGATGTTTCTAAGATGTTGTAGGACGTTGCAGGATGTTTCTGAGATGTTGTAGGACATTTCCAGAATGTTGCAGGATGTTGTTCAATGTTGTTTAGGGTGTGTGATAGGTGTTAGGTAAATTTTACATGTCTACAGTAGTCATAAATGAACTCAAAAGATTTTGGTAAGTTTGAGATAACTTATTAGATGGCATTTTTATTTGAGATTTTGTTTGATAAAATGATGTACAAAGGGGATGTGTGTATACCTTTTGGACAAAAGTTGTTGATTTTTTGTTATGGATTGATGTTGGGGTAGTTGGAAAATCAAGTTTGATGTTGGATGGTAATATTTTGGTACTCAACCCTATGATGAGGAGATGAGTCAATTTTGGATGTTGTTTGATAAATTATGCTATGATATTCAAACCCTAGGATAAGTGTATGAATGGATGTTTGATGTTGTGATTTGATGCTAGTTTATAACACGAAGTTCACAAGACTTAGATTGATGTTTTTCTTTGTTTTAAAGGATATGTTGATTTTCTTTACTTGAACTAGTTGTGAGGTTGCAAGTAAAGGTTGTTGCTAATAGCCTAGAAAATAATAGCAAGATGATGGGTTGATTTGTTGTGTTCGATACATTTCCAAGACTAGGTTGATATTTTATTGTTGATGGTGATATGAAGGATGTTGAGCTAGGATATGACACAAGTCTAATTTTTTATTGTGTCCAAAAGGCGATAGTTACGAACCCTAGGTAAACCAAGTTTGAAGTGTAGGATGGTGATGTTGGATTGTAAATGTATAGGTCTAATGATCATAATGTTCTTTGTCAACTAAATTTTTTAGGCCAATTTTTTAAAATAGTTTGTGAAAAATTCTGAGATATGTTGGCAAGTAGGACAATAGCGGCTTCTGTCCAGGATAATAGTGGCAATATTTTAGGACAATAGCAGTTCTATTTTTAGGACAACTGTGGAAAAGTTTATAGAAGTGAATTTGTTTTGAAAATGACTATCATGCAACCAGTGATAGCAATAGTGGTCAAATAAAAAATAGTGAGTAGATATTAGGTCGACTGTTGTAATATTTTTCAACAATAGCGATAAATTTTTGAGACAGTGCGACAAAATTTGACAGTATCGACTTTATTTCAACAGTTTCCAATTTTTTGGTGGTAGTTTTTTTTATAAGTTTGTAATTTTTGTATGTTTGTTTGGTCTGATGTCTAAGATAATGTTTTTGAGATATATTAAGTGATAAAACATAGCAAACAAAGTGTATGAATTGATCATAATGTTTTGAATGTTGATAGGCCAAAATCAACCCAATTTACATGAGTAATAACACATTGAAAACATTTCAATCATTTTTATCCCTAAGTTCAAAGCCAATGGTAACACTTTTAGGCCCAAAACTTGTAATCTCCTTCAACTCAAGGGTAGGGACACCCAAAGGGATAAATACATTTTTTTCTTTATGAGAGTGGATAGATAAGGGCCTCCTAGCATGGAAGGATAACCCAAATCACCCTTTCCCTAGAAAGATACAAGTAGCTTGTGCTAAGCTGGGGATTTATGTCTCATCTCAAGGGAGTTCATATGGTGAGTAAAAACTTCATGGTGTAGTATGCATCCTTTGCACTGAAAATGTCGCTAAGATAGTCAATCAATATGGTGGGTAACTACAATAAGGTGTTTAGTCACTACTCGAGGACTTGAGGCCTTGCAAGCATCTAGCAAGCCACTTAAGGCTTTAACTAATCCTACTAGGGGCACTATATACCACTTGGGTACCTCTCCTTTCTGAATGGCACTTTTAGTAAGGTACTCATTAGTTAAATCTTAGCTTTCACCTTAACTTATTTATATAGCAGTTTGAGGGAAAACCCACTTTGGGTCGTCTTTGAGTTCTCCTTTTCGGATGTGTCTCATAGGCAAGCCTGATCTAAAAGGGAATGATGTAAAAAAATGTGAAGAACCCAAAGTGTTTCTCGTCTACCAAGATTGTCAAAAGACACAGGGGGAGAGGATCACTAGTACAAAAACAACAATATATGATTTTAAAAACTACTAAAAATTGCTTATAAATGACTAAACATGGTCACATGACCATTAGCAGTTTATTTCCAGTCATTTATAACATGACCGAATTGATGACTAAACCATTTTTAGTCATTTATTTGTTGTTTTGATTGATTGTTTTGGTAGTATATTTAGTCATTAATTTAGCCATTGATTGTTGTAAACTGGTCACTTATTTAGTTATTTTTTATTCATTGATATATTTAGTCATTAATTTAGTCAATGATTGTTGTCAACTGGTCACTTATTTAGTCATTTTTATTCACTGATTTCCATCCATTGGTAGTGTATTTAGTCATTAATTTTAATAATCATTTTGATCAATTTGGTAGTTTATTTAATTGTTTTTGTTCACTAATTTCTATCAACTGGTAGTATATTGATACATTTTTTATTAATTGCATAATCATTATATTTAGTCATATATTTAGTCATATTTATTCAATGCTCTGTCAATTGGTAGTATATTTAGTCAATTCATAGTTTATTTAATTGTTTGTGTTCATTGATTTCTGCCTAAAAGTGTTGGAAATGAGACAATTCTTTTGAGGTTTAAACATAAAACATAGAAAAACATAATCAATCATTCATTTGCACATAATGAAACAGCTATTAAGAAGGAAAAATACTAAAATTTTATTGATAAAATGTGTTTTTTTAGAAGATACAAGACTTAAATATGTGTCTTTGCTTTGAAAAATGTGTTAAAAAGTGTGTTTTTCAGCATTGTGACTAAGAAAACTGAGTTACAATGCTCTATTTTTTGCTTATATAGGTCCAAAACATGAAAGAAATACTTAAAAAATGAAGTCTAAGGGTCCTATATCGCATCCCAAGCATGGGAGAGCATATCTCTTGCTGGGACAATGAGGGATGAGACATTGATGGTGCTCTCAACCACCTTTTCCCCTATAGTTACATAAGTGATCATTGTGTCAGAATAGTATGGTGATACATTGTTGGTCACCCATGTATCTATTGTTCTCTGGCACTATGAAAAACCCAACAAATCTGAATTGGGTATCCTAATCATGAGCTCAATGCTAGTGTTGGAAAATGCTTAAAGGACTTACACATAAGGATATTGGGATTCAAAACAACTTTTCAAGAAATGGTTTTTTGATTTACATTAAACTACTATGGAAAATGTTTGATGTGTTTCAAGTAACAACTTGCATATTAGAGTCATAAATCCTTATCTTCTTGACAGATAATGATTTCACCAATTGGGCTACTTTGTTAGGAGTTGGAAGGTCATCCCCTACTCGACCATAGAAAATTCCCATTTCAATTTCTCACGTGACCACTGCAAATGAAGACATTAACCCTCCAATAATGTCAAAAGTCCAAAACCCTACTGATTCACCCAACTCCCAGTTGAATTCCCTAGCAAATATCCCAATTGTAGACCCCAAGTTTAATTGAAATAACATAGATATCAATGTCAACTAGAGGCCAAGAATGGACAATGGAACTAAAGAAAGCACATAATCCAAAAAGAATGTAATATTAAGAGTTCCTAGTGCATCTCCAATACAGTAAAACAAAATTGAAACAAACAAAAATAGTTCTCATGTTTGAAAGCATATTTTAAAGAAGATCCCCTTTTAAATATTATCAGTTTTGTTAATGATAATATTAAAGGTCAGTAACCCTTATTGCATTACATATATAGTTGATCATTAGGTGTGCATGGTTGACCTTCATTCTCATGTTGGCTATCTTGAGGACACTCTAAACATTATTACTAAGAATCCAGTTAAACCTTTGGTGCATGTGGATCATATATGAATATAGGCTGAGTATTCCAACAACACTTCCTTTTTAGTTGGATCCTAAAAATGTTAAAACTTATGTTTCTTCTCTAAAAAATTTGTGCAGAAGCGGGAAGGTGTGGTGAGGTTCAAATAGTAAGGATATTGATGAAAGATAGAGGAATTAAAAAGATACTTGAATGTAGTTAGATTGAAGGGCATAAAATGGTACATGATTTTTTGTATAGGAGACATATCAGATCCACAAACATGGGAGAGCTATGCAAAATTGGAGAAATTGACTTGGCAAATTAAGGTAGCAGGGTATTTCTAGATTCAACACTTTTACTTAATGTTGTGGAATAGAATAAAAAGAATCCATTTGTCTACCAACATAGTGAAAAGTTAGCAATTGCATTTGGTTTGTTAAACATGGCCCCTGGTGTAACTATTAGATTTGTTAAGAACCTTCGAGTATGTTATAATTTTCACACTGCATTTAAATTCATCTCCAAGATTGTTGTAAGAGAATTTGTTCTGAGAGATGTGAACCATTTCCATCATTTTATATAGGGACAATGTTCTTGTGGAGAATATTGGTGATGCTAAATGAAACAATCTGAAAATATGCTTGCACTATAATAATGTGCACTACATCAAATATCCAATAATAACTAAGGGACATCCATCAAAGCATAATAGTGGGGATTTTTTTGTCATATATTGTAGTTAAAAGTGCCTTGCTAGACATACATGAAAATGTGTAAGCATAGACAAGGAAAGTGTTCTATTTCAGAAAATGCCTCAAAGAAATGTGATATCATGGAAGGCACTTGCTCTCCCACAAACTCTTCAATTCATGCCAACAGTGATGTAGGAAAGGCTAAATTTAGGCTTTCTCACATCACCGTTGGCATTACTTGAAGCATTTGTGGGAGAGCGAGGGTGGTCAGGATTTCCCATATCACCATTGACATGACTTTAAGAGTTTACAGGAGAGTGGACACCCCTGCTCTCTTGTAAAATCTTCAATTCATGCCAGTGGTGATGCGGGAAAGCTTGACTTTAGGCTTTCCTACATCACCGCAAAGGCAAACAAAAAACTGTGTGGTGTTGCAATGGAGGAATATGTACAGTGACACTTTCAAAGATTGAGGAGTTGGGATTTACACCCACTGGTTGCATTTTCTTAAAATTTTCTAAGGACTTTTTCAGAAAAAACTCATTTTGAACATATCCTTTAATCACAACATTCTATGATATCACATTTCTTTGAGGCATTTTTTGAAACAGTGTGTTTTCCTTGTCTATGCTTCTCCATTTTCATGTATGTCTAGCAGGGCACTTATAACTACAACATATGACAAAAAATCCCTATTTTTATGCTTTGAAGGATGTCCCTTCATTATTACTTGCTGGATATATGATGTAGTGCACATTATTATAGTGCAAGCCTATTTTTTAGATTGTTTCATTTAGCATCACCAATATTCTCCACAAGAACATTGTCCCTGTTTAAAATGATGGAAATGGTTCACATCTCTCAGAACAATTTCTCTTTGAACAATATTGGAGATGAATTTAGATGCAGTGTGAAAATCAGAACATACTCGAAGATTCTTAACAACTCTAATAGTTGTACC